>JAQMYF010000022.1:18751227-18763900 GCA_030014195.1 Neosilurus mollespiculum
CTGCGATGGCCTGGCGAGCTGTCCAGGGTGTACCCCGCCCTTGCCCAGAGTCGGCTGAGATGGGCGCCAGCCTCCCCACGACCCTAAGTAGGAATAAGCGGTTCAGAAGATGAATGAATAATAATAATAATAATAATAGTAATAATAATTAAATGAAAGCACATATCTCTGTAACTCTCTAAATCCATAAACATATGAAAATAAATACAGCCTGAAAGCACAGTTGTAGACATTCTAGACTTTCAGACATTCTATTTTCTTTCTTCCCTTCATCCTTCTTTCTTCCCAACCCTTCCTTCCTTCATTCCATCGTTCCTTCTTCTCTTCCTTTTGTCCATTCATTTCTTCTGATCCTTCCTTTTACTTTCCCTCCTTCCATCACCATTACTCTTCCTTTTTTCCCAATCCTTCCTTCCTTCTATCCTTCCTTCTTTCTATCCCTTCCTCACTTCCTTTTCTCGGTTGTTCTTTCCTTCCTTCTGAACCTTCCTTTTACTTCCCTCCCTTCCTCCCTACCTTCATTCAATTCTCTTTTTCCTTCCATCCTTGCTTCCAAAACGTCTTCCTTCCTTGCTAACACACACACACACACACACACACACACACACACACACACACAAAACGCAGACCTATGTACATATTTATCGATTCCTTCATCTATTTATTGATTTACATTACTTATGAACATTATATGATGTATCCTAATGTCCTTTAGTTTTTCTTACAATGAATGTCATTTCACAATTTTAGAATTTCATTTCTGCTGTGTAACTGATAATGAACTATCAACATAAATAAATATGCGCTCTGTTCATGGCAGTTCATTGAGGACATCCTCATGAGCACCCTCTACATGAATTGCCTCCAACAGCATTAACAGGAAGTGAACAGTCTCTCTGGATAAGGTGCACAAATACAAACCTGTGCTTCCATCTGAGCTGCTGTTATAGGAAATTAGTCAAGCTTCTGACCAATAAGAAGAACAATTTAGCAGCACAGTGATGTAAGCAAATTTACACCAGTTACAAACTGTAGTTGAATTTGGATTAACGCAAACTTTCGCATTTTTTTTTAGCACAAATTTACTTTGCATGTGTATGACACACACACACACACACACACACACACACACATGGTTGCAGTTTAAATACTGAGCAATAAAAGTGCTGACTGCACGAGTTACACTGATATTTTCAGCAAAACATGCCAGCTGTAAGTACAACACAGTGAAAGTGTGACGGATGCTGCAAGTTCACAAGCTGAAGATATCTCACACTGTCAGACACACACACACACACACACACACACACACACACACACACTGCTGTACAGTATGTTATATAAGCCTATGTGTCTCTCATATCTCAGGAAATACAGCCTCTGCCACAAAGAAAGGTTTCCCAAAACTGGATGACTTGGCAACCCCTTTTTCTTTTTTATTATTTTCATGCGATGGGAGAATAAATTGCATGAGGTAAATTTAGAGGCAATCTCTCTCCCAGCCTCCCCCTGAGCTGAACACACAATGTTTTGCGGCCTGATTACAGTAATTGGTTGAGCATTTGTGTGACGTCTCGGTCCCTAAAAAATGACAGGAGAAGAGGAGGAGGAATGGAACGCCACCCCTCTTTTGAAAGCGTCAAACATGGCCTACAATTAGACTCTTCTGGGCAGGTGCAGCCTACTGATTATGGCCATAATTGGGTTAATTTCCTCTCGGTCTGTGTGCTTGAATTGACTTCCTAAATAAAAACAGCTTTGGGCAGTCTGAGCATGCGACATGCAGAAAAAAAAATATCGAAGGGATGTTGAAATGACAAGAGCACAGCCGTGTTAAAAAAATAAATAAATAAATTGTGCCACCTCGAATTGTAGGGTTTTATTTCCTATAACACTATGTGCACAAGTATAAAATATATTTAACACTTATTCCACAACCTTGAATGATCTGATAGCCTTTTAATTATTTCATTAACATTCTTAGAAATTAAGAAAAAATAATAATTAAAAAAAAAAAAAAAACACATTCTTGCCATTAGACATTTTACAGAAGAGCAGGTTAGCACAGAGCTAGAATGGAGCAAAGTCAGGTACTGGTATGTAATCAGAGGGAGTGGAATGTAGGTAATAAAGCATTTAGCTTGCCAGTCCATCACAGGGCCGACACACACACACACACACACATACTCATGTGCACATTGTGCATGTCTTTGGACTATGGGAGGAAACCGTAGCACCGGGAGGAAACCCACACATGCACGTGGAGAACACCCCTGCTGGAAACGGGGCTCGAACCAAGGACTTTCTTGCTATGAAGTGGAAGTGCTAACCACTTTGCCAACGTATTTTTTGATTTAATCAAAAAAAACAGTTTTTAACCATCAAATATTTAACAAATTAGCTGATTAGCATGCTAACCCACAAGCATGCACAGTTCTGGATTCAGCACACCGGTTACGATGGCTCGTGGTCAGATCATGAGGTGATGCTGATGACTAGAGGTCTGTTCCTCACAGCAGGCCAGAAAAAGTCACATTTAGCTTAGCATGGAGTACTTCTGGGTTTTTTTTTTTTTGTTTTTTTTTTTGTTTATTTTATTTATCTTTGAGTAATTTATTTATTTTTGGTAATGACCTACCTATTAATGGTACGGGCATTTTCACAGTCTCTTAGAGCAATCAGTCACAAAGGGGTCAAAAATAAAGGGTTTTAATTTGCTAGTTTTTTAAGTAGTAATTTTTTTAAATGTTCAAGGTTATAAAAACTTTTTGAAAAAAATTTTGGCTGTAACATTATTTTCTTGGAAGTTATGGCCTTTGAAAGTGTACATGTCCAAAACAATACAATTTCTTTAAAAACTATTCTCAACAAAGTTAAAACCAATTCAATTTTTAAAATAAATTTTAATCACATTATTTATTTAGTTTACTGGAGAACTTATTAGAATTTAGAAACAAATATGTTCGCAAAACATTTCATTATTAAACCTGGATTTTGGAGTGGACACTTTTGGACGGACACATATTCACATGCTTGCGTATTACATTTCAGATTCTGGTCCAGATATGTTTTGCTCTAAAGTTATATACCTAGATGTACTTTACATAAAGTGCATCTGATTGAATACATGCATTTCTTATTATCACTAGAGATAGAAAAGCCGGAGTGGACATTTTGGATGGCATTTGAATACGTCGCATGTATTCAGATCTGTCCTGTGCAGAACAATCCGGGGATATTGCCACCAGTGCATGATTTAGTTAAACGACATATGCTTATATAATTTCGAATGGAAATCTTTTCATGACAAACATCCTCCTTTGAAAATGATTTCAGTTGGTATCCTGAGAATTTTTCAAGTGGGAAACTCAAATTTGTGTAAAATTTAACTTCTGTGTATATTCTCAAGACAAGCTGATAGTTTTTGTTCATTTTTTTTATTTAAAGGTACTCCGTACTATTGTGTATTTATTCATATATGAAATTTTACATAATATGTTCCAGATTTTGGAACAATAACCCTCATTTTATGTATCCCCAGTGCTCTAGAAGACTGTGAAAAGGCTTGTATATTGTGGTGATATCCTAGCAATGGATTATCCAATCAGAATACACAATTGTTCTTTTCCAGTGGGTACAGACAGAACAGCATTGATTCTTTCATTGCAGTGGCACCTACAAAGTGGAATGTATTACTGTGATGGCTAAAAACGACTGGGTCTAGTTATCTAAAAAAATAAATAAATAAAAATAAGTTCATGCTCAGGACGTTACCGGATAGTCTCCTCTATTCATTTATATAGGAATTTAAAATTCATGAAAATGCACTGCAAAAAAAAATGTCAAAAAAAAAAATGGTTATAAAGGTCACAGTGACTCATAATGTGATATAACCGCTGTTATAAAGCACATAACATTTTCACATATTAAATGCCTATATAAATAAATAACATCTTAAGGACATATTCACTGGACATTATTTTTGTAAGCTTTTAATAAATTATTACGATTTTATGTTTACTAAAATTCATAATGCATTATAATCGCTGTTAAAAAGCACAATGCCTTTTAATGTGTTAAGTAGCTCTGTGACTGAATTATAACATGGTAAGGACATATTCATAGGCCATATAACAATGTCTTTATAGTGTAATACATGCTCAGATGTAATTATTACCATTTTTAGAGATGCTCTTAAGCAAGTGCTTTATGTAAAAACCTTTACTGATGTTTCCAGAGCCGTGAAGCCTTTTCCCATCTCTACTGCAACAAATTATATTAACGTTCCTAATAAGTGATGAATTAAGCATACTCATCACTTTCCCTGTCTGAGAGATTTATTTATACTGCAGTTGCTTGTATTTGTTTGCAGGCTTTTAAATACTGTATCTAATATGCTATCTGAACATACATCACTGCCACAAATTAAAAAGGAAATTCAGAGTGTGCTGGGTTTTTAAGCAGGGATAATAAAATAAATCTGCTGTAATGGATGTCGGATGAGTCTTTTTTTTTTTTTTTTCCCCAGGACAACTCTTTATGAGCATGGAATCAGTGCGGAAGATCCCAGCAGTGTGTGATCTCAGATCTCCACATGTCCCTGCTTCAGCAGACAGATGGAAGGACAGCATCGCTGGCATTACATGGTAAAATCCACCGATGCCCACCTTGTTCTGTACAGAAACACTCACGCAAAACATCAAACGGCTGAAAGAGCTCAGGTCTAGATGTGAGACTGTGGGGGACAAAGGCAGGGCTTAAGCCTTGATGCTAAAAATGGCATGACTCCAAATACATGCAGGGATTTTTCCAGTGTGACACTTTCACTTCTTACATTCTTAAAATAAATATATGAAGAAGAAATACAATACTAACAAACGCAGTCAATTCATGAAGCTATAATATAAATAGAGAGGGGGAAATGCTCTAATTTATTAAACTGATATATAGATTTCGGCACTGCCTAAAGGTGGAGCTCCATATAGATATCTCTGTTAAAAGGTGTCCAAGGCTGGTGGTATAAAAGTAAGGAGAACATTTATAAGTAGAAACTAAAAAATAAATCTCCCCTGTATTTCCCAAATTCACAATAAGAAAAGGATAACACTTTTTTTCTGTTCACCACCTTTTACCAGCTGATCAGTGTTCATTTGTCCCACCTGTCTTGTTAGTTTAACTATCCATTTAACAAGTTCATGTTCCGTGTTACCAACAGGTGTGTGTGTGTGTGTGTGTGTGTGTGTGTGTGTGTGATGACCACAAAGGACTAATTACATCATTACACAGATCCAATCAGAAAACCATCACTTCTCAAATTGTCAATACTCCCAGCATGCACCTGTACAGTCTGCGACCCAAACTAAAAACATTTAAAATTTAAGTGTTTAATGGGTAATGTAGAAAAGTATGACATCTCTACACTCATAAACTGTAATGTGTGCACTGAGCTCAGCTTTGAGACATTTAAAGGAACTCGGTGTGTTAATTATGCACAGGAAAGATGACAAGCCTCCATATATACAGTGGTGCCAACCAATATCAAGTTAGTGATAGGGTGGGCATGGACAGACACGGGACAGACATGTTCCATGCCTATGGGGCTCCACTCAGGAACTCTGCTACAATACTCATGTTTATGAGGGCACCAATAATTTGGGAGTTGACATTTTAAATAAAGAAGAAAAAAAATACTCCCTCTTCATTCCTGTAAAATATATGGAATATTTCACAGGTCGTGTTTAACAGGAAATTACATCACACGAATTTTCTGAAGATCAGTGGAACAAAAAAATCTACATTCTTTTTTTATTTTCACGTATTCTGATATCTGATGCTGATAAGGCTAATTTATAAGTACGACCTTTACTACATGTTCAAATTATATGCGCAAAACAAATTAGGAATTAAAACAATATTTTTAAGTGAATCATTCATCTTAGTTTTGTCAGTTCATTAGCATGGATGCAAGTTAGGTAATTTTTTTTTTGTGTGTGTGTCAGTCAAAATGCAGCAGGAAAAAGGAATAAAAGACACACGCATGCTTTCTTAGCTTTAATACTCAACAAAAATGGCACCCTAATGCAGAATCACTCCTATCACTCCTAATCACTTCCCAGAATGCACTGCAGTGTGCCGTATTCACCTCAATCAGGCTGAACGCAGGGAGGTTGAAAGTGAACAAGGACATACATTCAGACAGAGGGCAAAGATAAGACACATACAAACACACACACACACACACACACACACACACACACACACGCAAAGTCAATGTGTATTCTCAGGATTCTTGAGAAAAAGAAAAGCAGGCCAGGGTACTACATGACCGTTTTATCTTTTTCTCTACCAATAAATCTCCAGTATATTTCAGAAGCTCTTTTTCAGCCAAGACTTCAACCAAAACAAAGGCCTCTGTCCAATCACAAGCTGCGTATTTACATTACGTATACCACATGACCAAGTGTAAACAATATATAACTGGGAGTAAATACCATATGACCTGGGCTAAACAATATATGACCAAGAATAAAAAAACACGGCTCAATAATATATTGTATGACAAGGACTTAATATCACATGACCAGGGTTAATCGATATACTGTACAACAAAGACCAAATACCACATGAGCAGGGCTACAGTGTACTGTATGACAATAACCAAATGCCACATTACCAGGGCTAAAAAATATATGACCAGGCATAAATACCACATGACCAGGGCTAAACAATATACTGTATGGCAAGAACTTAATGATGCTTGCCCACGGCTAAACAATAGACTGCATAACAAATATTAAGTACCACATGACCAGGGCTAGACAATATACTATATGACAAGCACCAAATACCACATGAGCAGAGTTAAAAAAAATAAAATCTGACCACAAATAAATACCACATGACCAGAGCTACAATATATGACCATGACTTACATCGAAGTACAATATTACCAAGGGACTAAATACTATATGGCCAAGGCAAAACAATACTTTGTATAACCAGGACTTAATACCACATGACCAGAGCTTAACAATATACTGTATGACCAGTACTAAATACCACAAGATCAAACATATACAATATATGACCTGGCTTAATGGTGCATGACCATTGCACAGTAATATATGACCAGGACTAAATACCACATGACAAGGGGTAAATAATATAGGACCATGACTAAAGACTACATAAACAAAGTTAAACAAAGCATGGCCAGGGATAAACAATATATGACCGTGGCTAAAGGTGTATGTAATCAGGACTAAATAGCGAACAACCAGAGCAAACAAAACATGACCAGAGTTTAAGAGCACATCATGTCAGACAACTTTATTTATACAACAAATGGACAGGGCTTTATGGCAAATGGCAAGTATCTCCTCATGGATGGCAGCTCACCAGATGAAGCTTAATCCCAGCAAGATTGAATTGCTGTTCATCCGAGCTGACTCATCCCCACATCAAGATCTTGCAATCTCCTTGGACAACTCTGTGATCTCTCCTTCAGTCACTGCATGAAGCCTTGGAGTAACTATGGAGAACCATGCCTGTCCTTCTCTTCTCATATCAGTAATCTCTCTTGGTCATGTCGATTTCTTCTCTTTAACATATGAAGGATTCGTCCATTTCTTGGAAAGTGGTCTTTCCACTAAGACCACTCAGATACTTGTTCAGTCCCTTATCATCTGAGACTAGACTACTGCAACTCACTCCTAAGCGCAATTCACCTCTGCATCTGATCCAGAATGCAACTGCACGGCTTGTTTTCAACCTTCCCAAATTTTCCCACACCACTCCCCTGCTACGATCTCTCCATTGGCTTCCTGTAGCTGCTCGCATTAGATTTTAAACACTAATGCTTGCCTACAAAGACAAAACCTACCTCCTACCTCAAAGCACTTATCACACCCTGCACTGCACCGCGTTCTCTCAGATCCTCTAGCGCTGCTAGACTGGTCCCTCCTTCTACCAAGGAACAAGAGAAAATGCATCTAAACTCTTCTCTGTTCTGGTTCCAAGGTGGTGGAATGAACTTCCTCTGGATGTCCACACAGCTGAGTCACTGGGTGTCTTTTTTCAGCAATACTTATATACTACTTATGTACTACTCATGACCAATGCTAAATCCATAGTTGTACTAAGGCAATGAATGACTACACAATAAACTACTCAGAACAAACCAGGATAAAATAGCAAATAAGCAGGAAGAAATTATTAACCAGGGCCAAGCTTCACATAAGCAGGACAAACAGGATATGAGCTGGCATAACTAAACATAACCCATGCCAAAAAAGGTACCAATGCAGTGCTAAACAACCAAACAGGACATGATCAGGGACATGACCAGGGTAAAGTAGCACATGCCCAGGGCCATGCAGAATATGACCAGGGTTAAATATCACATGACCAAGGCCAAAGAGAATATCAGAAGGGTTAAATGTCATATGAGCAGGGCTAAAGACAGTACTTGTAAAGTACCTTTAATACGGAACATTAAAGCATACAGCCTATACTAATACAGCCAGAAAAATGAGCCATAGGAGTGTGTGTGTGTGTGTGTGTGTGTGTGTGTGTGTGTGTGTGTGTGTCCACACTGGTGGCAGTGTGCACTGAGCTGCAGGAGGCAGAGCAAGGGCTAAGGCGAGTGTGGCCCAAGCTCAGGCATGAGAAGATGAATGATGGAGCCTAAATGAAATGTCAGTCTCAGTAATGGGAAAAACCAGAGCCAGAAAGCAGGTCACTTAAATTGCAAAAGATATACTTAAGCGCTTTTGCCTCAGGCGCAGCGAAGTTGACAAAACTGTTAACATTAGCTTGCCAAATAAAAATAGAAAAGCAGGAGGAGGAGAAAAAGGAGGGGGAGGAAAAAATATTTGGCCATCCAAACCGTGTCCTGGATCATCAACTGGACTGACTGTGTTTGTCTTGCCAGCAGTCGATTTGTCGCCGGAGGCTTTGAACATGTCGTGTGAAACAGCTGAGATGTGCACGCGTACCGTGATACAGAATGCATCAGTATTAAAGCACAAAATGATGATGAATCAAGTAAACCAGTTAAAGACAGCACTGATGTTGAATTAATTGATTCAGGTGATTTATCACCACCATGTAAACCTACATCACCTTTCATACCCCCCCACATCCCCCCTCTTTATTCTGCCATATTCGCTGTGCAGTATAAATGGGAAAATAAGGCCTGCCTTATTTTTGTTTATGATTGACGCCATGCAGTAAACACACACTAAGACAGGTTTCAAACATAACGCCTTGAAAACATGTATCTACTCCATCTGACGTGCTGGCGAAAGTGTTTTTATTAGCTATGGTTTTTTATGCTAGTGGCAAAGTAACAAGACACAACAAAGCAGAAGGTGTTCTTGGACCTTGGACATTCAATTGCTTTTTCAAAGATAAGCACAATATGTTCAACTGTTTTTGCATATTTATGTTTTCCTCTTTGCTTGTTTATTAATCTAAATTCAGCCTGAAGCTAAAATTGATCAACTGCTGATTAGCAAGAAAAGAAGATTACAGATTAAAGCATAAGTGCCTGATGTACTGTAAACTTGCATTATGATGTGCTTTTTAAAAATAGCAAGAGGATAGCAGTATAAGGGGACAACAAGATGGCGGGAAAAACAGAACCATATCCATATTCGATCTTCACATTCCTAAATATCTGGTTTGTAAATTTAATGCAGTGAAACAAATCCAGATATTTAAATCAAGTCAACGGTTTACTCTTTAAAATGTAATTTCTGGAAGCTGTTTTAGCATTTAATATAAATTTGGACGTGAAAACCACATCAACATGAAGCTTATCAAGTGCCAGTCTGTAATCCTTCATCCCGCTTGTGCTGAACTGAAATTCTTGTCATAAAATTATTCTTGTCATTACATAATTTTCAGTGGAGAACAACATAACCCCTTGGCAAAGGTAATAAAAATCTCTCACATGACCCAATGATAACTAATAACGTAAAAGAATAATTCAAAGAGTGCTCTAACACGATGCATAATATAAAAATAAACAAATAGACAAATATATAAATAATGAATAGCTATAATAGATAAAATACAATATACAAGTCTGAGTATCATCCATCGTTATTATATTGTTGTTATTATGTTAGCTGTGTTTTATTTCTTTTTAAATTACTTTGATATACTGTATTAATCCCTCAAGGAAAATTATTAAACATAAACAGTGAGCACACACTCGGAGCAGTGGGCTGCCACACACTGGGGTGCCCGGAGAGCAGTTGGGGTGAGGTGCCTTGCTCAAGGGCACTTCAGCCATGAAGGTGGAGGAAAGGAAGGTGCAGCTCACTCACCCCGCCACTACAGTTTTTTTTCCTGCTGGTTTGGGAATCGGAACCTTTAGGTTAATTTTATTGTTTATATTTTGAAAATAATTTAGAAATAATTAATAATCAGTCATTTATTATTTATTTATTATTGTTTATTTGCTTATTATAAAATAAAAATAAATTAACCATTGAGCGTTCCATCTAGTGTTGTAAAACATCCTCATAGCAAGCACATTTAGTGTCATTTATTTATTTATTGGTCACTGATTTGTTCCCCTCCGCATGATTCTTGGGTCACTTTCATGGTTTCTCTTGTATGGCTTCATGTATGTTTATACCCGAGAGGGTTGCACACTCCCTGCAGAACTTTCTATCTTAGACAAACATTCATTCACACCCACATTCATATCTAGGGGCAATTTAGAATTCCTGATTAGTCTTATGTACATATCTTTGGACTGTGGGAGGAAAACTGAGTGCCGAGAGAAAACCTATGCAAGCTCAGGGAGAACTCCACACAGAAACACCTTTGCCAGCCAAAGGTTCAAATCCAGAAGGATTTCACTCTCAGGTGACAATGCTAACCGCTACGCCACCATGGTGCCCATTTATGTTATAGTAGCCACACTGAAAAAAGATAAAATACAAAAACAAACACATTGAATCACATTAAGGATTTGACATTAACTGTCTTAATAATGTAGGTTTAAGCAAAAGATTCCATGTTTGTCGGAGGAAAGCTTGCGTGGGGTTTCCTCCAGGTACTCCAGTTTCCTGGAGCCTTCTCCCAGTGTTGGCTGAGATAGACTCCAGTCTCCCAGTGACCCTAATAGGAACAAGTGGTTTGGCAAATGAGTGAGTAATGAGAAAATAAATTATTTACAGAGTCAATGTCACATATTTAGAGTGATTGATTACTTTACATTTTTACATTCAATGTATTTTACATTCTTATGTGTACTGTCGCCCTGTGATGGCCTGGCGAGCTGTCCAGGGTGTACTCTGCCCTCGCCCAGAGTCGGCTGAGATGGGCGCCAGCCTCTCCGCGACCCTAATTGGGAATAAGCGGTTCAGAAAATGAATGAATAAATGAATGAATGTGTACTATCAGAGCAATAGAAACCCATCAGAATTAAGAACTGAACAACACTATGGTATAAAATATATCATGGACTGTATGGATGTTTTTTATCAGCAGAGAGGAGCAAAAGCCATAAAAGCATCTCGATCCTGTTCAGCTGGACTGATGATAAGAAGCCGCAGTGCACGACAACCAAGAGCCAATCGCAAATCTGTAAATCTGCACAATCTGCAAATCTCTTGTTTTATTTTAATCCACATTGTCAGTTTATCCGAGTCACCAGCTGAAGGTCAGTTACGTTTAGTTCATAATGCACTCAAGCAGGAAGAAAACACAAAGCCTGAAAATCCCTGGCAGCAAAGCCGGCACGTAAAAAACGTGAAATCAGAGCAGCAGCACCACGCCTGCTTTGCTCTCGCCCTGAGCGGCTTTTCCTTCTTTCCTCATCACCCTCAGTAATAGAGGAATATCACAGTGGAACGTGTTGTGTCGTAAACAAAACGAGTCACTGATCAAAGCAGTGACCCTACGCCATGCTGACAAATTGACCATCAATCAGTCCTGAAATTTTTTCTTTTATTTATTTATTTATTTATTTTTACCCAAGAGAGTATGAGTCCACTGAGCTCAATGCTGAGTGAAGGGCATTTGTGTTCATCCTTAGCATAATTTACTTGGAGACCCTTTAATGGACATAGAGCAAAATCCATCGTGAGATAAGCTTGTTTTGATTTGAGACTAAATCACATGCTGAGGGAAATATATATTAAAATACTACTTAAAGCAATGTCATGATAAATTAAACTTTACATTTTGTACAATTGTCAAAAAAATTTCATTTCCCACTCAAATTTTGAACCAGAAAATAAATAAATAAATACAATATTTGCAAAATGAATGAAATTTAGTCTTTGTATTATTTTATACTGTAAAAATGTTACAAATGATAATTTTATATATTATTTTATTTAGACTTTAACAGCCTTATAAAGTAATAGTAATTTTAAAAAACATGACTTCATATTTTATAAGAAAAAATAATAGCATAAAAATACCAAAAAAATCTTTGACCAATAGTCAAGCTTGCTCTTGTTTATTACTGAGACAATCAAGCTTGCCTTTTGAGTGCAGCAGTGTAATATTTTACATTGTATTTTATATATATTTTTATAATACAGTGTAATTTTTATTAAAATATTTAAGAAAACATTTTTTCAGTATTTTAACTTAACATCAAACTTGCTACATAAACAGAAATATATATTGCTATTTATGTAGCTAT
>JAQMYF010000022.1:18791144-18802060 GCA_030014195.1 Neosilurus mollespiculum
CTGTATGTATATGTATGTATGAAAGCATACTATGGACTGATTCACAGATGACTATACTGTAGATATGGCTTTTGTAGAAAATGTTATCTACAGTTTCCTTGTGCTTTTTCGACTCTTTCAGCTTGTCACGTTCAACTTGGCAGTCTGGCAAGGAGCCACTTTCATATCACCCTGTTTGCTGAGTGACAGCAAAACAAAGCAAGCCAGGGATTAAAAGAGCAAATGGAATTACGGGCTTCCCGAACATATGATAAAGATTTCATTATCTCAGTCCTGCACACAGCATTTGGCACCTCCCTTTCAGAGAGTACTCTCTTCAGCAAGACGAGTCTCCGGAAGCTATGCTAATGAGCATGAGTGTTAGCTCTGACGAGGAGGAAGAGGACAAGGAAGGGGAGGAGGAGGAGGCGGAGGAGGATTAAAGGCCATGACACATCCCAGGACACAGACCTTCCGGATGCATCACATCACCATGTGCATTGTGGGAATGTCGGATTTATATGGTGGGGATTAGCATTTTGTTTTTAATTATAATTAAGCGGAATTGCACTGTTTGTACACCAGAGGTTCCCATCAGTGCAACCTGGACTCTGGATACAATAATTACAGATTGTAACAACAGACACACATTACAGGTTATACAGTAACATGGACACAATATATCAAAGTGAAAGAGAGATCTTCATTCCTCGTACCACTGCACATTACAGCGGCTGAGAAACAGACTGTGGAAGTCAGCCACTTTAGCTGGCTTTGGAACTCTGAGCTCCAGTTCATGTTTAAATGATGCCTCAGGCACTACAGAGATCAGCATGTTTCAATCCAACATTTAGCTTGGGGCATAAAATAATAATAATGTTAATAAATTAACTTTGTAGTACAAATACTGAATGCAATCATTGTGATTTAAGTTTGGGGCAAAAAGAGCATTTAAATAGTTTGAACATGAATGGTATTTGGTGGCGCTGTGGGGTAGTGGTCAGCACATCCACCTCACAGCAAGGAGGTCCTGGGTACGAGTTCCAGACTCGGGTATTTCTTTGTGGAGTTTGCATGTTGTCCCTGTGTATCCTTTCATGGGTATCCTACAGGCACTCTGGTATTCTCCCACAGTCCAAAGATATGCACATTAGGCTAATTGGCTGTTCCAAATTGCCCCTAGGTATGAGTGTGAATGGTTGTGTGTGTTGGCCACAACACACTGCTGTTTGGGCTGTACCCCCAGTAGGAGTAAGTGGTTCAGTAAATGAGTGAATTGTATGCAAAAATATTAAATTCAAAATGATCTGGACTTAAGTTCATCGAAAGCTTTTGAAAACTATTTCACTCTCTTCTCGTTTGACTATTCTGATTAGTTCCCATAGCTATCATTTGCAAGTAAATACAAATTAGTATTAAGCAATTAAGCTCATCCCTAGAGAATGCACCAATACTCAATACTATTGTTCTTCTTCAGGCACTAAATAAAAATTGTGTCGAGGACAAATGGCCAGTGGGATTTTGGGAGTTCTGTCCTCAGAGATAAGGATAGAGAGAAAAAGAAAGGAAAAAAGAAAAGAGACAAGAGACATGATCAGTGCTTGATTATCAGGGCCTGCTCAAGGTTACCAAGCTGGTCCCATCCTTAATGGAATCAAATCTGATTAGATAATTAGCATGCTATTTGCATAATGTCTGCAATTCATTATCTGGGATGTGAGTTCATCAGTCTTGGCATGATCTACCGTTTTTCCTTTTCTCCACAGATATTGTCTCAGAGCTCAGCTACAGAAGGGTGGAAAGAAAGCGAAGCACGTCAGACTAATGTTTTGACTTTGTTAAGATAAGAAGAAGAATCATGATGATGATGATGATGATGATTATTTAGGGGGACATGGTGAGTCAGTGATTAGTACTATTGCCTCACAGCAAGAAGGCTCATGGTTCGAGTCTCAGCCAAGGGTCTTACTGTGTAGAGTTTGCATGTTTCCCCCCATGCTTGAGCTGGTTTCTTCCTACAGTATAAAGACATGCTCACTGGGTCGACTGGCTTCTCTAAATTAACAGTAAGTGTGAATGTGTGTGTGTGAATGGTTGTTTGTGTTTGTGTTAGTCCTGTAATAGAAAGGTGATCTGTTCTGGGTGTAATTCTCACTTAATGTCAGCAGGGATTGGCTCCAGCTTCCCCATGACCCTGATGAATAAGTGGAACAGATAATGGATGGAGTAATTGATGGATGAATAAGCTTTAGGATATTGCAATTTGTAGATTCTGCAGGAAGACTACTGTGTGTGTATAAGACTTTTCCACAACATTACATGTAACTAAAAATGTATAAAACTAAATAAATAAATACAAAAATTAAATAAATGGTAAATTATTATGCTGTTGAATAGGAGGGATAAAACCCAACATCATTTTTTGATTATATCCAAATATGACTAAAATGGGAGTGGGGGTGAGGTTGGGGGGCTGGAGCTTTCCATGCTGATTCAGAAAGTAAGAAGGAAACAATAAGAGGAGTATTTGATGAGGCAGACCACATACAGAGCATGTGACAGGTGAGAACATCGGAGGGAAAAAAAGGGGGGTGTGGCGGCGTAAGTGAGTGCGGATGAATAAACATTTTTAGCAGCATTTTTTTCCCCCAGCGCCACAGCTGAAATGCAAATGGATTCCTAACTGGAAGCCCCCATCATCTTAATGTAGGCAGACAGCCAGGCTGATTTGTAATAATGTCTGCACTCGTGTTGAGGGATTAAGCACAGAGGAGAGACTGGAGACAGGACTACAATATGTACACTATGACAAGGCTGCTGATGCAGCTCTGGCAAATAAGCATTAATACATCAGGCTGAATTTACAGAAGTGTCCGACTGCCACGGATTGCACTGACCACACACTATTACTAAGTGGACGAAGTCTCTCGGTGTTGCTCACACATTTTAACACACTCCCAAACACCCCCACACACCCACACACACTGTACATGTCCACAGAGGATAGCTAGTCTAAGTACAGAAGCGTATTCTTCCAGTTCTGTTTCGCTTCATCGTGTGTCAATCAGCTAGCAAAGAATGATCATTTTCACAAAAGCTAAAATTATACACATCTATACAAACAACCAACCAAAATAAGTACACTGAAGCATTTCTGACAGCAGTGAAGCAGCAATTCACGGGTTTATATTCACACACACACACACACACACACACACACACACACACATCAATTTCAACAAAGTGAATGTGAACAAACAAACAAACAATGCTTTTTTTCATGCTGGGTTTGTGTGACGGATTTTTTAAATTGTGGAAGGAGTCTCCAGTGTCAGTTCTCACAAACAAACCTCTTCCTACCTAATTACACGTGCACTCTTTGTCTGTGTGCATGACTGGAGACTTCCACAAGGCTATACGGACATATTGCTAAAGCTAGCATGCCAGTGACAGTCTTGAGTTCGAACAATAACCATGTTTGTGGTATACATTCAGAATGATCATGTCAGTGGTCTTATAACATGTGAATGACACATGACATACTGCACCTCTCTCTCTCTCTCTCTCTCTCTCTCTCTCTCTCTTTCTCTCTCTTTCTCTCTCCCATGGACTCATTCTTCCAGGCAAATCAGGTACTGTATGAAAATGTTCTATAGGCATGGCTTTGTAGGAAGGTTGGGGGCAGGGAGAATGGGAGGGGTGGGGGGATTTCTCCAAAATAACAGACTCTACCTTTAATTGGATCCAGCTACTGAATGTATATTTTACTATTGTGTGTCTTATTTATTCACTTCTCAAGATTCTATCAAGAAAAAGTGCACATTAGTGTAAATCTCTGGATTAGTAATGATTCAAGATCCACCCAGATCTTCTTTTACACGCATGTGCTACAATCATTTGAACACTTCTTATATTGCTTTTTTTATGTTGACACATATGCCCTTTTTACTTGTCACTATGTTGTTAGACGTAACACAACAGCATGCAGTAGAGTGTACTTCCAATGCTGCATTTCTTTACACAAATTGTACTAGTTTGATACATGTACTTAGTTAGTTATGTACATGTTAGTTTGCAGGATTTGTAGCTAGTTATCCTGCAGCCGTCAAGATTTAGTTTTAAAGCAAATAAATGGAATTAAATCCAAGTGATTTCTGTAAAGAAAGGAAAAGTGTAAGTGCAGGTTGTGTAAATATAATAATATACAGACCCATTTCAGCTGTAGGACACAATGCTAATATTGTGAATAAATATTGAAGCAGGTGATATGCAGGTGCAATGCAGTTACTGTGAATGAGAAAGGCGTGTGTACCCGGATGACCTTGTTGCCTGTTCAAAGACTAGCAGAAAGGAGGAAATAATGCATTTCTACTTCCCAAACTTTTTTTTGTCATTCTTTAAGATGTAGCTAGGCTGGCTATTTTTGCTGAGACTTTAAATTGCATCACATCATTTCTCATTTTGAACCTCAGAATTCCACTACAAGCATACACACACGCACACACACACACACACACACACACACACACACACACACACACACACACACACAAACCCACACTCAGCCATGAGGAACAGATTGTGTTTATACCCAAGCACCCCTTGTCATAATTCCATCAGAGAGAAGTAAAGTAGTTAAATCCATTTAGTCATGCAGTTAAAGCCGTCCTTTTTCCGTTTGCCTTCAATTAAAGCCCATTTAATTATCCGCTTAAGCCAGGTACCCATGCTGAGACGCCATTAGCAAAGAACGCTAAATGAAACACCGCAAACACACTCCAATGCAAGATGCTGCTTTACTTTTCAAACCACACAGCAAAGGAAGAAAAGGAGAGTGCAGTACCTTTGCTCTTAGCTTTAGAAATGGAGTTTAGAGGAGAGCAGGAAGATGCAAAAAAGGACGGCGTTTACAAAGAGAAAAGAAAGAAAAGGTTAGCATTAAAAACGTGTCAAAACACACTACCAATTAGTATTAGTGTTTCAGAAAAGGAAAGGTAAGCATACCTTGTTCGGCCATCATCATGTGTGCCAAGCCTTCGAGGAAGACAGACATGGAGGAAGACAGAGAGAGAGAGAGAAAGAGAGACAGCGAGAAAGATCTCAGAACACACTGTATATTATTATGTATCATAATGATGATACATTGAATCACACAGCAAAGGTTTGTATTTCAGCAATACAAACCATGCAGTACATTAAATCAACAAAAACAAGTCACAGTAATGCTATATATGACATGAACAATTTTATCTAACTTCTGCCCTTTTTTGATTGTATTTTAATGATATAAAAGTTATTTAGTCCATTTTGAGAGCATTTTATTCAAATGGAAAACGATTGACTATAATCAGTACCATTATTTAAGCTAGCAGGCTGCTTATGCCAGTAGCTAACTAGCTAATTATTTGACTATTAATTTGCTAATTTAAAACTAAATATTATATCACAAAAATAAACCCATACACTAGCAAGGTCCCCTCCTTTATTCACCACCTTATCGTGGTTGAGGGGTTTTATGTCCTAATGATCCTCTGAGCTATGTTGTCGGGGGCATTACGCCCCTGGTAGGGTCACCCAATGCAAGCAGGTCCTAGGTGAAGGTCCAGACTAAAGACGGTTCAGAAGACCCCTATGACAAATAAACAAATATAAGGACACAGTTTTCTTTGACCGGATGCAGATTTCTGGGATTCGTACCTTAGCTGGTGCACAAGGTTGAAAGATACTGAATAGATATAGTCAGGCTCACCCTGACACATAGCTAGAGCTCTGGAACCACCCATCTCGACAGGGGCTGGATCTTGTTTCATTCTGGAATGAACTCATGGGGAGAAGTGGTGAGCTGGTTTCGGCATTCTTGATGCCCCCCGTCTCAGTGTCCACATTGTGGGGTTCTCCCCAGTTGATGAAAGGGTAGCCTCCCTCCACCTCCAGGTGGGGGGGGGACGGGTCCTGACTGATGTTTGTGCTAATGCACCAAATGACAGTTCAGAGTAACCAACCTTTTTGGAGTAACTAGGGGGTGTGCTAGAGGGCACTCTCCCTGGGAACTCCCTCGTTGTTTTGGGAGGCAGTGTGACCTAGAAGGGTATGATTGATAGGTATGGCCTCTACGAATTGAACTTGAATGGTGTTTCGTTGTTAGACATCTGTGCTCATCATGGTTTGTCCATCACAAACCCCATGTTCAAATATAAGGGTGTCCATAGGTGTACTTGGCACCAGGACACCCTAGGCTGCAGTTCTATGATTGACTCTGTAGTCGTGTCATCAGACTTGCAGCCACATGTTCTGGACACTCTGGTGAAGAGAGGAGCTGAGCTGTCAACCAATCACCATGAAAGGGTAGCCTCCCTCCACCTCCAGGTGGGGGGACGGGTCCTGACTGATGTTTGTGCTAATGCACCAAATGACAGTTCAGAGTAACCAACCTTTTTGGAGTCCCTAGGGGGTGTGCTAGAGGGCACTCTCCCTGGGAACTCCCTTGTTGTCTTTGGAGGCAGTGTGACCTAGAAGGGTGTGATTGGTAGGTATGGCCTCTACGAATTGAACTTGAATGGTGTTTCGTTGTTGGACTTCTGTGCTCATCACGGTTTGTCCATCACAAACCCCATGTTCAAACATAAGGGTGTCCATAGGTGTACTTGGCACCAGGACACCACAGGCTGCAGTTCTATGATTGACTTTGTAGTCGAGCTGGCACCGATGGCAGGGGAGGCTGCCCTTCAGACCTGGGAGACCAAAGCGTGTAGTCAGGGTCTCCTGGGAACGTTTGGCAAAGTCTCCTGTCAGAATGGCCTTCAACTTCCACCTCCGGCAGAACTACAACCACATCCCAATGGAGGCTGCGGACATAGTTTCCATATGGGCCATGTTCCTTGTCTCCATTATTGAGGCAGTAGCCTGGAGCAGTGGCCAGAAGGTCATCAGCGCCGGTCATGGAGGCAACCCCTGAACCAGGTGGTGGATACCTGAGGTAAGTGGGCTGTCAAGCTGAAGAAGGAGGCCTATCGGGTCCTTTTGGCCTGTGGGACTCCCAAGGCAGCAGATGGGTACCAACAGCCCAAATGTGCTGCAGGCCGGGCTGTCGCTGATGCAAAATCTCAGGTGTGGGAGGAGTTCGGTGAGGGCCTGGAAAAAGACTATCGGTTGGTCTCCAAAACGTTCTGGACCACCATCCAATGCCTCAGGAGGGGGAAGCAGTACTCCACAAACACTGTTTACTCTGGAAGTGGGAGCTGCTCACCTTGACTGGGGATGTTGTTGGGAGGTGGAAGGAATTATTTGGGGACTTCCTTAATCCCACCAACATGCCCTCTGTGGACGAGGAAGAGCCTGGGGGTTTGGGAGGGGTCTGCCCATCACTGAGGTGGAGGTCGCTGGGGTAGTTAAAAAGCTCCTTGGTGGCTGGGCTATAGGGTGGACGGGATCCACCCTGAATACCAATCAGGTACTGATTACCTATTGACTGGAAAACCAGGGTGGTAGTTCACCTTTTAAAAAAAAGGGGATAGGAGGGTGTGTTACAATTATCATGGAATCACACTCTTCAGCCTGCCCACGAAAGTCTATTCAGGAGTACTGGAGAGGGGGAACCGACTGACGGTTGAACCTTGGGTTCAGGAGGAACAATGTGGTTTTTGTCCTGGCCACAGCACTCTTGACCAGCTCTACAGACTCTATTATATTTATGGATAGAATTTTTAGGCGCAGCCTAGGGACCCTCTCACTGGAGCGATTCACTGCTGAGTGTGAAGCGGTCGGGATGAGAATCAGCACCTCCAAGTCCAAGGCCATGGTTCTCAACCGGAAAAGGGTGGAATGCACCATCCAGGTCTGGAATGAGGTCTTGCCCCATGTGAAGGAGTTCAAGTATCTCGGTGTCTTGTTTACGAGTGACGGAAGGATGGAGCAGGAGATCGACAGGCGGATCGGTGCAGCCTCTGCTGTAAAGCGGAGCTTGTACCGGTCCATCGTAGTGAAGAGGGATCTGAGCCGGAATGCAAAGCTCTCAATTTGGCAGTCGATTTATGTTCCTGCCCTCACCTATGGTTACAAGCTTTGGGTAGTGACCTAAAAAACAAGATTGATCACGAATACAAGTGGTTCTCCCTTAGACATAGGTTGAGAAATTCAGTCATCCGAGAGGAGCTCGGGGTAGAACCACTGCTCCTTCATGTTGAGAGGAGCCAGTTGAGGTGGCTCGGGCATCTGATTAGCATGCCTCCCGATTGCCTCCCTGGAGTGGTGTTTCTGGCATGTCTAACCAGAACATGCTGGAAGGACTATGTATCTAGGCTGGTTTGGGCACGCCTTGGTGTCCCCCCAGATGAGCTGGAGGAAGTCGCTGGGGAGAGGGACATCTGGACCTCACTGCTGACCCTGCAACCCGACCCGGATTAAGTGGAAGATGAAGATGAAGACTAGCAAGGTAACAACCATTACGCTAGCTACTCTACTGTGATTTCCACAAGTCAAGTTAGCCCCTATTTTCCCTAATCTTTAGGTACTGCATAACAAAGCATGGCCAAACTTCAGTGTGAAAACTAGCCTATCACTTAATTAGTTCCTAATAATATTTTGAGATTATTTTCGCTAAGTAAAGATCATTGTTAAAGGGTAAAGTAACTGATCTAGCAAGGTATCTTATGTTACAAATTACCTAGTAAGTTACAAATGTTCTATTTGGTGATTGATACCATGCTAAGAATGCTGAACATATGAGAATAGTTCAACACAGTTATTTCCTTTTGTTATAATAAGACCTAAAAGCTTGAATTATGGCTAGACTGTTGTATTCATTATGGTAACAAACAATTTTACCAAAAGCTAATTAGTTACATCGGAATTCAAATTTTTTATATACTTTAGAACAGTATTGTTTCAGATGATAAAATATAATTGACATCTTTACTATGTTATAAGACTAAGAGCAAAACATATTTGCCTTAAGTTAACTGTTTATTAACTGCTTATTATTTAGTATAGCATATTAGTATATCAAATATAAAGTATATTATTTTAGCTTTAATCACTACAAAGTGATTGACAACTGAAAAAATGTTTCTAAAATATTTTTAAATGTACAATGTTTTACAGTTACTTTGTTATGTAGAGTTGTACTGCACTGTATTGTCAGTTTCCAATGTATAATAGCCATAATTATATTGAATGCAATGCATTTTATTATTAGTGCAATTAATCATAACTCTTTAAATGATAATTTCATAATCTAGTCATTAGAATACCTATAGGTATAATGCCTCAGTAAATGTATTAACTCATATATTATGATCTATGATATACACAAATGCCATATGCCAGTATTATGCCCTGCTGTGTACTGTATCTATATATTACTTGATATAATGCATCTATAGGTTATTGATATCATAACAGGCATCACATATTACAGTACTGCTGATAATTGATTTATTAATGCATTCTAAGAATTTTTTTTATAACACATTATTTCAATATTAAAGATATTATACCCTAGTTTACTTACTCACTTACTCATTTACTCATTTACTCATTTATTCATTCATTCATTCATTCATTCATTCATTCATTCATTCATTCATTTATTTATTTATTTTATTTTATTTTATTTTATTTTTAATTTCTTATGGTGTGAAAACATCTTATAAGCACTTATGCTAATTATAAGCCTTCACATTAGTTATGTATTTATGGTAATATTGCAACATGCAATATGAAGTGCAATTTCATAAATGGCTTAAACGGTGTGTATAATACCTAATGGATGCAGTATAACATGATAAGAATGTGTTCCTTGTTTATTACAGCTGAGACTTTAATAGAAAGTGTTATCACGTGCTTGGTGATGGTGTTAGAACAATTACCTATGTAAACTCACCTGGGATGCTGTTGGCCTCTGGGTGTAGCATCCGATCATCAGCAGAGGGGACAAAAAAAGAAAAGAGAAAAAAAAAAACAAGAAGAGAAAGATTTCTGACATTAGAGTCCACTCTCACTGCCGTTGCATGAAATCCATCATGCAAACCGTGGCACACCTGCCAGCATGCACGAGGCTCCATACCTGCCCTGTGCATGTTCACAAACATGTTCATAATTTGACCCACAAAACCAGAAAGATCTCTGAGCTTTCCTGGGGTAACACACTTTCCTGTAACCCACATCCTCGTCTGAGCCATAAATCCAAACAGGCACTCGGACAGAACCTGCTCCCTGTAGAGAGGGCTGTGGATTTATGAGACGCTGATGCTTACATGGATGCGAAGTCCATGAGCTTTCGTGCATGGCGGAGTTCTCCTTCACTGCAGACACACCTTTTTGTTACAGCACCCACCCCTCTATTACAAAGTTTTTAGGTTCCATCCATCCTAAACCCTGACAAGCTATCATATCGGTCATAATAATGCACTAATAAACTTAGAATTGATGATGTACAGATATTGCTCGTTTAGAAGTTGCTGCAACTTTTTAATGTATTATTTATTTTTATTTATATTAAAATATATTTTTAATATTTCATTTATTTGTCTGCTTATTTTTCAACCTTAAAATATTTTATTGTCATATTTATTTCATATTATTGTGTGCATTATCAATTAATATTTGTAATATAATTTATACATAATGAATTATTTAATTTCATTTTAAAAGTAGTTTTGCAGAGCCTTGATTATAATATCCTTGTGCTCTTTTTTTAATCAAGCCTTTGTAATGTATTACATGGCATACAAAGCACCTTGTAATGCCTAACAAATGCCTTATTACCCTGAAGAGTACTTATAAGTACTTTTAGTCACATGCATAAAACTATCAGTGTTTCTATCACTATTAGTGACCATATGACCCAATATTGTGTAAATGCTCATGAGTAGTTCCAGATACATATTCACAACTTTACAAACTGTATACGAGTTCATAATGTCAGGTTACATATTTGT
>JAQMYF010000022.1:18818724-18829820 GCA_030014195.1 Neosilurus mollespiculum
TGTGTGTGTGTGTGTGTGTGTGTG
This sequence comes from Neosilurus mollespiculum, assembly GCA_030014195.1. Classification (NCBI taxonomy): domain Eukaryota; kingdom Metazoa; phylum Chordata; class Actinopteri; order Siluriformes; family Plotosidae; genus Neosilurus; species Neosilurus mollespiculum. Next base: position 18,818,749 of record JAQMYF010000022.1, read on the forward strand.
TGTGAGAGAGAGAGAGAGAGAGAGAGAGAGAGAGAGAGAGAGAGAGAGAGATCTCCTCTACTTTCGGCTCATATGACGACCCCTCTAATCATTCGAATCAGCTCAAGTCAAATCAAACATTTATTTCAGGGAGAAATAACTCGTACCGTGCGCTCGTGCTCGCTGTGAAACTCGGAAGTCGCGCACTCGTGCTTATTCGCCGACTCGATTCCGTGCGTCGCGCCTCCGCTTTCCGCGCCACCAAGAGACTCGGAGAGCGCGAGGAGCTGTCCACGATTCAGTGCTAAAACTTCTCCACGCGCGCGCGTGCGTGCGTGTGTGTGTGTGTGTGTGTGTGTGTGTGTGCCTGCGTGCGTGTGTATAAGCTACTACTACGAAAAAGGAAGAGCAAAAGGACAAACGGCTGACCTCAGATTCCACCGGAAAGATGTCAAAGCATAATATAATCCGCACGAGATTCCTGAAGAGATGGTTTCTTTTCTTCCTTCTTTCTTTCTTTCTTTCTTTCTTTCGTATTTGTTTTTTTTTTCCTGGGTTCACTTCATCAGAAACAGGAAACGCGGCGGTGATGTGAAAGGGGATTTGGACCCGTGTGAAGCTCCAGTGCCACTGACTGATGGGCGATCCCGAGATTTCCACACACACACGCGCAAGGACGCACGCTCGACGCGCGCGCGCACACACACACACACACACACACAAACACACACACACACTCGTATTGCGCGCGGCTCCGCCCCTCCTCTCGTTGCCAAACTCTCCATTTAAAGGTGTATTCGGCAACCGAAAGAACGTGTATGCTTGAGTGTGTGTGTGTGTGTGTTGCATTTTTCACAGACATTTTAGAAATACACACCCTCAACTATCCCTCCCTACATTCCACTCTGTAAAAGAAAGGAGCCAACGGTACTTCTCCTCTTCCTAAAGCTGCCACCTTTAATTCCACACCTTTAAAAACGTGCAAGGCAAATCATTTGACCTTAAGGACCACCGACATACCTTTTCAAGCTTTATTCTTTAAAAACAGATAGACCACTTAACTGTACTCTCTCATGGTAGTATACATGACCTTTTGATGCCATCACTGATCCAAGAAAAAACTTCTGCTTGGTTTATTTTTAATTTCTAAGAGCTTATGAATAAAAATCTAACAATTTTATTTTACTCTACATTTCAGAAGAAAACACCTGCAGTCAGTATACAGTGTGCGTTCTGATAAGCACTCTAAAGGTGCCAAACTGTAAATAAATGAAATACTGTTAGTACCTTAAGTGGACACAAACAGTATTATCTTTAAAAGGCACATGATAGTAGTGCAGGGGTCAGAGATGAACCTTTAAAGCATCCTATTCAAATTTGTTAAAGGTTTTCAGATAAGAGACAAAGGTATAACCAAAAAAAGGTGTTTCTGAAAGTGTTCTGTAGTTTTTTTGGCTGATGGATAATCCTACATTCTAGAAGAACATGCATAATTTGTTCATACACTTTTACATTGTCAGAAATAAAGTTATTATTGTTTTTCCCCCTGTCACTGGTATAATTAGAGTAAGGCTACATCTTTGAGTACCTTGACCATAAATATTATCTTGGGCTGCGAGTAAAATGTTGTAAATATTTACAGTAAACAACTGAGGTTTATAGTATATATTTAGAGTACTTTACTTTTCATTTAGTGTAAACTCTAAATTAATTTTATTACAGTGTATTCTACACTTTCACTTAGGTTTGTCTTAGGTTAAGCATGTTAAGGTTCTGTGTAGAAACTAATCACACCAGGGTTTGTTATGAATTCTTTAAAAAACTTGTAAGGTTGACCCCATTTAAAAATTTTGTTAAAAATTCTACAAAGAATTTACATTAAAAAAATTTTAAATTGTCATATAACTTTTAAGGTGTTTTTAAGAAGAACTAATATAAGTTATTTGATTCAGGCCATCAGAGTTTCTGTAAATTGTGGCTAATCAATTACAACCCTTAAGAATTTTTAAGAACCCTTTTGAGGCACTAACAATCAATTCAAGCAGGAACAAAAATTATTTGACATTTTTCAGAGGGTTCATCAAGTCTTAGAATGCATTTGTGTAACACTCATCTTCAGTAAGTGCTTTATTCTGGTCATGTGGGCTTTGGATTTCCTGGAAACACTGATTGCTCAGTGGGAATACATCCTGGATGGAAAGCAGGGCACTGTCCATGTTCACACTCAAGGGAAAATTATAGTCACCAATCCACTTTATTAAGAGGTAAGAGGACACCAGGAGTCCCAGAGGACACCCATGGTCACAGTGAGAATACGTAACAGTCCATCCAGGCAGAAGTCCTGAGTGAGCTCAAGATCATTCTCAGGATTGTTGAACACTAAGACAGCATCATTACCTGCCAAGCCACAGTCCTGCCTACATACATAATGTTTACAAATAAAATACCTATTTAGGATGTGGTGTGTTTATTTAATGAATACATCACATAACCAGTGTCATCATTTTACAGTTATCTCTTTAATATTTATATGAGTAAATGTGATCAACTCCAGCTATGTTAGGCCAAACATTTGAGCACTCAGACACAGCTAATTATATGCTTAACAAAAACAACAACAACGACAAAGTTTTTGTTTGGTTGTTTGTTTTGTTTGTTTTTTTAATAATTTAATTAGTTCAGAGTTTTCCTTCTGGGCGGCACGGTGGAGCAGTGGTTAGCACATCCACCTCACAGCAAGATGGTCCTGGGTTAGAGTCCCAGGCTCAAGTGTTTGTGTGTGTGGAGTTTGCATATTTTCCCTGTGCTTGCATGGGTTTCCTCTGGGTACTCCAGTTTCCTCCCGCTTCAGCTAACTAAAGACACCCACATTCAGCTAACTGGCTGTTCCAAATTGCCCCTAGGTGTGGATGTGAATAGTTTCTATTGCCCTGCAATGGTCTGGTGAGTTGTTCATGGTGTTATGGTGACTTATCCCAGCCTCCCTGCAACCCTAATAAGATTAAGAGTAAATGAGTGAGCTTTCCTTGTTTCAGGATATGAGCTGTCCATGGTCCTGAAATCACCTCACATTTACAGAAATGATACGTGTCAAGATTCTCCTGTTACACTGAGCATGTAATGTATGTTTTGTAATTGTTTAGCATCCCTGTGTAATCATGGACTTATTTTTTAGATTATTAAATAGGTATGTCCTGCTATAAATTGTTTTATTTATTTACTTGTCATATGGGCCAATTTATTCATTTAGCCTTCATGTGAGTCACAATTAATCTCAAAGTCATAAACTCCAGTTTTTGGACCCCACCTGGAACTTGAAGGTCTAACTTGAAGCATTTAACTTATAAGATGTTAATTATTTAAGGCTCATTATTTCGTAACAAGTTGTTTGCCATGCAATATCATCACTATTACTGCAACCTAACATCCTAGAATGCAGTGAAACTTTACAATACTGCAAAGACTCACCTTGGGTAGTTAGTTATCTATGAGATGACAAACACAGTGATGTTGTTCTTGGTTTTGACCCAGACGTTGAAGCTTTGGAAGTTGAACTATTTCAGCAGAATATACAGAGGGATGCGATGAAAGAGCTGGACAGGCTAAAGCAATGCTGTATCATTCTCTCTAGGTAGACAAGAAGCAAGGGCTGCACCACACTTCACTACTATCAGCAAGAAGCCTCATGGGATTGTGGGAAATGTTAAAAACTGTACACCAAATTACAAAAGGAGCAAGAAATGAAACAGCAATGATTTGATTAATATGCACATCACTCTGGAAGAGTTTTCAGTGAAGTATTGCTATACTATAAAAAGCTTTCGCACTTCATCACATCTATTTCAAATGACCACACACACCACACACACACTTTTTGGCCAATGGTGCTTGTCCTCGAGAGCCATGTGTTACGAGGTCTTGATCCAGACACACAAGGCCAACAAAACAGACTGTTCATTCTGAGTTCCTCACGTTTCCTGTCCACTCCCACCCACGCTCACCCACACCCGGGCCATGCGGTGTGGTTCATTTTAGTCACGTCACCACTGAATAACTGAGCCAACTACAACAACAACAACAACAACAACAACAAATCCATCAATCCATAATTCTGAACATTTCATGCTTACCTTGACTTAAATCTTTTATAAACATTCTACATTAATAATAATATAAAGTCTTACATTATATTTATATTATATAATTTATATTATATAATATGTACATGTAGTTAACTGACATACACTAAATTCTTCTATTTAATCGGATTCTTCATGAATTCATGGGAAAACTGCATTATACACTTAAGAGAGCGAACTACTTACACAGACTTGTGAAGGTTGTGCAGAAGCTCTTTCATTTTCCAACAGACTGTGGTTTTAATACAACACTAAATGTTTGTGCCAGTGTCCTTTATTTAAGGGTTGAACGTCAGTTGATGGTAAACAGGTGAAGGTTCTAAAAGATACAGTGGCAGATCCCAGATTGCTCCACATGCGATCCACCTCCAAACACATCATCTTGTATTCCCCCATGCATGTTGCCCTATGTATTATCACTGACCCACCCGAGGTCAGGTCACTTTCCACAAGGCACTGTTGTTGAGGTGGCCGCATTAAGGCGCCCAAGCTTATTCAATTGAATTGACAGAATTTTTTAAATGTTATTTAATTTCCTTTAAAGTGCCTGAATTACAGATCTATATCAAGTACTTGTTCTTAACTTAAGGCAAATGTACATTCATTTATTTTCTGAATCACTTAATCCTAATTAGGGTTGCAGGGAGACTGGTGCCTATCTCAGCTGACTCTGGGTGAGGGCGGGTTGCACCCTGAACAGCTCGCCAGACTATTGGAGGGCAACGCACACATACAACCATTTACACTTACAATCACCCCTATGGGCAATTTGGGACCCCAATTAGCCTAGTGTGCATGTTTTTGGACTGTGAAAGGAAACCGGAGCACCCAGAGGAAACCCACACAAGCACGGGGAAAACATGCAAACTTCACATAGAAACGGAAAGCCTGGGAATCGAACCCAGACCTTCTTGCTGTGAGGTGGACATGTGTACCACTGCGTCACCGTACCACAATTTCCAGTACTTCGGGAACATGTTACAAAGAGGATTTGCCTTTTTAAGCAGCTATGCTTTTCTGCTTTTCAACATTTCTGCAAATGTGCTACTTACATGCACATCTAATGGTACACAACTAAATAATTAACAGTTATTTAGCAAAGGTAAGTTGGATGTTCTGAACAGTCCCCAAGATTAAACATTAAGGTGAATAATTGTTGTAGTATATACTGCATGGGAAGGAAAGCAAATAAAGCACGCCAAAATATGTGAGCAGAGCAGTGCAGAGTAATTACTGCTGTTCAGCTCACCTGCTTTACACAAGCTTTCCAGCTTCATGGCTCAGGGAATTTTTATGGACTGTTGGTCTTGCTTAATGCTTTTAAAAATGAATGTAGCACTTTATTGTCTTCAGTGAATTCTGGACTCGCTGTGGTAGAATATGACTTCTTGTTTTCCTAGAAGAAAGAAAAAAAATGGCAGCGCCTATGTTACAAGGCACATTTTGTTATAATAAACAATGCTGTGGCTTCTCACACAAGGGTATAATTTCCTTATACACTTATTTATGTGTTGAAGGTGAGGTGGATGCTGCTAAATAGGATTATTCACTTCAGCTAATTCACAGAGCTTGAGGTAAATAATTGTTTTGGTATATGCTACACAGGAAAAAAAAGCAAAAAACACACTAAAATTAGATTTTTATAGTTTTATAGTTAATTTATGTTTTAAATTATGATGGACGCATGTGAGCTCTGAGTGCATGCATGAGCAGGTTTATAACTTTATTTATGGGGTCTTTTTAAATTTCTTTAAGAGTTTAAGTATAAACTGTGTGAAAACACAATGAAAAGCTGAGTAAAACAAGATTTTTAGAATTTTTTTATATTATATAAATGCTTTATAATATATAAATGCTTTTTGATATTATAATGCTATGTAGCTTCATACCCTTTCAAAAGTGAAAGTTAACCTCCTAAGACGTAAAAGCTAATGTTGTGTGTCTTGTCACTTCTCTAAACCGTTTCTGATGTTTACCTTCTGAAACTATTGAACTTGAACATTTTCAAACAGGAAGACATTTGGTGAAATACCCAATAGCCCTCATATGAGGATCATACAAGGACATACACACAGCGTAACTGGGAGAAAATATGATGTCCTTATACAAGGACAGTGGAGTCTCAAGAGGTTAAATAACAAAAGATAAGTAACCTATTTTCATAAAGGTGTTTTAGTACATACTATGTGAAAACACCAGTAAAACAAGCTAAAATGAAATTATTGTTTTTTTGTTTATTTGTTTTTGTTTTTTTGTTTTTTAGAAAATTACGCATCCTCCTCCAAGTGACCATGGCAAATTTCAAGTATCCATCATTTTAACTGAAGCATTATCCATTGGAATAATGTTTTTTAATCCTGAGACTGTGGGCCAGATCGCACTATTCTAGTGCTATACATACCAATATCCATTCGCTACAACTTTAATCTGCTGCTTAGCAATTTGTGCTCTAACCTGACATTAGCCAAGAAATCCTAACTTGGTTAAATACTGGCATCACTTATATACCAGTCAGCAATAACATTGTCACCACTTGCCTGGCCTCTGTTTTCACAGCTCCATACACAACAAGTTGTAATGCACTGTGTGTTCTCACACCTTTCTATCATATGCAGCATTCACAGTTTCAGCAGTCTGCATTACTGTAGCTCTTCTGTGGGATCAGACCAGACATACTAGCTTTCACTCCCCATACGCATCAGTGAGCCTTGGGTACACATGACACTCTTGCCAGTTCACTGGTTATCCTTCCTTGGACCACCTTAAGTGCATACATTGTGCAGCATGAGAAGGTAATGGTGATGATATGGCAGATTTAGTGACCATTTAGTTCTATACTGATGAACTTGAACATGATTGGACGTAACCTGAGCTGGCTTTCCTGTATCTGTTATCTTTTTACAAATTAGTCACTGCTTTCTCACTTAACTTAAAAAGATGAGTTTGATTTGCAGTGCGTCGTAAGACACATGCGTCAAAATGTCCCATCAATTTCTCCAAAGACAAAAAGAAAGATCTACGTACTGTGTGTGCAGCTTCTACTCTGATGGCACAGAAAGAAGAGAAAAGAAATGCTGGCCAAGCTTAACATATAAAGCATTATAACATTCTTAAAATATATAGCAAGCATCTAATTAAACTCTAATACAGCAGAGGCTGTATAAAGTAAAGTGAAGAGATTCTACATGAACAGCAGAAGAGCATTCCTTGAAAACTACTTTTAAAAAACACTATAGTGGTGACTCAGTAATCAAGGTTTTGGATTAGTGATCAGAAGGCCAAGGATTCAAGCCCCAGTACCATCAAGCTGCCACTGTTGTGCCCTTGAACAAGGCTGTAAACTCTTAATTGCTCAGTTGTATAAATCTGATAAAATGTATGTTGTGCTGGATTAGGGCATCTGCCAAATAACACTCATGTATCATAATTTTATTGCAAAGAGCATGGTCTGAAAATAATACAATCACTATCATATAATCAATAACACAAACAGCACCTATGTCAAAAGAAGAACAAAACAAGAAAAAAAAATGTATTTAAATTTTTTTAATCAGGTTTCTTCCATATTTTGCCATTAAAATACTGAACGCCATGTTGTATGTCACATGCTCAGTTTCACATATGCACAGCAAACATGTACAGTTCACACGAGGAAATCTGCATCCTGCCAATATTTTTCATGCACAGTCAGTAGATCACCTCCTATACATCTATACATCTCACCTCAAGCCCATTAGTGTAACAATGACACTAGTACAGCACAGTTGAATTTTCTTTTAAAGATGTAAAGATGTATTTCTCTACTTAGCAGGAATATCATACTCAAGCAGCTATACCTGACTTTAAACAGGAGGTGGCCCTGATTAATGTCAATGCAGTGCTGATTAAAGTGTGTAAATGGAGATTTCAACTAATTAGAGAACAACTGAAATGTCCCACCTGTTATGCAAGGAAAAAAGTAAACTCTTCTTCATAATCAAATTCAGAAGCCCTCCCCCCAAAAAAAATACAGCATCAGCACAACTTTAGCTGGAACTCTTCTAACCTTTTACTTTCGAGTTAAAGTAGTTAAAGTAGTTGATTTCACATGGACACACTATTTCTATTCTGTATGGTGCTAGACCACATATTCTTATCTTACCTGCCATCTGTCTACTTTCCATGCTGTGTCGAGAATGGTGCATAGCCTGGTGCTAGTCAGAATTCACTGTTTCAATCCATTTGCACATAAACAATACTCAAGCTATACAGTATAGTGAATTTAAAACACACGCACAAATTACTATTTACTGAATACACATAAAATAGCTTTGCTATCAAGTAAGTTGCATAAATTTAGACAGTTAATTAATCTGAGATCTGGTTATATTAGCAGGTTTATATCATTACCTAAATATCTAATATATATATATAAAAGGCCCGATATGTGGAATGATCTCTGAATATCTCTGAGCACAAAAGAATGTACCACGGTCTTGTGTCATGGGATACAAAAACAGAAATTCACAGAGATCTGCAAATGTACTGTCTAAACAAAGTGCCAGTTTCATTTGGCAGGTTTTTCTGCAGATAACACTTCCTGAACATGCTCCGAACTTCAGGAGACTGCAAAAGATTATACAGTAAAGCACGATCTGCTTGGGTTTTTTCTAGTGGGTTTGAAAATGCAGGCTTTCTGAAACCACTTTTAGCTTATTTTAAAAACCTTATTCTTAATCAGCTTGGGAAGGGCATTCTGCAAATATTGATCTCCACAGTTTTCCACAAAGGTCCTGGGTGTAATTTTTTTTCAATTAAACCTGGAAGCCACTTGGGTCAAGTGGATCAATTTAGTGCCCGCAGCTACATGTTAACCACAGATTTAGCCTGATTGACTGGAGTCAACATATTGACCAATCCAGCACGTTACCGCACTTCTTCAATCAAGAACAATGACACAGGCTTAAAGGATAGACGGTGATTCCCAGTGGTCTGTGTCTGGTCTACAAACTGACTGGTCAAAAGCTGTTGATTCATTTTCTGTAACAGGAGCTCTGACAATAGCACAGCAGCCTTGTTCTAATATATTACTGTTTCAATAAACAGCTCAATCATGCATTCATTTGCTGAACCTCTTAATTCCAATAGGGTCACAGGGATGTTGAAGCCAACTCTGAGCAAAGGCAGGGTACACCCTGAACAATTCGCAAGTCCATTGTAGAGCCAAAACACATGCACACATACAACCATTTACACTTACACCAAGGGGCAGTTTGGAACATCCAATTATAATAGCAAAAAAAAATAATAAAATAAAATAAATATCACAAATCTAGTTCAGTACCAAAATAAATGAAAGTTCTATTCCACATAGAGATTCAGCAGGTTCTTCATTTTCTGGATTCAAACCTATAATTGAGAGAGAAAGAGAGAAACACTGAAACAGAGCACGGGATGTATAATATTAAGGACCCTAGTGTGAGCAAGTGCAGCGTGAAGACACAAAAAACACTCGAGATGCGGATCAGCCCACATCCAGCTTCAGCTCACACTCTCACCAGGCTTTCTGACTCACTCGGCTCCTTTTTTAGCATAAATTTTCACCTACACACGCTGCAATTTTAGACTGAACTAAAACACCAGATCTGGAACAGTATTTCTCGTGCTGTCTTCCTCCTTCCCCAATCCATGACCATTCATGCCACCCCTGCCAAAAAACAGGGTGATGGCACTCACACCGCTCTCACAGTGTTTATGTGACACCCTATTAAGTACTGCAAGTGCATCTTCCAGATGATGACCTTTTCTGGACGCTGCTGACGTCTTATCAACTCCGGCCACATAAACACAGAGGCCAAGTCCACACTAACACAGGTGAATATGTTTTCCTTTCCATCCATAGGATCTAACCCACTCTCAGTTTTCAGACTGGAGTGTGCATAAGGGAAAAGATCGGATAGTCTTTGCTGCAACCAAAAGTGCTCAGGGTGGAGTTGGATCCTATCTACAAGATGCTGTACAACATAAAACACTTTAATGTCCATCACTGGTTAGCTCCACCTTCATCCCATGGACTTGGAGTTTGATTTATCCAAGGTAGGAAGAGCTGTTTTATATCGGACACCATCCCCTGGATGTTAGATTTAATTTCATGCAAGTAGGAGGAGCTGGGTCAATTCTTACTCCACCTATTGGATTTTTGGTTTAATCTCATGTAGGAGCTGCATCAGTTGCATCTCCACCTCCTGAACTCATGGCTCGACTCATCTGAGGTAGAAAGAGCTGTAACATATCAGACTCTACCCCCTGGGCCTTTGATTTGACTCCTCTTATTCAAGAGGATGTGGATCTGGTCTGACTCCACCCCTGGACTTCTGCTTCAATTCCACCCAGGTAGAAGAAGCTGGATTGGGTTTGACTCCACCCCCAGGACTTTTGGTTGATTGTAACCAAGTGGCACAAGTGGTAGTTCTATTTCTATCACCAAGTAGGAGGAGCTGGATCAATTTCCATTCCACCTGTTGAACTTCTACTTTAACTCCACTCATGTAAAATGGTCTGAATCAGGTCTGACTCCACCCTCCCCACCCTCACTCCAGACTTTTAGTTTGAATCACCTTTTTAAAATTGTTGCAATTTCAACAATTCCAAAATGGCAGCATTTGTGCTAACAAGCTGTGACGCCTTTTTGTCGACTGCTTTTAATAGCACCACAAAGCATTTTTTTAATGTATTTAACTTGGTGGTCGTATCTACTAAAGATTTTGTTTGGCTCCCACGTATGGACAGTAACAGGTGATGTATTGTACGAGAGGGTGGTGCGATCAGCAGAATGTACCATCCGTATCGAGCTTCCTGACCTGGACACTATATACAGCAAGCGGTGCTGGACCAAGGACAGGAAAATAGTGAAGGACCTCAGCCATCCCAACAATGGACTCTTCTCTCTGTTGCGGTCAGGGAAACGTTTCCGTT
>JAQMYF010000022.1:18847292-18867836 GCA_030014195.1 Neosilurus mollespiculum
TATATCCACTGTTCAAGAACTGTTAAACTTTGCACAAATGAGAAGCAACTCTAACCAAGCAACAACCAAACATTGGTAAAACTGAGCCTTCTTACTGGCATTACACATAAAGACGCCACAAACACTCTAGAAATAAATACACTGCTTTAACCCAGAGCATTGCTGCATTCCGGATTCTGATTGGTCAGATGTTGTTGTCCAAGCTATAGCTTGTTTATTAGCTAACACTAATGAAGACCAGTAACAGGTAGATAGTTCTTAAGGTGCTGTAATTGTGTATCAGCTCAGGAAAAACAAACCTCACAGAGCCGCCGTGCCCAGAGAAAAGTGTGTCCTGACATCCAGAAGGAAGATCCACATCAATAATGCATGACAACAGTGTGCAGGAAAAAGACCTGATGGAAATATGTCTCAGTGCAAAGACGAGACGAGGAGAAGAGAAACATGAGAGCTGGACATACTGCAGGGTTTTCCATAAGACTTACAAACAACATGTCATTTATTCATTTACTTTATTTATGTGGTAATTAACTGGAGGTATTTTGGTTGCATCTGCTTTTATATTTTTAGTAATAATAATAATAATAATAATAATAATAATAATAATTATTATTATTATTATTATTATTATTAAATCTCATGAAGATGATGATGATGATTATTATTATTATTACATTTAATGGTATAGTCTGATTTAAATTGCACAGTTAAACATATTATAAAGATATCAGCCTAATCTGGCATTTAAATAAAAGTACCAAATGTACTTCTAGTTTACTTTTATTTTGTATTATTATTGTTGGGAAGCACAGTAGCGTAGTAGATTCCTGGGCTCGGGCGTTTCTGTGTGGGGTTTGCATGTTTTCCCCGTGCTTACGTGGGTTTCCTCCAGGTACTCAGATTTCCTCCCACAGTCCAAAAACATGCACAGTAGGCTAAATAGCAGATCCAAATCACCCTAAATGTGAGAGTGAGTGAGAATGGTTGTAGATGGGTTGCCCTGCGATGGCCTGGTGAGGTGTCCATGGTGTAACCCCCCCACACCCAAAGTCGGCTGAGATGGGCACCAGCCTCCCGGTGACCCTAATTAGAATTTATCAGCCTAAAAAATTAATGAATTAATTATTATTGTTGGAAGTAGGAGTAGTAATATTATTATCAGTATGAGTAATAGTACCACTTAAAGTAGAAGTACTAGTATTAGAGGATGGAGAATTAGTAATAGAACCAGTAGGAGTATTAGTACCAATAGCCGAGAAGAGGGAGTATGAGAAATATTAGAAGTAGAAGCAGTAATACTAGCACCAGTAGCAGTACCAGTATCAGTATTAAAGGAAGGAGAAGTAAAAGTGTTAGTAGTAGTAATACCAGTACTAGTAGTAGCAGTACCAGTATCAGTACTAAGGGAAGGAGAAGTAGGAGTAGTATGACTAGTAGTACCAGTAACAGTAGGAGTAGTACTAGTAGTAGTGGAAGGGGAACTAAGAGTAACATTAGTAGGAGTACCACTACCAGGAGTAATACCAGTAACAGAGGGGGTAAACGTAGTAGCGAAATCCATTTGCAGTGTAAAGTTCACAGTGGGAAAGATTAATTGGAACACTCCCTGAGGTTAGATTCCCTACTCAGAAAGTCCAAAAAAACACAACAACTTTACCTTAAAATCCAATATGGCTGCTGCATGCATCAATAAAGTGCAAGCTGTAGTAATGTTCTGTCTATTAGCACTTCTCATTAAATCCTAGACTCAAAGTACCGTCTAATGTCTATCTGGCTCATTATTTGGTCTTGGGTACATTCTGGAGGACATTCATTAAAATTTTTAAAACCATAAAAACAAAATTCTTCTCAATCTAAACTCCACAGAAAACTCCACAGAAAACATTTATGTTCATTAATATAAGATAATATTATCCACAAACTAAATTCTAAAGCTACTTTAAATTAATGCCACGTAACATTGACAGACACATCACATAACATTGTCACCTGTTGCTAAAATCATTGTTTTGAATAGCCCTGTATCTGTTACATTCACATGGGTTTTTAATATTGTATACACATGTACTTCATGTTAATATTGTTTCCAAACATTCAGCCAATTTATAGTTTTGCGTCACAATAAATGTCACGTAACATGACAGACTCTGCTTATCTGTCAAGATTACGTTATTTTTGAGCAAAGTCTGGAACTTTGAGACTTAAACCGGCATTTCTTGTTTTACAAAACGGCCAAACAAAAAATATTACAATGCTGTTAGAATGTTTTCATGTTTAATACGTAGTGACATAATTTAAATACAATCTGCACAATCCGAATCAATTATATGTGACAAAACCTAACCCTAACATTCCTTCTCGCAGTGGCTCACATAACCAGCCATACGGACTAACTTCCCTCGTTTGTGAGCAGACCCCGTGTAGTGGAAGGAAGTGAAAGAAACTGAGCATGTCCAGAAGATATAAATATTCATGAGACTCGGTCTTGGCTTCATGTTTTTTTCCACTGATGTGTGAACCAATTTATAAATGAACGTAACATGTAATTGGTTTGATAGACATTTCACCTGTGTTTTATTCATGTTGATAGAACCACCTGTATGGATTGTTTAGGACAATTGTTTTACTGAGTGCAACCAATGTTACCTTGTTTCCAGTTTACTAAAACCAAGTACAGATTTTTGCCGGTATGTACAGCATATAGACCAAGACATCACATATATGGATCTTGACAGATGTGTACATTCATCTAATTAAAAAGGTGATTTTTTGTGTGTGTGTGTGTCAAAATATAACAAAATTAGCAAAACCACACATTAAACATCCTTTTCATACTCCAAAATTATTTTTCTTGATTTCAAAAAAGTAGTTTGTAATATTTATTTGTGAAGCCTGTAACTGAACCAGATATGTCCGAATTTCATGCCGGAAAATCAGCAATTTTAGTATGAATAAAGTAAAAAAAGAAAGCGGCGCTTTGTAACATGCTGAAATTTTCTTTACTATTATTTTGACTTTAAACAATATTTAAGTTGGACGTACAATTGCATAGAAATATTTTTTAAATTTAGATTTTTAACATTACATGTGCAAATAGGTCCAAGTGAAAATAAAGAGCCATCTGTGGACACCTGTGGACCACTAACAATGGCTAATAACAGCTATCATAGCTGGTGTTGGTTTTCCAACTTCTATAAACTGAGTTTGGAGATAAATGGATCCAAGTACATGGGTAGTGATTGGAGTACTGACAGCAAAAGCAACAGCAATATCATATGATTAAATTAAATGATTATACACTCCGCTGGAATAGCACTATCTGACTGCTCCACTCTTGGGGGATTAAAAACAATATACAGAGTATAATGCTTCAGTCAAAATGATGGACACTCACTATTTCTGGAGCAGGAGGTGGCATCATAGTCCCATTTTAAATCGAGGCAATGGTAGATCAGTGGTTAAGGCTCTGGGTTACTGGTCGGGGTCAAGCCCCAGTCCCATCAATCTGCCACTGTTGGGCCCCTGAGCAAGGCACTTAACCCTAATCTGCTTATTTGTATAAATAGGATAAAATGTAAGTCGCTCTGTCAAATGCTTTCAAAACTGCTAAAAGTTCTCTAACTAATTTCAAATATTTGCCATGTTCTGTAAACATCCCCCATGGTCTGCCAGCCCAAAAAAATTTATTTTGAATATGTTCAAAATGAGCTTGAAATGAGTGCAGAGAAAAAAAAAATGTAAACTGTCCCCAAACACTCCCAAACTATTCTGTAAGTTCACTGACACCTTGCCCAACATTCAGGCAAATGTTCCCTGTATTCACCAAAAAATATTGCAAAAACATCGGGAACAGTTAGCATCAAGTTAGCGATGTTCAAGAATATTTTGGGAGTGTTTGGGGACAGTTTGGTGAAGCTTTCAGGAATTCTAGAATTCTAGAATTGACCCACTTGTTGGCAACAAAAACAATTTATTTAATTCATGTTCCAGTTTAGTAAATACTTAAACTCTGACTGACTATTCAGCGGCATCTACCTCACCTTCAGTGAATAACTGTTAATTATTTCACTTTATTTCAATTATTTCATTCATTTGTTTTCTGAACCGCTTAATCCTATTTAGGGTCGCAGGGAGGCTGGTGCCCATCTCAGCTGATTATGGGCGAGAGCGGAGTACACCCTGAACAGCTCGCCAGGCCATCACAGGGCAGAAACACACTGATGGCAATGCAGCCTACTCTTTACGTCAGCAATGGTTCTTTTACATGCCTCTCAATATAGTCAGTGTGAGACATGGCTGGCCTTTGATAACCCAGTTAGCTGCACTGGGAGTTTATTTCAATTATTTTAAGGTAAACTTGCTCAAAGAATTCTTTTATTTTATAATAGTTTTCCTTGTATACCTATCTCTCTATATGCTTCTCTGTACATATTTTTCTCCTTTTATTTTACCTGTATGCTCATATGCAGTTTTCATATTGTATAAAAAATTATTTTATGATTAAATCTTTATTACTGAGTAACATGTCTAAAAAAAACTCTACAAATAAAGCTTACCATCATTATTAATTTTATTATTAGTACTTGAATTATTATTGTTATTAATAATGATAATAATAAGAGTTTTGTGCTTTCTGATCATTAAAGCTCTTTGAGACACAAACAAAATCAACTTTAAATCAAGACAAAAATGAAACTGTCAACACTTGGCACAGAAAGTGGCATTAAAGTTGCTTTCAGTAATATTTTTCTCTGTAAAACTGCGACAGCTCCATTACAGTGGTAATAATGGTCCATAATTACGATATCTGATGCTCTGTGAGACTTAATGAAAATGAACGCTTGGATGGATTTAGTCCATCGAACAGCATGAGTGCCTGTAATTTTTTCTTTTAAATAATCATACTTTAAAATATTACATCTGAGGGTTTTGTATAAATGGGCCAGAGGGTTCTCTCTTTCAAGAAAAAGAAACAAAAATAAGGTTTAATTATAAAAAATAAGAACACATGGTTGATATGGAGCATGTGATTAGCACATCATTACACAATTTTTTATTCATTCTCTATGCCGCTTAATCCTAATTAGGGTTGCGGGGAGGCTGGCGCCCAACTCAGCTGACTCTGGGAAAAGGCGGGGTACACCCTGAACACCTCACCAGGCCATTGCAGGGCCAACACATATACAACCATTTACACTCACTCTCACATACCAGGGGGCAATTTGGAACCACCAATCAGCTTATTGTGCACGTTTTTGGACTGTGGGAGGAAACCAGAGTACCCAGAGGAAACCCACGCAAGCACGAGGAGAACTTGCAAACTCCACACAGAAATGCCCTGAGCCCAGGAAACTATGACCTTCTTGCTGTGAAGCAAACATGCTAAGCACTGTGCCACCATGCCACCATGCCGCTCACAGTATATTTTTTTTTTCAAAATGAAATAATATTTAACATTTTTGTTACATTTTTGTCTGGTCAATATCACAAACAAATCACCTTCAGATTGATTTAAGTACCATCCACTATGTATTGGGTCTTAATCACTGTGTCGGGGTTTATTTCTCAATGCTTGCTTTGCATTATCCCTTATACATCACCGCATGTTTATATAATCGATATGTTTATGTTAAAACATTCATTCTAACTTTATTATCTCCATAGCAACAGCTCATTCACAGGACCTCCATGTCCACATGATATGAGACATAATGTAATAATAAGCAGATTTCAGAATGGTAATATCCCTCCACTGCATCATGCCACCCACACCGTACCACACATCTTCAATTCAAATCAAAGCACAAAACACACTTAAACCTCTGTCACACTCGGCCACGTTCACACTACGCCTTCATAAAATTGGGTTGACACAGTAATAAATTGTACAGTGTAGTAGGCATGCAGTAGAAACAAATAAGGACTTAGTCTACATGGTATAGTCTACATGGATGCGGAGGACGTGGCCGAGCTTTGGACATAAAGTCAGGATGCAGTCAAGATTTAATAAGGACATAACATCAATGACAGTGATGTCACAAGATAACAACATAACGTACCCCTAGCAGGAACTTCACTGATATAGTACAAGTATGGCAGGACAAATGAAAATGTGTAGCTCATGACGCAGTATTTATATGGACAGAACGTGGTAAGTGAATGGCGCGATCTGATTGGTCATAGTAAAAATGTAATCAAGAACGCATTGTACGTGATGCACGTGTGATAATACTCGTGGTAAGGAATAAGTGGAACCATGTTTGATGCAGTGGGGACCTGGTATGGGCATAGTAAGGACATAGTATGAATGTGAGGACTTCACATTATTCCATTTGTACCACGTCCCCACTGCATTCCTCAGTTTTTTAGGACAGTCTTCAGGGCCTTCATCTGAGTGTGATGGGGGGCTAACAGACAAATGACAGATGTCATGTCATGTCATGTCATTTTCTGAACCGCTTAATCCTAATTAGGGTCGCGGGGAGGCTGGCGCCCATCTCAGTCGACTCTGGGCGAGGGCAGAGTACACCCCGGACAGCTCGCCAGGCCATCGCAGGGCAGAAACACGCTGATGGCTATGACAGATGTGTACTATAATTATAAGAAACAGGTTTCCTAAGTTTCATTGCCAAAATGGACACTATAATGTACTGTTGCTTCCTTTTTACATTAGCAGGTTCAAAACTTGTATCTTGGGGGAAAATTTTAGCTCATGAAGCATGGGTTTTGTCCGGGTACTCTGGTTTCCTCCCACAGTCCAAAAACATCCACATTAGGCTAAATGGCTGTTGCAAATTACCCCAGGTTTAAGGGTGAATAGTTGTGAGTGTGCTTGTTCAGGGTGTACTCTGCCTTCGCCCAGAGTCGGCTAAAATATGCTCCAGCCTCCCTGTGTCCTTATAGTATTGATTTCATGGCGGTTGGGGCATTTAAACTTGAAACTGAATCTGTTGTGTCATTTATTTTACAATTTGAATCAATTTATTTTATTAATTGAATGAACACATAAAACATGACCACCGAGCATCCCTGCTAATGATTTACTGTATGAAGTTTTCATTTATTTACTTTTAATCCTTCTATTTTAGACAACGCACAAATTAGATGTTTGAAGTATTTTAATGATTAATGCATGATCAGTTAATGTTTTAATGGTTCTTTGAAATAGACATGTTGACTATTGTTGTTTTAAAATATTTAAGGTGTTTTTTTACCTTCACTACACTGACTTGTAAATGGAGCATTTAAGTAGCACACAAATGTAAGTATATATATATATATATATATATATGTATTGTATTCATCATTTTAAGATTTATTATTATTTTTTGTAAATCCTTACCTTCTGGGTCTGGAGCAGAAAGCTGAATGGAAGTGCTGAATGAAGAAGTAATCAAGCTGATCCAAAATGGCGGTCAAAACCAGTTTATGAAAGGAATACTCCAAAATGCTAAGTTAAGAAATCCTAAACAGAAAAAATATATATATTATAATAATTTAACGTATGTGTGTGTGTGTGTGTGTGTGTGTGTGTGTGTGTGTGTGTGTGTGTGTGTGAGAGAGAGAGAGGGAGAGAGAGAGTTTCTTCCAGAGCTTGTGAATGGGAGACAGGTGTTTGTCATTAGTAATCAGGAAACTGTGGACAGATATAGGAGTCATGTGACTTGGTTGGTCATGCATGGACTGAATGGTTTCCAAAACTTAAACCAATCCTTTATTTATTTATTGATTTATTTTAGCAGGTTTTTGTTTTAACTGAGGATAAATTGATTTATGTAATTCATTAGGAGAGCAGCACAGTGGCGTAGTGGTTAGCACGTTCACCTCACCACAAGAAGGCCTGGGTTCTATTCCCAGCTCGGGTGTTTCTGTGTGGAGTTCGCATGTTCTCACCGTGCTTGTGTGGGTTTCCTCCGGGTACTCCGGTTTCCTCCCAAATGTCCAAAGACCTGCACATTAGGTTAATTGGCTGTTCCAAATCCTCACATTCCTAGGTGTGAGTGTGAATGGTTGTGTGAGTGTTGGCCCTGCGATTGCCTGGCGAGCTATCCAGGGTGTACCCTGGTCCTCTGAGATGGGTACCAGCCTCCCCGTGACCCTAATTAGGATTAAGCTGCTTCGAAAATGAATGAATGAAATCATTAGGAGAGGACCTCTGCCTTTACTGTTTCAAAATAATCAATCATTTTATATTTATATAGAAAGTTATTAGTTTTATGTTTAGATACTGCTAGGGTCATGGGGAGGC
Source organism: Neosilurus mollespiculum (assembly GCA_030014195.1). Lineage (NCBI taxonomy): Eukaryota > Metazoa > Chordata > Actinopteri > Siluriformes > Plotosidae > Neosilurus > Neosilurus mollespiculum. The sequence goes on from JAQMYF010000022.1 coordinate 18,855,541, forward strand.
TGGTGCCTGTCTCAGCCAGCCCTGGGCGAAGGTTACACCCTGTACAGCTTGCCAGACCATGGCAGGGCAACACACATGCAACAATTCACACTTACACCTGGGGTTAATTTGAAACAGCTAGTTAACCTAATGTCCATGTCTTTGGACTGTGGGAACCTGTACCCGGAGTCTCCATACTGATCAAAAACTTCTCATTAATAAGAAACCCTTTTGCAGCCATTTTCCCATTGGACTACACAGTGGCTGTGGGACTGATGTGTGAAGATGTTTAAAAAATCTTGAAACTTTAACCAAAATTCCCATCCAGAAAGAACTGCTTTGCGTGTTTATTTCTGCCGGTCTCTTTCACTTATATAACCCACAATGCTGTTTGACTTTATAGTCATAGTGGTCTATCCAGCCCTTGTGTTTCTCCCTCGGCTTCATCCGGGTTCTCCCGGTTCCACCAGGTTCCTAAGTCTCCTAAGACCAAGCTTGGAGGATTGAATAAGATCAATTTCCCCCAAAATGTGAATGAGTGTGTGTTTTATCCTATCCAGGCTGTATTCTCACTGTGCACCAGGAATTCCTGGGACAGGGCTCCAGATCCTCCCTGACACCTCTTTTAGGTTCTGAGCAGAACATTGATGTTTAGGAGCATTTTAGACAACTAGGAATTTATACTTGACTTATCCTTTGAATTCTATATGCAATAATTCCTATCAAAACAAATCAATCATGAGATTAAATACAACAGCTTTGTTTATTTCTTTGTTTGTATGTAGACATGTATAGCCCAGTGCTCTGAAATCCTGACACAGCAACCCTGACCAGGATAATCCTTTTAATGAAAAAGAACAAATGAAGAATATGGAATGAGCGATGAATGAATAAATTGATGAATCAACAAATCATGGAATTTTCTAGCTAGCAGTCACTCACCAAAAATGTCCTCACTCTGTTGATTAAAAATGTATTCTGGTCCTCAACATGTATACAAATACAGGTACATACACACACATGCAGGGAACATGGACAAGAAAAAGGCAAAAAGATGGTGAGAACCCAAAAATAAGGACAGTAAACTCTCTCTCTCTCTCTCTCTCTCTCTCTCTCTCTGTGTGTGTGTGTGTGTGTGTGTGTGTGTACGTGTATTTGCATACATAATGAGGACCAGAATACGTTTTTAACCAACAGAGTGAGGACATGTTTTTAGGAAGTGAGAATATTTTTGCTGGTCTTCACTTTTTAAGGACTGTTCTGTCTGAGGGATAAGACTTGGTTTCATTGTTCAGGTTAGAATTAGATTTATGTTAGGGTACAGGTTCAGGTTTGGTATTTATTTATGATGGCTAAAGTTAGGGTAAGGGGCTAGGAAATGCATTATATCAGTGAATGCCCACAAAGATAAAATTACAAGTTTGTGTGTGTGTGTGTGTGTGTGTGTGTGTGTGTGTGTGTGTGTGTGTGTGTGTGTGTGTGAGAGAGAGAGAGAGAGAGAGAGAGAGAGAGAGGTGTTCCCATGTCTATTCTGGTTGCAGTGGGAAGTTCATTTATTTAAAAGTGTGAAATTCAATTATAGAAGGATATGATGACTCCCAGCAGCGAGGATAAAACATGCAGCTCCTTCCCAAAAAAGAGAGACAGAACCAATGCAGAAGAAAAATGCAAGGAGTAAAACATTACATGAACATTACTTATACCTTATCCCAAAAAATAAACAGTGGGATGTGCAGTTATGGGACAACCAAAGGTTGACATCGACAGGGTGGTGTGACAAATCGATGTCCCTGTGCCTACCCTAAAGTTAATTATTTCCCTACAGAAGGAATGAGACGTCTACATTCCTTGCTGCATGACTGTCTAACCTGCTGGAACAGAAAATAAATCAGCTCCCTCTGACCAATCAGAAATGAGAATTCAACAGCACGATGTTCCATTTCAAGTACAAGCAGGATTTATTTATCATTCATAATTATATGTGTGCGGATTATTAATTAATTTCACCCAAACTTTTTTGGACAGATATTTCTTGTAAAATTACCCAAAGTATCACTTGAACATCTGTTGTATCTTGTCAGAATAAAGCGTCACAGTGACACTTACATTTCGCAGATGTTGTTTTAAACACCACACGCCAGCACTAATGACGCCATTTACAAAGCCTGCCTTCACTCGAGCATCTGTACCATTTTCTTTTCAGCAAAATATTATCAGAAGAGACAGAAGAGAAAAGAAGAGAACGCAGTATCAGTCTCGCTGATCTCTGGACCGGCTGAGCACCACGCCATCGATCGTCCCTGAGCATGCTAATTAAAGAAGAGCTTACTAATGCAAAGCCGAGGAAACTAAACTACACACATTAATTACAGTCAAATGAAACACATTGTCTCTGAGATCCTCGGGAGATTTCACCTATTGATAGCAAGAGAGCTGTGAGACGTCGTCCTGATGAAGAAGCCAGTCGAGGGGTGATTAGTTAAATGCAACTATGGCTTGCACAAATCAAAAATGATCTCAGTTTCCACATCGTTATAAACACATAAACAGAGGTTTTTCCATTTCAAATGACTTCGAAGTAGGCCCGAACTCAAAAAAAAGTTGATTTTCTAAAACCGCACTCGTTCTAAATTGTTATTGTTTCTATAGCAACAGCTCATCCACAGAGATGTATACAGCTGACGTGTCATACCCTAAGACTAATATAATAATAATAATAATAATAATAATAATAATAATAATAATGGTAATTACTGCATAATTAGCATATACTTACTGATACAGCGATTACAATTTAGCATTTATTGAAGGAGACTCCAGTCTCAGAGTCTACACTTTATGGTTCACAGCATGACAATTCCTTATTCTTCTGTCATAATATCTTTAAAATAAGATAATAATCAATTTTCAAGTGCTATAATTCTAATTATGTTATGCTGTCACTGATTATTTATCTCTAACAGCATGATACTGAGATGCATACCGAAATACGCATACTCCCACACTATTCATATGCAAAAAAAAAAAGGTTTATACTATGGCATCCCATAATTCAGCTGGATATTCAGAGTCTGAATAACGAAAGAAGAATTTCCCCAGGGAAAATAACAGAAACTAGAGAGACACTCATAGAGTGTGAGGTACCTCTGCCATGCAGCATGGATCATATAGCAAATAGGCCCTATATGGGTATGGTTTTATTTCACATTGTGAGATATGTTTTATCATATATGGAAGTGACCAAATTAATGAAAAAAACTCTTTAATTTAAAGGGTTAATGAGATTGCTTTTAAGGACACTCAAAAAAGGTAAAGGTAAGACTGTTGGGCTTTTACACCCGAGCCTACTGGCTCATCAGGCCGGAGTATATCCCCAATTTCTGTAGTGTGAAGTGACTAGGAGTTCAACTCCTCCTGGATGGGACACTAGTCAATCGCAGGTTTCCTTCCCAGTATATTTACTGGTACCCATTTATACTGCTGGGTGGACAGGGGCGCACTTGTGATTAAGACCTTAGCACGGTGAGGGTTTAACGGGGATTCAAACCCATGACCTCTCAATCATGAGCCCAGCACCCTAACCACTACACCACCAGCCCTGCAAGATCACTCAAGGTCAAAGGGAATTGTTTCATATATGGTTAAGTTCATATATGGTTTCCTGTTGGTGTTCAATAATAACGACATGTCTATCGGCACTCGTTTCGAAGTTTAAAGTGCTCTGTCTTCAAAGCTTTGTGACCTTTCTCTGACCTTTACCTTTCACCTTGACATATCATAATCAAATCATCACTGGGATTCAGGCAGGGTATTGTCCCCAATATGTTTGGTGTGGTCAGCATTTTGTTCAAAGGCAAATAAACCAACAAACAGACATACAAACAGCAGGTGATAATATTACCCGTGCCAAAACTCGGCGTTTGAAGGCAAGGTGTATAAACATAAAACTTTTTTACAAACACACCTTTTTGCTGCTGCAAAAACAAAAGCGGTTTTATCGAATTACACTAACAATCATTTGTGTACCGTCATCTTGTGTGAGAGGCCAAATTTATGTTTTTATTAAATACAAGCTGATGTACATTTATGCTTCTTAGCTAGCTTAGCTAATACTATAAAAATCCAGGTCAATAGCCAAGAAGGCTGCAATGTATGTCTGATTTGTTTTAATTTATTCACCCAGATGTTTTATTCCAGAAGCTGCTTTGTACAAGCATCCTGAACATCCAAGGATGAAGAAAAGCACAATCTGCAATTCCTTTTTTTTTTAACTGTTTACCCCCAGATGTATTGACAGATCAGATTTTGGAATTAGAATCCTGATATGTGGCGTATATGTCAATTAAAAGTAAATCATTAGAAAGTAGAAATGCAGTTGCCTACCACAGTTCAAAGACATGCACATTAGGCAAATTGGCTCTTTCAAATTGCCCTTAGGTGTGAGTGTGTGAATGGTTGTGTGTATTGGCCATGCAATGGACTGGCAAACTGTACAGGATGGGCTCCACCTTTTCTCAGAGTTGGAAGAGGTGGGCTACAGCCTCCGACTGAACCTAGTAGGATTAGGCAGTTGAATAAATGAATAAATAAAAACAGCAGATAAGAATCAACATAATTATATTGTAAGTGTAATGAAAGTGGTAAAATTGAGATCGCTCATTTTTAAAGCATCTCTTAATGTGTTTTGCTTTTGTGTATTTTTAATGAAAATATTGTTTAAAAAAAGAATAATAAAAATCTAGGCCTAAGTGGCGTTGCAATCATACAGTCAGCCAGGAGCATAAAGCAGCCATCATCTCCATTAAATAAAACATTTTTACATCCACTCACAGAAACACCTTACAAAACCGCTCGGTCTGTAGCCAGCTCAGCTAATACACATTAACCTCGTCAGCGGTGAATAATAGATGATGAAGATGGCCGGCGAGGCTACATAAGGATAAATGAATATATAATCCTATGGAAGATTTGCTTGCTCGTTGGGAGAGAACTAATCTCCGTCTCCAATGCTGGGCTTTAACATTTCAAACATGCGGACAGTAAGGAAAAATAAATAAATAAAATTGTTAAAAAGCGTCTCCATTCGAGCCCGGAGTCTATATTATTACTTCACAGAAGAGCAAAATTGAAGGAAGGGGAGAGGGAGGGGGTGGGGTGTAATGTGATTTTCCATTAGCAGATTAAAAATGTCTTTCATGGCTGCTTTTCCACTTAAATCCCGAGCTGTGCTCAGTAAAGCAGCATTCGCCGCTTTCTAACCTCAAAATGTCAGAGAGCACGGAACGCTCCTCTGCAGTCTGCACATCGCACGGCTCAATGAGAGCCATGCTATGCTATATTGCTATATACTGGCAATAAGAGATCAAGTGTTACGTTAATACATGCTGATATAAGTCTTACTTTCAAATATGCTATGTATCTCAGGGAAGGTGTGTTTTATTCTAAACTGTTATTCATCAAATTAATAAATTGTGTTGTTCATGCACCATTGTAGTGAATTGTGACCTTCTAACACTCTATTATTTTTAAATAACGACTTACGTTAAAGTGCCTTGCACTGATATTCACTGGAAAGCCTTTGATCTTTCCCACATTTCGTCGTTTTACAGAAGTGTAAAATGGACTTGAGTAGGATTATACACCGCACAAAAATATAAACGCAAAAATTATTTGTTTTCTTCAAAATATTTTTAGACAGTGTGGAAATATTTCAACAAAAGAATTATTATTTTATTCTTGCATTAATATTGAACCAAAACAAACAGGACTAACAATTTTCTGATCACAATTCATGAGTTATCACGGCCTGAACCAACCAGGGGTCAGTGGGCAAAGTTCACAGCACTCCGTACTGGGTTTGTCTACCTTTTGCGTTGTGTAAAGCGCTACACCTCTGACACAGAGTTAACAAGATGATCAATAGTGGCCTGTGGAATGTTGTCCCAATTCTCCTGCAGCAAACTTGGAGCTGGGCCATGTTGTCTGTAACCGGAACACTTTGTCTCACCCGCTGATCCAGAACATCACAAAGGTGTTTAGTTGGTGACATAATGGTGAATATGCTGGCCAATTGAGAACAACGGCATCCTTGTGTGTTGACACTGCTGTCCCTGACATCCCAGCATTCAGCATGCCAATGGTACACTCCCTCATGACTTGTGTCATCTGTGGCATTGTGACAAAAGTGCACATTTCAGGGCGGCATTTTATTGGCCCTGGTGCAAGGATTGCCTGTGTATTGGTCATGCTGACTGACCAAATCAATGTTATGCATTATGCCGCTCATGGGTGGATTAACTCTGTAATTCATGATCTCACTGGGATGTGCTATGAGAAGTGGGTGACCAGAATTCAGCTAAACAAATCATTTAGCACACCGATAAACACTATTTATGAGCATATTTCATTATAGATCAATTCCACTCAGCATTTTTGGTTCATTTTGGTTTATATTTTTGCACAGTGTGTCATGAACGCAAACAAATTGGAACATAAAATCCTCACATGGAAGCATGGTGGTGGTAGTATCATGAGAGTCATGAGTTCCTCTTTGCCTTTTGGTTGTTTCTAGTCATGGCTGATGAATTATCTTTCCATGTTTTAACAATGGATTTTCAAATATTATTTTGAATAATATTAAAACACTACTGATAAAATAGCAGGAAAGGCCTTTGATATACAGTAATTAATGTAAAATGATAATATCTGATTTTCTTTGTTTATTTAATGATTGCATTATATATTTTAGTAGTTTTACAATAATAATTGACATAACGATGATCTAATAATGATTATTAGGTTATTGTCTGCTTTCCTCAAATTTGGCTTAATAGCATATTCACCATCCTGAATGTGAAACATGGTGTTTGGCAGCTCCACGAATTGAAGAATTACCTTTGGAACCTTTGTTGTTTCTCTGATTAATCCCCTCTTTAATGGTCTCTCGGTTTTTGATGGATGTCATCCTCTAGGCAAAGTCATGGTTGCTCCATATTCTTTCCATTTTTTAAATAATGGATTTTTGTGGGATGTTCGGGATGTTTTTATAACCAAACTCTCAGGCTGTTTGAACAATCTTGAAGTACTTACAGGAACCACCGTATTTATTTTAAGATCCTTTGGCACTTTAATTGTGTACAGTAAAACTGATGGTGACTTCCAATAAAGTGAATGAATAAGTTGCACCAGAACTAATTACGGCCTCACATTTATGTAATCACAATGTTATTTTTTGTTTTTGTTTGTTTGCTGTGTATTGCACCAGAATTTAATACTATTTGCTTATAATACATCATAGAGGCAGCTGTGGTCTAATGGGTATAGAAGCGGGGTTTTTTGACCAAAAGGTGACTGGTTCGATTCCCAAACAAGCGGGAAAAATGTGTGGTGGTGGGGGAGTGAGCTGCACCTTCCAAGTGCCCTTGAGCAAGGCACCTAACCCCCAACTGCTCTCCGGGCGCCCCCAATGTGTGTGGCAACCCACTGCTCCGAGTGTCTGTGCTCACTTTGGATGGGTTAAATGTGGAACCCAAATTTTCCTTGAGGGATTAATACAGGATATCAAAATCCCTCCCCCAAAAAAAACAATTTATACATATATTTTATTTAAATTATTGCCATGTTATCCTCTCACTCATCTGACTCATTTGCAAAATCACTTAATCCTATTAGGGTCGCTGGAAGGCTGGCGCCTATCACAGCCGACACCGGGCGAAGGCAGGGTACAACCTGGATAGCTTGCCAGACCATTGCACACACACAAGTCACACTCACACCTACGGGCATTTCGGATCAGCCAATTAGTCTAATGTGCATGTGTTTGGAATGTGGGAGGAAACCGAGACGAAAAATCATGCAATCATGTGAGAACATGCAAACTCCAAACAGAATCACCCAAGGTTGGGACTTAAACCCAGGACCTTCTTGCTGTGAGGAAGCTGTGCTATCCATGAGGCCACTGTGCCGGTGTAAACATTATCCTAATTAAGTTTATTCACTTCCAGGTTGTAACACCTCTAACACACAATAATTATGCAATATATAAATATGAATAATCCATTCTAAGTCTTCTGAGTTGTAGTTTCTTTCTAATGTCGTCTCCGGGACTTCCTCCTCACCTCTGTGACCTCTAGGTTGTCGATTAATGAGGACATTTCTCTAAAATCCCACTGTAACTTTGTGTATTGCTAAAAGCACTACACAGTTACAAGTTGAGTTGAATTGAGTGTCAGAAGCGCTGATTGGTTATCTGGTGTTATATAAAGTGTATTTTTGCTGCACGGATGAGCCACAGGCTGACGGCGTAATGGGCACCTTTCACGTCAATTGAAGATGCAGCACATTTCCAGCGTTTGCTGAAGTCAGCTATAGCGTCAGGTTTGTGTGTTTTCTCTCCATCCGACGGGAGTAAAGAGATGAGATTAAGCTCTGCTACGTAGGGGCAATTGCTTGTGGCATTTTAATTTACTCCGCCACCATTTTCTCTTCCTTCTGCTAAAGATTAGGATAATGCTCCTGATAAGCACAGCTGGCCAGATGATATACGACACATCTGCTGAGTAAATCCTTCAAGAAACATGTTACGATAAATGTATCATCTTGTTAAATAAAAGGTGTTCTAACATCACTCAACTTTTTTTTCTCTGACTTCCTGAGGTATGCTTAGAGGGAGGGCAGCGTCAATTGTATATTTTGGGTATTTGCCCAAACAGTGATCATGTTCATTTCACACCATGTCCATCCAGTCTGCACACCTATTACCTCCATGATTATGTTTGGCAGCGCCAGCTTCGGTTTTTCTGATCAAGATGGATGGGCTTTTCATCTGGGTCAGGATCTAATCCACAGCACTGCTTACCATGACCCTAGTCTGCAGGCTTGAATATAGATCCACTCAGATCAAAACATAATAAATGGTTATATCGACATAATATTGACATGTTTGAATATTTAATAGTCTACAGTCAAGATTAGTTTTATAGTTGTGTATATTAAAGTAAACTAAAGTTTGCTTGGCACTGGGAGTACTTCACTAAATAACTAAATAAAGGACTGGTCATGTGCATGTCACCAATGTCAAAACAGAGAGTAGGACTCAGGACTCGCAATAGTCGTAGAAATAGAGAAAGGCTCAAGGAATCTTCGAGGAGGGCAAACAAGTATCAAATGAAGCAAAACAAGGATGGATTTGGGGCCACCTGGAAAACCTGGGTTATAGATCAAGGGTAGTGGAGGACTCTGGTGGAGGTGCCATGCTCCAGTAGGGGCGACAAGGACTAATCCTGATACATAGTATAGGTGGATAAACTCTTAATAATAATAAAATTGTTTTGGTATCATGGGCAGCATGGTTGTGTATTGCGTAGGTAGAAGGCCTGCTTCACCTCAAGAAGGCCCTGGGTTCAAATCCGTCTCTGTGTGGAGTTTGCATGTTCTCCCTGTGCTTGTGTGGGTTTCCTATGGGTACTGGTTTCCTCATATCATGTTAATGTACTAATTAATTAAATAATTAATTAATGTATTAATTAATACTAATGTATTTCTTCACATGCACATTAGGCTAACTGTGTGTTCCAAATTGACCCTAGGTGTGACTGTGATTGTGCATTTAATGGACCAACAGGCACACTCCGCCTTCGCCCAGTGTCAGGCCTCTTTGTGACCTAATAGGATTAAGGGCTTCAGCAAATGAATGAGAGTGAATGAGTGTTTTGGCATCCTGACTGACCTTTTGTTAAGACCACATCAACGATTCTTAGTTTTTCTTTATTAAATAATGACTGGCTAATTATTATCCTTAGGACAATGCATCATAACAGAATGAATGAAAATGGGAACATATTCTAACAAGCACATGAAAATATAATATGAACCTGGGATTGATTACTCATTACTGTTCCAGTAATGTCATTAATAACATAATGATTTATCTAGCTTTGATATATAACGATTCTCCACCCAATTATTGATCGTAATACCTCTAAATGTCACGGTATGTGGTGTATTATCTACACCACCAACAAATCTAATGTTTTTATTAACGAAAGCAAAACAATATCTTCATGGGATTATGTAGTTACACAGCATGATTTTGCATTTCATTCTTGCACAATATTAAGTGCTTGTGTTCTACTGTTCCAGCACTTTCCTGGAAATGCAACAGCTTGAATTTATTCTTCAGGCAGCTAAATGGTGCAGAGGCACGTCTCAGCAATTCCATTTCATCTGTGAGGCGAAAACATGGCGCCCTGCCTGTACAGAAAGCCATTTGGTGTTGAAACCTGTTGAGCAGATAAGTGTGTCCATCACACCGACGCCAACCACCAGGAAATCTCACTAGCGCTTCTCTCTCTCTCTCTCTCTCTCTCTCTCTCTCTCTCTCTCTCTCTATCTGTCTGATTCTGCTCTGGAGGATTCAGAGCCTCGCTGGAGATGCTTAGCTGCCTGCCGCTGCCTTTCGGGTCTTCAGGAAGACCTGCTGGGACGATCTGACACTGCACTCTCACCTGAGGAGCTCATCAGAAGCAGAAAGGAGGAGTTTAATGGAGCTCTTCCTGCCCTCAGGTCTGCACCAGGTTCATCAATAAACTGCTGACCAGAAGCACTTTGCAGGGGTCCCATTATATTCACCAAGAAGAGTTTGCTTGAGGAAGATGCTGTCAGTGTCTGATTGCATCACATCACATCAGCATATTTTTGTTTATATTTAATTTTTTGCTACTCGCAGTCTCCTAATATAGAGTAACTGCAGCGTTGGACATGGGACAGAAAACAAAAAGATGGATAAACCTGAACCTAAAACATAGACCTGAATTGACATTTTAAACAGATGTTCTGTACAGATGTAGACAGAGGAATGAAAGAATGAAGGAATTGTAAATTATGGCAAACAAATTAGAGCTAAATATCCAAATGTAAACATTAATGATAATTTTCATAATAATAATAATAATAATAACTGGTTTCACTTTACAGTAAAATGTGTTAGAAAAATAAAGTACTGAAAGAGAACACGTACAGTTTTACCTTGATACTCCTGATCATTGGTAATGTTACTGTATACTTACGCTCATATATTAACATTTAAGAAATTCATCCAATAAGACATCCATATATCCATAACTTAACAATAAACTGTGTTGCATGTTGGCAAATGAACTGAACTCTAAGATGGGTATAAATATGAAAAGGATGATAGGAAAACGCTTGATGTTTCAGCTGACACTTCTTCATTTGTATTCAGCATAAGAAGTAGACCTGTTTATTGTTAATTTGAAGATGTTGCTATATCTAGAAAAAAATATTAATAATTGTAAATAAAATGTTGAAGAAAAATTCAACAGATAGTCTTTTCTAGCTTGTGGATTCAGGTAGCTATGTAGATACGTATCTTCTTCCAGTCAGGACAGTGAAGCCAGCCTGAAGCCAGACTGGTGCCATCTTAGACCACTTTGTTATTAAAAAATGATGGGGGAAATGGAAATAATTACATCCAGGGTGTACATTTAGTTTTAAACCAATTTTTCTAAATTTCAGCTATTTTTTTTCAATTAATTACAGTTATCAGTGAAATTGTTGGTAAAGTTATATGAATTTAAGGTATTCTGACTGTCATCAAAAAAACAAATAAAAAATGCAGGGATTTCGAGCTGTGTTGGCTTTCAACAGCCACATTTTGAGATCTTAAAACGGGTCGGTCTCACCAAAATGGCTGCCACATGGCTTCAAAATTGAAACACTAATGTGCAAGCTAGTCTTTATTTTTTCTTAGTGATTGAAACAGGTGGAAATTGTGGCTACTTCTTGGTTGACTTGAAAGCCTGCACCCACACCGGCTCTTTGCGGATAAGATTGGACATCCCTGGTATAATCTAAACTTTCATCAACACAATATAACACACAAACGAATGATACAGTATTTGAATTCGAATGGTTTCAGCAGGTAAGGATTTCACACCGTAACCATGCACTGTAGACTCGGGTTCTTGTCTCGCTCTGTGGTGATGGAAGCGTGTAGATGAGGAGAGTTCCGAGAAGCAGTGAGGCAGTGCAGTGGTCCGTCTTTAACCCCCTTTAACCTCGTCAGTGTGTAAAGGGCAAACAGCTAAGTGTGTAACACACCCATTTCACCAAAGATGAGCTCCGAATCCACAACACCACTTCATACAGACTGATCTGACACAGAGAGAGTGCCTCGGACATGCTGATCCACACCCTCCTCATCCTCGAGTCAGTCTTACTCCTCTTATAACTGGGAGAGAGAGAAAGAGAGAGAGAGAGAGAGAGAGAGAGAGACCAAGAGCGTGGTGGTGGTAGTG
>JAQMYF010000022.1:18887627-18897857 GCA_030014195.1 Neosilurus mollespiculum
CCCCCCCCCCCCCCCCCCCCCCCCCCCCCCCCCCCCCCCCCCACACACACACACACACACACACACACACACACACAAACACACGGTTTACATAATCTAATTTCTTTCCTCTATGATAGTAATAATTTGAGCCTGCTACTTATACAGATTTAACCCACATCACTTTGAATTCAGGATTATAACTGACACTAATTTATTTTCTATAACAGCAGCAGGTTTATATTAACCTGATCATTCTAAAGTGAACATAATTTGTAAAGTAACAGATCATTCTCTGGGACTTGTACTACAGATGCACATGAATGATTTATGAAGTCTATAATGGTTTTTGATGTCAGTTTAATGTTTATGAAAGGAGTCTCCAGTGTCAGCACTGAACTTTTTCAAGGTCGATTCTTAAAAAGGTAAAGCTGCAACTTGAAGTTTTCTGACACCCTCTGTGACTGCAGCACCACAGGGCACAGTGTTATAAACTGATGAAGCAGCAGGTAGAAAAATACAACAGCCAAAACCCTTGAGAACCAAAACATTAAAAAAAAAACCCTAAAGGGACAACAAGTAAAGCAACAACACAGAGAAACAGATCAGGCTTTGCAGAAAGAAGGAAAGAAAAAAGCAAGAGGCTCCCGAGAGGCGCATAGACAAGGTGCATGACTTTCAACCTGGAGATCGCAAGTTCAAATCCAGGTTGATGCAGCAGCCATCCGAGTCCATAGAAGCTAACTGGCCGAGATCTCACAGAAGGCAGAGATGGCATACGCTGCCCTGTCACTCACAGCAATCACCAGCCAGTCCATGGGCATCTGTGAGCTCATTTGTACAAAAGGGGCGGTTTTCAATCCGAGTGTGTTAGGCTGCCTCCAAATGTGCATTTTGCAGTTTGTCAAGAGGGAGGTGGCAGCATCGCATGTTACAAAGGGGGCATGTGCATGCTTATGCCTCTCCCTGGTTGGTGGTAGTTGTATGTGATAGGGAGGCAACAATTGATGGGTGGGAACTGGATATGACTTAAACTGGGGGGAAAAAACGGGGGGAAATGAAAAAAAAACAGACATAAAGAAAGAAAGAAAAGGAACAAAAAGAAAAAAAGGGAGAACAAAGGGGAAAAGGAAAAAGAAAGAACGAAAGACTAATAAATTTAATTATAACTTTATATTTTTTAACTGTAATGGAATAAAAGTAGTAAAACACACTTTGGAACATAACTTTGGAAAATAATCATGGTTTGGGAAGATCTCAGTGAATCAGCTTCACCAATCCGCACCGAAAAAAAAAAAAATAGGCCACATTTTGATCATGTGAGACCGATGTACACATTTAAATTAAATAAAGTGAAGGGATTATTGTTTTCAGTGCACTCATCACTGGTGTCAGAAATGGGACCAGCTGGCAAATTACCAAAAAGTTAGGCTTGCATCTGAATGAAAATAGAGTGCTGTGTTCTACCGAAACCAAACCACAGATTTCTACGCAGTCTCTTGCTGATCTCTTACTTATAATGTTAACTAGCTAATACTTCAGACTAAAGAATTTTTGGTGAGTGTGTGTTGGTGGTGTATCAGCTTTCAACAGACTGTCGGGAAACTCTTGCAACACGACTTGCCCATCTGCCATGAAATACCCACAGTGAAGAGCGAGGAAGAGTCGCAGGAAGGAAGCAGAGAAGCTTATTTCGCAGGCAACTGAGAAGCTAAGTGGCTGAAAACTGTGACAGTGAAGATTAGCTCTTCTGGCTCTCGACATCAGTAACCCAAGTCTGTAGTTGCAGAAAATTTCTGCTGGAGGAAAAAACAGCATGTATCCTTACTTATTATGGTGAATTTCACGGAAATATTTAAAATGCAACTGAAATGTGAATTTCTGTAGGTCTTGGCACATGCAAAAAAATTCTGTAGAGCAAAGATGCCTTATATTTACAAAAAACATTAAATGTTTCTACATAAAAAATTCTGTAAATAGCAGTACACAGTAATTTGTGGGATGACCCTTTGCTTCAAAACTACTGTAGTTTCAGGCTTGTGCCGTTTTACAAGGCAATGAGCTGCAAGTTTTACTGAGAATCTTGTAAAACAAGCGACAGTTCTTCTGGAGATTTTGACTGTCACGCATGCTTCTTTATATGCATGCAAAACACAGCAGCCTTCATAATGTTTTGTAAGTTTTCTCTTATGTATTATGCTGCTTTTTTTATTGTCATAAAAACATTTTATTTTCTGTTAATCTTGTCCTGGAACCAAATGTTCAGAAATCTAAAATGCTTTCACTGACGCGCTAATGTAGAAGCCATGAAATAAAAATCTACCGAAAATCATATACTAAGAAATAGGACAAAAATAAGACAGAACTGCATTATACCTTTAGCATAAATTAAAAATAGCCATTCAATAGAAGGTCGTAACCCCTCAACCAGAATGCCTCAAGTGCACGGAGGACAAAAATGGAAGTTTTGCAAAAGGTAAAGTAAAAAAATAAAAAAAGTTGCTCCATGCAGCTATGCAAAATTTCCGAAAGCCGTCATTCATATGAGCCGAGCAATGGCCCGGACAAACTTTATATGTTCAAGGTCACTGTGCCAAGGTCAATGGTCAGATATGCAAATTAGCTACCCCACACACAGATTCAGGTCATGGAAGTGCCTATACAAAAGTTCAGAAAGCTGGCCTGTGCATGAGCCGAGCAATGGTAGGGACAAAGCTATTGTCACGCCGTCCGCCCGGCCGCCCACCTGCCCGGCCGCCAATCCAACAACAATATCCCTCCAGCCATAACCGGCTGAGGGTGTAAAAAAACTAATTAGGGTGGAACAATTTGACTGGTATATAAAAAAAACATATTGAATTAAATTTTGGACTTGCCTGTGTTTAAACCAAGAGCTTAAGAGTAACATTTTACATGATGCTACCACCACCATCCCTTGCTGTTGGTTTAAATATATGGTTTAACTGAAGCTCTGAATCTGTATCAGTGTATTTTGTTTATGTTTTCTGTATGTTGGCTCTGATGGTGCAGAAAAAAAGAAGGAAAGAAAGAAAAGAGAGAAAGAAAGAGCAAGAGTCATCAGGAGACAACATACCCCCAAACCCCCCGGCCTCCACGTACCAGAAAATAAGAATTGCAGAAATTCCAAAATATTAAAAGGCTACTTAAATAACTACATTGCCAAGGGGGGTTAGGAGGATTTTCGAGTTCTGGCCTGGAAATTAACACTACCCACATTTTTACATGTTAACCTGGTTAACATGTTAACTGCAGAAATCCCACAATATCAAAAGGCACAGCTACACTGGCGAATTAAAGTACCTCTCAAGTTTGATAAAGAAATCTGAAATGATTTTTCAGTTCTGGCTCAGAAACAAACACTGCCCATAGTTTTACCTGGTAATTTTGTTGCAAAATCCAAAAATATCCAAAAAGGTACAACTTCACTGCCTAGTGGATGTACCTACCAAGTTTGATGAAGAAATCTCTAATTTAAAAGATTACAGATGATGGATGAACCGATGGACATGCTGATGACTATATCCCCCTGTAAATGCTAGAGGGATAAAAAGGAAGAGATACAAAAGAACAGAAAAAGCACATGATCAGGCTCTGCACTCAGATAACTGGAGAGGAAGGAAAGAAGGAAGGAGGAAAGAAAGAAAGGCATGCCTAAAGTTTAAAGCAAGAGTTTAAGAGTAAAATTTAATACAATGCTACCACCACATGCTTTGCTGGTGGCTATTTTGTTTCATTTTTCATATTTCTTCATTACAAACACAGCAGAACAGCTTGTATCTGTGCATGTGAAAGTTGATTGGCTCTTTTTTCTGAGGGGTGTGGCTTACATAGTAGAGCTGTCTTAACCATTATTCATGACCATTTCTTATTATAACTGATCTTTAATCGTATCTTGTATCTGTCCTTGAACAGATATACAGAAAACAGTCATACTGTATAGTGATTTATAACTCAAGGTATAAGAAACACTTCATAGTGACTAACCATCTGCAAAGTGTCTAATTATCTAATTATAGAAAGCACACATCATCTTTCACAAAAAAAGGAGAACCTTCTGTGCTGTATAGCTTCTTATTGTTATTTGGATTGTGCTGTTATTCACACTGTCGATAATGAAATAATGAATTTCCTTTGTATTAATGCATCAATGATTGGGTTCAAAAGCCAAGAGACTGCAATCAATCACATCTCATGCTTGTAAATTTGAGTGTGGTGGTTTAACAGTGTGTCGATACGACAAGGAACAATGAGCTGACTCAAATCTGGCGGTTTTGAATTACACTGTAAATTGACTGGATTTATTCGTCTCATGATGTTTTATTGGTTGCAGATAATGACAGATAACCAAGAAACACACAAGATGAAGATAATGGTCATATATTAGGGTATTAAAAATCCTTACGGGTTCACGGGTTGTTCCTCTTGGGTAACCATAAAGGGATTAAAGTAAAATATAGATTCAGGCACTGCCTAAAAGAGGAGCGCCACAAAAAGAGCTGTTCAAAATGAATTATTGTGCTGATGCTTCAAAAGTTTATGGCACGTTCTCCTGAAAACTTGGAAAACTCCTCCAGTCTGAATCTGGACTCAAATACAGTTTGCTCTGAACTGAACTTTAGGCTGCATGTTAGGTAACCCAAAGAATAAGCACGTGGGTTGGTGCAGACGTTCGGATGGATACAGTATATGGTCGTAATAATCATGACCGTATTCTCTAAAGAGGTTTACTCTGGTATAATCAAACAACAGTGGAACCCTTTCAAAAGACTAATAAAATCCCTTTAATTACTAATCAATAAACCCCTAAAGAACCTATTTGGAGACTGTGACCTTCGCATTAACATTAACATTTCAAGTTTTACCCAGAACCCAACATGGCTATTAAAGATCTTCCTTATTCTTGAAGCAGGAACCAGCTGAACAAAAGCGCAACTGGGGGAAAGGGCATGAATTGTATTAACACTTTCTTTTGTAAATGAAGTGCAGCATTTGTATTATTTGTAGTTTGAGTAAGGTTCATGCTGCATTTTGTTGCTAAGTGTATCGAGGAGGGAATGAAAGAAGGAAGTAAGGAAAGAAAAAGAAAGGAAGAATCAGCAAATAAATTAATTAATTTGTAAATAAATACATAAATAAATTATGAAAAAACAGTTCAGAAGGGAAGAAATAAATTAATTAATAAATAAATAACAAATAGGGAGGAAGGAAGAAAGAAACAAAAAAAAGAATGATGACACATGGAGGATGTAATCAGGTTAAAAAAATGAAAAGAAAATTTGTTAGCAATAAAGAAAGCTCTTACATAACTATACATGTATGCAGTTTGCTTATTTGTTTGTTTGTGTAAGTAAAAAGAGGTCTGCTCTGTTAGTCTGATACTGGTTTAATCGCAGGTCTCTGAACAGAATGAATCAGAAACATTCAATAATAAAAGTGATTTCTTTCATTTTGTCGGAAGCTTTATCTTTCATCTCCTGCTTCATCACTGCACCACTTTAGGCAGCTGTGATGGAACCCGGTTTAGAAAACAGACTCTGTTTTCTGTTCAATTTACCTCCTAATCTGTAAATCTCTACCGTTCAGAAAGATGAAGAAAAAGAAGGAAGGCGATTAGAAGACAAAGCTAAGTCGCTCCAAGTTCTATGTGCCAATAACATGACAGCATGATGCTTCAGATTAAACTAAACCATGTGACCCATGTCCTAATCGGAATCACTCTAGCTCTAGCTTTATCTAATCCCAACTCCATCACCAACAAACAGACAGAGGAGCATGAGCCATGTGTGCTCTCCCAGTCAGAAATGGCGTTCTGCCCTGGAACTTGTCCAGGGATATTTTTTATCCGAGATATGGATCTGCACCATTTTACACCCCTCAAGCCAGGACAAATTAAAAGTCCCCATGATGTACAAACAGTTCGATTCTATTCATGAACCACTGGTGGATGATTTATGCACAGCCTCCCAATATAAGACACTATGCTTTAAACAAATGTTGGTGTTATACTGACCAATAGCAGGTCCACTGGATTTTTCTTCAAAACATAGGTTAAGTTTAAGGTGAACCGAGTACCTGATATGTAGCTAATGCCTATGTTACCTTTCTGTTTATACTTCTATTTATTCTTCATTCTTGTTTATTTCTACTTCTTCTTGATTCTGTGCACATTGGTATTTCTATATCGGTGGTAGGATGGGTGTTTTTCTTTCATCTTTAGTCTCTGCCCACTGCAGTGGGTCCTGTTTCCGCTTCCATTTGGAGGAATTTGTTCCCGACTACTGTTTTGTTATTGGTAGAGCGCACTTCCGACGGTGCATTTAAACATTGGCAAATCACAGCTTGGAGGGCTGTGAGTCTTTGCAGACTTTAACAGGTTTAATTTTCCAAGGTGGTTTTGATGCTTTGTATTTGGCTCCATCCATCTTCCCATCAACTCTGACCAAATTCCCTGTGCCTGCTGAAGAAAAGCATCTCCACAGCATGATGCTGTCACCACCATGTTTTACAGTGGGGATGGTGTGTTCAATGTTATGCGCATTATTAGTTTTCTGCTACAGATAGCATTTTAGGTCAAAAAGTACAATTTTGGTCTCATCTGACCAAAGCACCCTCTTCCACATGTTTGCTGTGTCCCCCACATGGTTTATGGTAAATTACTTCTTTTAACAATAGTTTAGCTGGATGGTCATGTCTTGGTGGGTTTGCAGTTGTGCCATACTCTTTCCATTTTCAGATGATGGATTGAACAGTGCTTCATGAGAAGTTCAAAGCTTGAGATTTTTTTTATAACCTAACCCTGCTTTAAGCTTCTCCACAAATTTATCCCTGATCTGTCTGTTGTGTTTCTTGGGCTTCATGAAGCTGTTTGTTCACTAATGTACACTACTAAACCTCTGAGGCCTTCACAGAACAGCTGTATTTATACTGAAGTTAGATTATACACAGGTGGACTCTATTTACTAATTTATTGACTTCTAAAGGCCATCAGTTTGCAGTGGATTTTTTTTCAGGGTATCAGGGTAAAGGTCTGTTTGTTTATTTTGTTGTGTTTGGTTAATTAGCTAATGTGTATAGTCAGCAGTGTTTTGTTTATTTATTTTTTTAGCCTGGCTGGCTCCTGAAGCTGTGACCACTAAAAAAGAGAGGGAGAGAGAGAGAGAGAGAGAGAGAGAGAGAGAGAGAAAGAGAGAGAGAGAGAGTAAACCAAAGCAAACACAATGTTGAGCTCACCAGCCTTATCAACCCGTATGTTATGACTCAACCCAGACTGGGTCATGACAGCGTGATATGTACCAGTTACAGTGAATAATATTGAGTTGTTTTCACACATCTACACCATGTAATGAGCTAAAAGGTGTGGTTGGAGTATAATTGACACATTTCTTCCTGTAGCAATTCCCTCACTTCAGTATCAGGGTGAGCTTGTGCTATCGCTGCATGTTTTCTCATGTTAGCTGTTTCAGTTTTTTTTCATGACAGAAAGTTTGAGGCAGTCACCACTTGATTTAACTGCTTACTGCAAACTTGCATCATCCCCTGAGGATGGAGCCCTATTTTCAGAGCGCCTCTCTGATGGAAAGCCACACCAGCACACAGTTTTCTCCAGAAAAGGCCTCAGACGGTCAGTGCAAAAGCTTAACTTCTTGGTTTTAGCTGAGTACTCGACCCGTAAAGCCCAGAAGACTCACAAGAAGTGGGCAGTCACTACTCAAGAGCTCTTCAGAAAGAGTCCCAGACTCAGACATCTCTCTCTCTCTCTCTCTCTCTCTCTCTCTCTCTCGTCTCCTCTCTCTCTGTCTCACCCTTTTGCTCTGCCATAAGAAAAATGAGGAAAGAAAACAACAACCCAGACATTTGTGATGGTCCATTTTTTTCAGATCTGGTATGTCTCCCCAAGTGAACAGAGCTCTAGGGCAGCCATTATGAGGCACAGTGCTGATCAGCGAGGACAACGGTACAAGCAGACCAAAATAAGCTTTTCCCTGAGACAAAAGCAAAGGCAATAACGCAGGAGAAAAGTTATTCCTCCAGCCTGCCAACACTATTTATTATTAACATACATACTTTTCACAAGCTTTCAGAATGAACTGGGTACGTTTTTCCAAAGAGTAGCTGCTCATTTACATGACTTAACAAACTGTCTAATAAAAGAAAGAAAAAAGAAAGAAAGAAAAAAAAGAAAGAAAGAAAGAAAGAGAGGAAAGAAAGAAAGAAAGGAAGGAAGGAAGGAAGGAAGAAAGAAAAAAGAAAGGCAGAACACAAATAAAACAGGAAAGAAAGAAAAAAAGAAACAGATAAAGGTTAAGGGGAAAAGAAAATAAAGTTAGAACAGAAAGAAAGAAAGAGAAAGGGTAGAATAAAGAAAGAAAAAAGATAAAACAGAAATATATAAGGTGAAACAAAAATAAAGAAAGGAAGAAAGATCAAGCAATGAAAAAAATAAGAATGGAAGTGAAGAAAAATAAGACACATGGAGAATGTAATCTTAACAACAAAGAAAAGAAAGATGGAAAAAAGAAAGAAAGGGTAAGGAAAGTCTGCTACATGACTTAAACTGGTAAGGTGAGCTAAAAATAGTTGGATTGTGCTGTTACAAACTTACAAACATAAAGTCGTAAATACTACTACTACTACTACTAATAATAATAATAATAATAAGGCAAGAAGAACATTGTCAACTAATTCGAATCCCAGAGATTCCATAGCCATCCATGTGCGGGACCTAAAAACTTAAACTTGCCCACTGGGGTTTAGAGATAATGTAGTGCGTAATATTCAATGGTATTCAAGTGGGAGAGAGTGATAGTGAGTGCTTAAAAAGATACAAAGGTTCATCTGAGAGCTACAGAGGTATGAGAAACTATAACTGTCACGTATTGTAACGTATAACAACGGTAGTAGGGTGCTGGATTACTGATCCCAAGGTCGGGGGTTCAAGCCCCACTATCAACGGAATGTCACTGCTGTCCCCCTAGTGAAGCTCACTGGGTTATCAAATGCCGGCCATGTTTCTCACTGTCTGTGCTGAGAGGAATGTAAAAGAACCATGGCTGATTTTCGTCAAGAGTACCCTGCATAGCCGTCAGTGTGTTTCTGCCCTGCGATGGCCTGATGAGCTGTCCAGGATGTACTCGCCCAGAGTCGGCTGAGATGGGCACCAGCCTCCCCACGACCCTAATTAGGATTAAGCGGTTCAGAAAATGAATGAATGAATGAAAATGAATGAAGGAATTTGGACCATGAGGTCAATTCCTACTCCAGTGCTATAACTAGCAAGTCACATCTTTTAGTTCATCATCTCATCATATTGGTTGAGTTTTTCCCAGCAGTTACTTTTTCCATTTCAGAACAAACTCAACTTCAGACAACTGCAACTACAGCGAGGACATGCCAGAGATTGGGAAAGAATTTGCACAAGTGAGGACGCTTGCAAAAGACAGTCCTCTCTCTCACAGAGGTTAAAAACAAACACCCTGAGATCAGATCCTTCAGGATAAAAACTGTCATGTCTAAAAGGATTCCTTATTTTGGATTTTGTTAAAGGGCCAAGGTGGCACACGTGTATTTCGTTTCTCTTCCTCATGCACTTGTACTCGATGGAAGATCTCTTCTTTAACTTTACAGATACATTTCCATTATTGTTTTAAGTCCACCACCTGAAAAATGCTTCTTCTAGGCATCAAAACAGGTCATTTCAGCATTTTAACTGAACTTTAAATCCGTATAAACAAACACAACACTAATAATTCACTTCTGTACATGCTCAGTACGCTCCTGTTACACTCTCTGTACTCACCTGATACACTCTCCGTACATTTCTGACTTACTCCTCTTACATTCCTGATAAACTTTCAATATACTCCTGACTCACTAATGTTATACTTGTGAACCACTCCTGTTACACTCATGTTACACTCATATTACACTCCTAAAACACTTCTAATGCACAGACCTGTAACATTCCAGATACACTCCTGTATCTCTCCTGATACAATCCTGTTACACTCTTGTTACACTCTCATTACACACCTGATACACTCCTGCAACACTCCTGATACACAGCTGGTACACTCCTAATGCAGTCCTGTAACATGTTGGATACACTCCTGTTACACTCTTATTACACTTTTGTTAAACTCATGAAACACTCCTTATACAATCCTGTTACACTCCTTATACAATCCTATTGCACTACTGCTACACTCCTGATACAATCCTGTTACACTTCAG
>JAQMYF010000022.1:19009467-19029948 GCA_030014195.1 Neosilurus mollespiculum
GAGAGAGAGAGAGAGAGAGAGAAAGAGAAACGAACAGGAGCAATTTAGCTCGGAGCCACAGCTAATTTCATGCTCTGCGTTTTATTCTCCTGCTTCACTAATTCGGAGTCGGTTAGGCATGCGCACTGGAGCACTGAAACACTCCTCTGATAATCCAGGACGTTCACCCTCGGGCTGGATACACAAGAATTCAGACTATGGATCACAGCTCACAGCTCTCGTCCTACATCTAAAATAATAATATTAATATAGCACATACACACTGCTTTCCTGGAATCCTATCCTATATACAACCCTCGACAGTGAATTAAATCCAAACCCTTTGAATAATTCCATCATATCCAAGGTTACTCGTCCACAGCACACGGTTCCTGCTCACAGAGACAGATGTCTCGGATGCATTGTGGAAAAATGACCATTATCCATCTGTTAAACATAGCTCAGGAACAAGCACGCACGATTAGCGGCGTCCAAACCCATTTTTGTCTTAAAGCATTTAAAATAATGCTGTGATGAGCGTTAGCTCTTGTGTAAAATCATAGAAATGCTAGAATGTAAAAAGGATAATGCACAGTGAGCCAGTTACTGTAGTGAAATAAAGCCCGACAGAGTGATTAAGAACCTGACATGCAACCAAGGGGTCCTGAATCACTCTGAAGGGATACACTGCATGATAAAAACCAGCTTGCTCTATATACACTTATTACACACTTATTACACTAAAGAGATCAATAATTTTACAAAAAATATTGATTTAACAATTATTTTACAGCTCCTGAGTTGCGCATCGACAAGGTGCATGAGTATCAACCCGGAGATCGCAAGTTAGAATCCAGGTTGATGCCACAACCATCCGTGACTGGGAGACCATGGGAGCTAATTGACCGAGCTCTCACGGGAGGGAGGGATGGCATAGCCTTACTTTCCTGTCACTCACAGTGATCACCAGCCAATCATGGGCGTCTGTGAGCTCATTCGTATGAGGGGGTGGATAGCGCTTTCCCTCATAGTGTGAAATACGTACGCAGTGCACTTCAAAAAGAGGTGGATGGCTAGCATTGCATGTCACGGAGGGGGCATGTGCATGCTTTCGCCCCTCCCTGGCTGGTGGTGGTCATGTGATAGGGAAGGCAATACTTGATGGGTGGGAACTGGATACAAGTAAATTAGGGGGAAAAGGGGGGTTAAAAAAAAAAAAAGATTTCACTGCTTCTGCTAATGACATGTTACATAGCAATGGTTGAGTATTTAAAGGAGCATCTTAATAAGTAAAGGGCAAAACACATCATGATATTAAGTTACAGGAAAACAATCAATGACTATTTCGATTCCTTTCTAATGACAGCAACATGTTTTATTTCGGCTGAACTACTACATCCTAAACAATTGTGTGGACACAATAAGAACTTGCACAACATTGTACAAACGCAGTAGAAACTAGATAAAGATGTGGTATGGTCGATGGATGAGGAGGACATGGCCGAACTTTGGATATGTTAAAGAAAAAAAACATAGTGTGGATACAATAAGAACTTGATACAGATGTAGTAATGACAGCACTGATGTAATACCAATGCAACTCAAAAAGCAGCATGTGGTGCATTCATAAGGACCAGACTGTAGTATGAACACACTGGACGTAGTGCACGTGTGATCATGCACATGGTAAGACATTATCGGGAACCATGTTGGATGCAGTAAGAACCTGGCATGGACTTAGTAAGGACATAAAATGAACTTGAAAACTGCACATTTTTCCATTTTGATCATGAAATTATTAGGATGCAGTGCACTTTTCATGATCTTTATTTGAGTGTGATGCTAGGTTTCCGCTAGCTGTTCGCCACGGTCCGATTGGTTAATACAACACTGATTTGACAATTTGACAATAAAAAATGCACAAAAAAGTGTTATCGCCAATGGTGTATGTGTACACATGTGCTGACATCATCATCATCGCAGAAGCGGTTTGAAAATCGGCAAAATATGTTAATTTTTCCGTTATTTAAAAAAAAACGGAAAAACTTACTTATTTTTGCCAAATTTCAAACTTAGCGATGCTAAGTGGTGTGCCCATAATCTGCACCTTCCAGTGTCAACTAATCAGCCTTGAGAGAGCAAAGTTCAACAGAGCAAAGTTAATATGGAAGACTTAAAAATGCAGGATCTCAATTTAATACAAGCACAGATCTGACATCTCCTGTACGTCAGTCATCAGAACAGAAATATATTTGTGTCAGGCTTGTTTGTTGTCTCCTCTGACTGTTCCTTTTCACACGGACACTACGCAGAACACGACAGCTGTATTAAGTATTTATGTGGACTGCTTTAAAAGGCTCTTGTCAGCATTTTTTCAAAACCTGAGCAGAAACGTTAAACGCTCCACTTTTTCTCCAAAACCCAAGAGAGCCCTGCGTTTTATATATAACTCAAGCCCTCAAAGGACGTGACCTATATACGCACTCACATTTACATTGTAGACATGTTTGCTTTGGACTTTGGTCAAATTCGAGAGAGAGAGAGAGAGAGAGAGAGCGAGAGCGATAGAGAGAGAGAGAGAGAGCGATAGAGAGAGAGAGAGAGAGAGAGAGAGAGAAATGCTTTTAGACAGTGCTGCCCTCTAGTGTTTTTAATTATACTTTCAGTCGAAAATCTGAAAAAAGATACAGTAAATTGATAGATTAGGAAAGGCACCATTATTCATCCATGTTCTAAGCCGCTTAATCCTAATTATGGTTGCGGGGAGGCTGGCGTCTATCTCAGCCGGCTCTGGGCAAAGGTGGGATATACCCTGACCAGCCGGCCAGACCATTGCAGGGCCAATACATACAACCATTCACACTCACATGCCACCTGGCACTACTACTACCACAACTATTATTATAATTATTATTATTATTATTATGATTATGTGATAGCCTGGCTGTCCAGGGTGTACTCTGCCCTTGCCCAGAGTCAGCTGAGATGGGCCAGCCTCCCCTCGACCCTAATTAGGATTAGGCAGCTCAGAAAATGAATGAGTTAATGAATTATTATTATTATTTTTATTATTATTATTAATATAATTATTATTGTTTAAGATTTATACTATTGTATTAATCTGCCCTTAATGCATCCACTCAGTAAGCAACAATCAGAGCTGAGGTATTTACTGGGTTAAAGGTATAGTCAAATGGTTTTGTGTGTGTTTGTGTGTGTGTGTGTGCGAGTGTGTGTGCGAGTGTGTGTGTGTGTGTGTGTGTGTGTGTGTGTGTATGTTGGCCCTACAATGGACTGGCAAGCTGTTCAGAGTGTACCCCACCTTTGCCCAGAGTCTGCTGAGATAGGCTCCAGCCTCCCGGCAAGCTTATTAGGATTAAGTGGCTTCGCAGTAAACAGGAAAAGTTGACAGAAAAATCAAAACTGGTGAGGGAACAACTTATCAACTGGTAGGAACAAGTTATCCATAATCCATGATAACAAACTTGAGAGCAAGGATAAACTTTCAACGACAGTTTGTGTTTATGGATAAACAAGTTAGTGCTTGATCTCATCTGTGTTCAATTTAAGTTTAAAGTTAAGAACAGAAACTTAACAAACCATTCCCCTTTGCCAATCTCACACACAATCTTATCAAAATGCCTTATTTACTTAAGTGCCCATCTCACAGAGTTGTCCAGGCATACTGCCATACCTATTCACTGCTACTGCTAAAATGGTTCTTAGATGCGCTTGGGGAATGTGGAATTCTGACAAAAGCTACCCTGAAATTACAGTTTTCTACGTTTTATACTTCTTCCAAGGTAAACACCCAGTTAGACAAGTGTCTACGATGTGTAGCAGGCACAGTAATATAATATAATAAAAAAAGGGAAAGTAATATGCATTAAGATTATAACTAGGGTCATAAACACAAATTTATGACAAATTAGCCAGAGCTAATCAACTAATCAGCTGTGTCGCTTGATTAGCAGCCATGTTTGTTTACTGATTAAATGATTTTGAGTAAAACTATAACTATTACAGTGTAGGTAATACATTAAATCTGCACAAATAAACAGTAAACAAAACAAAAAAAAAGCCCCGCACTACCTTATAAAAGGTACAAGCCTAGTGGCTACAGAGTGGAACGGAAGAAGAGTAGGTTGGAAGGACTGAACTAAAAATAACTGGATTAAGCACTCGGCCTATCAGCCCGCCCACAAGTGAATCCAGCCAACCCAGGCTGGCCACCATATTACTAGTCCCAAAACATTACAACCATGTGTATTATCTGGTCCGCTCCATAAGCATGATACAAAGAAAAGTGATCAAGATGGATCTTTTCATAAATACTTGATAATTATGAATTATGTAATGATTTACTGTCTTGCTTCTTATGAGAAATTTTAAGCTGTAAGAAGTAATTAACTACTATTATTTATATACTTAGGCGCATATATATATATATATATATATATATATAGTGTCTTGAATATAAATGTAGCAAAACAAAGTTAATATATACACATTGACCAAAAAATTTCTTTATTTAGTTTTTAAGATAATATAGAATATTCACAAATATGAAATAATTCCTCTCTATAGTAGGCCTACAAAGAAATTTGGAAATATGGAAAAATATTTTACAGATATATATGCAAGTACATAATTATTGTTTCTCTGCATAAACTTACAGTATCTGATGTAGAATTTACTACATGCAGTATTTTTACACTTAATTACACGTACTGTATATGATACATGTACGTTTATTTCAATATCCAGATGGTTTTAAATAATAGTATCCAAATATCACATGCATGTTAATCACAATCTAAACTTTTATATTAACGCTGTCACAAAATAATAAACATAAGTGCACGTGTGTATAAATTCTACAAAGATACTTAAAATGATACTTACACATGGAATGATTTCCTGCATCCTGGTATCTTTCTGTTTGTACAGTTTAATGCTGCACATGAAGGCATAATTATAAATTAATAGTGGACTATAAAACAAAACAAAAAACAAAAAACGAAGAAGTTTATAAGTAAACGGGAGATGCTTCAATAACAATCAGGCTTTTAGGACCACAGCAGGGAATGTTTTGGATCTAGCAATGTAGCTGCACGAGCATATCCGGTGACTTCAGCCTCAGCAGCCCAGTCTGATATCCAGTTATTTTTAGATCAGTGGGTAAAAAGTGGATGGATAAGTGGCAGGAAGACTGCATGTCCCAGAATGCAACATCATATCTGTTCAATCATTCTCCTCTGACAATTTCCTTGCATCTCACAAGCCGTGAAAAACCCATCCATCTCTGCATGAACTCTGTTGAAAAACCATACAGATCATCTGTACTGTTTTTTCATTCTATAACTGTCTTTACATTTCATTTATTTTACCCACAAAGTCTTATTTCATGCGTACAAGATTCAGTCACATGATGTCTATTTTTAGCTACTAAGCTCTGCTGACTTTATTAGTGTAACTGTGTTCCACTAATAATGGGGTTTTCTGAGCTACTGTGCAGAATACACATTAGAGATGGCAGTTGCAGGGGACATACTGGACATCGCACCACTACAAAAACTGATAGGCTTGTGTAGTTACACAGAATCAATATCTATACCAAAGATGGTGATGATCGGTAATGGCATTTCTAAGCTTTTGCACGAAAAGCAGATTTTTTGCACTTGAGGACAATACCCCTTATGCCCACTGTCCTGAGGGGTAAAAATACTACTCACCCCGCTTTACACGTGCAGTAAGATTCCACTAATCTGTCCTGCTTAATTTAATCGCTTTGCGAGACGTTTATTTTTATTTTTATTTTGCCACAGATTGCGAGTGCTTTTGTGTGACTCTTACATCGTCTACCACTCCATTCATAATATTGACTTTGTGAACCTTGAGTAAAATATTTAAGGCAAATATGGCAATATTATCAGGAATACACGCAACAGAGATGCTGTGTGGGACACTAGGAGGAGCTTAGTGTTGTCAGGGGAAAGGTCTATTGTTTATCCATGCCCACCAAGTCTCATAGAAGGTTTATCCACACTCACAGGTCTTTAGGCATGGATAAACCTACCACAGGCATTTGGGGATGTGGTTAAACATTCCATGGGAGTTTGAGAACTTGAATAAACATCTTACAGGACTGTGTGGGTGTGGATAAATATTCTATCAGAGTGTGTAAGTATGGGAGTTGGTGGGCATGGATATTGTTTCCACAGGAAACTTTAGGTGGGGGGGGGGGGTGTTATTCGGGAGTTTCTGAGCATGGAAAACTTTCCATGGGAGCTTGTGAACAAAAATAAATGTTCTTCAGGATTCTGTAGTTTATAAAAGATTTAATAGTGGGAGTTTGTGAGTGTGTTTTAACGTTCTATGGAAGTTTGAGGTGTGGATGAACCTTCTACATGAGTTTGTTGGCATGGAATACTTGCTATGGGAGTTTGCCGGTGTGGTTAAACTTTCTATGGGAATTTGGGGTGTGGTTTAACTTTCTATGGGAATTTGGGGTGTGGTTTAACTTTCTATGGGAGTTTGTGCATGTGGTTTAACTTTCTATGGGAGTTCGGGGTGTGGTTTAACTTTCTATGGGAGTTTGGGGTGTGGTTTAACTTTCTATGGGAGTTTGGGGTGTGGTTAAAATTTCTATGGGAGTTTGGGGTGTGGTTAAACTTTGTATGGGAGTTTGGGATGTGGTTAAACTTTGTATGGGAGTTTGTGCATGTGGTTTAAATTTCTATGGGAGTTTGGGGTGTGGTTCAACTTTCTATGGGAGTTTGGGGTGTGGTTAAACTTTGTATGGGAGTTTGGGGTGTGGTTAAACTTTGTATGGGACTTTGTGCATGTGGTTTAGCTTTCTATGGGAGTTTGGGGTGTGGTTAAACTTTCTATGGGAGTTTGGAGTGTGGTTAAACTTTGTATGGGAGTTTGTGCATGTAGTTTAACTTTCTATGGGAGTTTGTGCATGTGGTTTAACTTTCTATGGGAGTTTGTGCATGTGGTTTAATTTTCTATGGGAGTTTGTGGGTGGGGAAAAAGTTTGTAAATATGGACCACTTTCGACGGGAGTTTGTGAACATGCATAAGTGTTCTAGAGGATTTTGTGGGTGAGGAAAACTTTCTACAGGAGTTTGTGCGCATAGATAAACTTTCTATGTGAGTTTGTGGGTGTGATTGAAATTTCTACAGGAGTTTACAGGAGTGGGCATTGACAAAGTTTTTACAAGTATTTTGTAGGCATGGCTAATTTTCTCTGGAATGATGTCTGTTGGTGTGGATAAATGTTCTACAGACGTTTGGGGTCATGAATAAACTTTGTACAGGAATTTATGGTAATGGATAAACATTCTACAGAAGTGTGTGAATAATCTTTGTATGTAAGTTTTTAGAATTAAAGTTTTCTAAGTTTGAAATATTGTTGAAATACATAAAAAAGTAAACATACCCTATTAGAACTTAATTTGCATGATTGCACGTTCCAGATGTGTTGTGAATTGAGCTCTTTAAATATTGCATTTAAAACGACAAGCTAAAAATCAAGCACGTTACCCAAACATATGCATTTTTTTTCAGCGCATCTGAGAAGCGGAGTGAAAATCAGCACTATTTGTCCTCGCTCTATGCTCATTTCCTCTTGCCTTCACTCCCTTTTTATCAGCAGGATTTTAAAAAGAAGAGCACAACACAACATCTGTGTGACTCCTGGCAACCTTTTTGAGCGTTTTTCAACAGCAAAGTGGTGTTTAATGACAGTGCAGAGGATGCAAATGAAACACTGGGTTGTTTTTTTGCAGCAGCAGCAGCAGCAGCAGTTCACGTGTTATTGAATTCTCTCTAACTCAAAAAATCCAGCTGCACCTCATTGCTTCTTGTACTGAGTAAACTCGATTTCTGTGATGAATTACTGTTGAAATTCCAACATCCACCTAGGAAAAATCCTTCGTACTTGCAAACAGAGAGGGGTTCATTCTCTAAAATGAACACACAGCACAAATTCCGAACTATCACTACAGCTGGATGCTCCAAGTTCCAAATATGTATCTGGTTCCCTTTATCCAGACCTGAGAAGTGAAAGAGCCCGGAAAGACGCCCACGAGATCTTCACCTTCGTTCCTCCAACATCATCTTTGATTATTTTCTTTGTTTTTGTGAACTTACTATATGTGTACGTATATTATATGCACAAACAAAAATACCAGACTAGTCTGGTCAGTGCAATTTAAAACTCCAAAATTAAAAAAAAATAAATACATTTGCTTCCTTTAATTTAATGTTCCATCGCAAAACACATGAATTATGACACACTGCCTAGTTACCAGGCCCTGCTGCCTGAGTACTTAAATAAAAACAAAAAAAAGGAGCTTTCAATACAAATTCATACCTAAAGAAAATTCCACAATGTCAATCTTGTTGAAAGCTTAGCAATTTGTACACGAGTGTCTTTCTGCTGCTCTGTCACTTTTGTCAAAATGGATGCCACTTTGCTAGCTAACATCAGCCATTTTGCTAAGTATTTTCTATTTTTCACTGCCGCCCTCCTCAGCCCCGAATACAACCTGAACTGCTCAGACATGAATGACAGGAACATAACAGTGGGCAGGAAACAAAAGCACTTCCGTCATCTCTGACTCATAACATCCGTTTAACTGTGGGACCAATGTGACGTCTCGGCCTCGTCCGGTCTGATATTGTGGAGTCTCTGCATCCCTCCTGCACTAATGTTTGCACGTCAGCAGGTTCACGGAGATACAATATGCATTATTCATTCAGGCTAAGTAAGCTACATTTAATTTGTGAATCAGCTGTTCACGTTAGCCATAATGATATGCTAATAACCGTGGAGACTTTCAATTCCCTGAGCAGAAGTCCCTCTGAGAGGGAAAGTGGTTCAAGCTGCATAATCATGATGAAGTAAAGAATCCTGGGGTCCTTGGCCATGGGGTCTAGGTTTTTATTAGTCCTTCATTTCCTTCTGTACATTTGGTGTTAAAAGAAGGTGTGGGAAGGTTATAATAATAATAATATTAATAATAATAATAATAATAATAATAATAGATGCAATGAAATCGTTTTTATTCAACTTTTGAGTAAAAAGTGCTCAATAATTAATTATGAAAACCTTCATTCATTCATTTTTTTAAGCCGCTTAATCCTTATTAGGGTAGGGGGGAGGCTGGCGCCCATCTCAGCCGTTTCTCTGGACACCCTGGACAGCTCACCAGGCCATTGCAGGGCCACACAACTGTTCTCAAACAACTGTTCTCACTCCCTCTCACACTTAGGGGCAATTTGGAACCTCCAATCAGCCTACTGTGCATCTTTTGGGACTGTGGGAGGAAACAGGAGTACCCAGAGGAAATCCATGCAAGCACGGGGAGAACGTGCAAACTCAACACACAAACGCACTGAGCCCGGGAATCAAACCTGGGACCTTCTTGCTGTCAGGCAAACGTGCTAACCACTGCGCCACCGTGCCACCTGAAGTATAAGTCATAACATAAGTGTGTCAACAGTGTATTATTAATACCAGGATGATGTACTCAAAACGTAATGCAGGGGATATAATAGGAGCGAGCAAAAAAAATGTTTAAAAAGACATAAGAAGTCAAAATTTAGAAGCTGATTCTGTCAAATCTCATGTTTCTCATTTCTAGTAAACAAATGACTTGCAGTGTTCTAAACTAGCCTTTCAAAATTTTGGAACTACACAAGTAAGCACAGTGTGCATTATATACTGCATCAAAGTATACTAACAGAAGGACACGAAGGAGAAACATTTTAAAATACACAATTACATATGCTAAATGCTTATTAAATTAGATTAGTTTATTTATTAGATTTTTTTTTTTTTACTGTAAATTAAAGTAAGTAATGATCATTTAAAAAGATTTTAGATTTATTTCTACAACACTTATTTCCGATCCAATGATCTGATTGGTTGAGTGGTGTTTTAAAAATGCTTATATTTTGAGTAACACCATTTGGATGTTACACGGTATGCATTACTCCACTCATCTGTGCCCTGCTCACAAAATCCTACTTCCTGGTTCGGTTGCTACGCTGGTGATAGTAATGTCCTTAGCACACATAGCAAATGATACTTTTCAAGAATAGAACCTTTTTCAGTTAAAGAAGAATCAGAAGACGGGAGGACTGTTTGTTTTGTAATCATAAAAGAATTATATCTAAAACCACTTATACTTAAGTAATAAAATTATCATAAAATCATATTTTGCCAGAAATTCCTTTAAGAATTGTGTAATTTTATTCCCAAGACATTAATTTAAAGGAACTAATCTGTCAGGTCCCATAAGCTGAAGCATTTAAACTGTAAATAATACAGAGAAGGATTGGTAACCATCATGAAATCTTACTCACTTCTCAAACAGACCAAGATTTAGAGCAGCTTTAAGCATTCACTAAATTCGTGCTGGGATTTCAGGAGTATATTTCTTTTTTCCTGCCAGTAATCACTGCTGACCACCATAAAAGGAAAGTAGACTTCTGTTTTAACACGGGAATGATCGCGTTCTTGCTAAAAACCTCTGAGATTACCACCACATTAGGCATGTTCCGTAATGCGTTTCATTTTGAAACGGAACAGTATATTATCTACATAGCAGTCCCAGTTTGGACAGATAACATGCGTGCAAAGTCAAACAAGCTACAACGTTTTGCACAGACACAAGTTTAGAGTAATACCGAGAGTCAATGCCGGCTATCTCCGGAATGTTCATTTTCACCTGAGTGTGTCCTGAAATTCATATGAGGTAGAATACTGGCGAGATTTACATCGACGGGCCAGCCAGGCCAGACCAAAGTAGGCTTCCAATCCCTCTCTATGTTAATCACAGATTTAAATTATATATATATTTATTTAATGGCATAAGGGAACTAAAACAATTAAAGACGTCACATAACTGATTCTTCTCCTATAACAGGACATCTTAAGTGTTTCATTTTTTACAGAAAACAATGATATAAAACTCAATACCTGTGAAGGTAATTGCATTTGGACTACAATGGACTTTTCAATAACAGGTAGGAATTGATAAGTCGATGTTTAATTTACAGCCCAAATAATCAGCCCTTATTGTTCTAAACTATCTGATCCCGTCGTCCTTGAACAGAGCTGAAATGAGCCAAGGGACTAAATGTGTTTTCTAATTTTGCCCCAAACGTGCTAGTTGATTTACTAAGCACATAAAGTACTGAAAACAACAGCAAATAATCATGAAATTAAAAAAAATAAAAGTTCAACTGCACTAATGGTGGCCTTTCACTGCAATTTAGCTGTTAATTGCAGATTTTGAACTCTTGCTTCTTAAACTGAACATACTTCTAAACATCTAATCAGCCTTGAATTATTTACGCATTTCCCCACAGACCGCGCCGACATTCACACAAACACAGCTTTAAAACGAGAAAAAAGAACGCAGTACAAAGCACAAAAATATGTTTTGAAACTCTTAACCCGAGGCACGCCGAATGAGTCCAGATTAGAGTCAGGGAGAGGAAAAGGAAACAGACGTTGTCCGTATGCTTGGGTTTCCTGGGACCGGCGAGAACCTGCAAACTGATGAGAGCAGCTTTGTTCCTTCATGCATGCAATCCACTTCTGTACGCCGCTCCTCGTTTTCCTGCTCTGTTCCCACAAGCCTTCAGGAGTAAATTACAATCTGGAGCTGAAGAACATCTTTCCACTCCCATGGTCTGAGAGATTTTTTTTTTCTTTCTGGAAACAAGTTCAACACAGAGGTGCTGGAGATCTAAACATCATATTCACTCACTAATGCTGTTGGCCTACAATAAAGCCAGCAATTTAATATCTGATTTTTTTTCCTCCCAGTGCAATTCTATTTAAGACAATATATATATATATATATATGTGTGTGTGTGTGAGTGTGTGTGTGTGTGTGTGAAATCAGTCCTGGTAAAATTGTAAAAAATCATTAAAATTATTTCAAGTGAAATGAAGCAGGATAAAAAACATCCAGTCTGCTGTCAGTTCAGCTCGTTATGGAATCATCACCAAATCCACCTTTTCACAGTCCCACTTCCTGCTAAAGAAAACAACATACCATGATGAATCCTGTGGCTCAGGAATGAACTGAGGTAATTCAAAGAGAGCAACACAAAAACTCTCCGATGACCTTCAACTTGTGGCCATAAATCACGCTGAAAAATGTCCAGTGTTTCATTATCAGCCCCGGCAGTGCTGCTGCTCCCCCACGGGGCCGTTAGAGGGACTTAATGAATTACAGTCTAACACTCCAATTAACGCGGTGGAGCCTGATCAGGAGAACACCAGGGTGGTTTGTGGGATATCGCTGAGGAACAAATGACCCTTCTTGTGTGGGTTCACATCAGTTACTGAGGTGTTTGAATGAGGCAGTGTATACAGGAGACACTGCTTCTCTATACTCCGTAAAATCACTCCTAAAATGATTAGCACAAAAATGATTCATTAAAGTTGGCATTCTGTGAGTGTATTTAAACAACTCATAATTCATAGGGTGTTTGACCTCTTAAGAGGCAGAATCAGTCTAAACTGAACCCTGAATTTTTCATTCAATTTAATTTAATTCATTCAATTTAATGTGTTTTTTTTCTGACAGGTGATCCGTTGTGACTTTTTTTAACAACCAGAAGTGCCACACCTCCTGAATATGGACTGATAGTCACAGAGGCCACATCTTCATTGTGTTTTTCTGGTAAGTTCTGTACATAAGCCACACCCCCTTATCTCTTCATACACAGAAGCCATGCCTTCTTCCCATTCACTGACTGGCACAGACTTCATGGCTCCTTTATTGAAGTAATGGGGCCACAACTCTATTGATTTCTAATAGCCACCTAAGCCATACCTGATTTCATGTTCCAGGCATGAGACACGCCTCCTTAAGTTGAACTGATCAGCATACAAGCCACACCTTTTATTTGTGATAAAACACAGAGAGGCCACGCTTTCCCAATCACTATTTTTGTGCCGAGGCCATGCCTCTTTTAATTTTTCTAATAAGTACAGTCACTCTATTGTTTCTGACAGTCACAGAAGCCACAGCTTTTTCTTTGTGATTGGCAGGTACAGAGATATCACCTTTATTTTTTTCTGACAGGCACTAACTTTCATAATACCTGACGACACACTGGCCACACCTTCTTAATTTGGACTGATAGGCACTGAGGCCACTCCTCCTTAATTTAGACTAAAAAGGTACAAAGATCATCCCTCCTTAATTTGGACTGAAAGACCCAGAGGCCACGCCTCCTTATCTCTGACTTGATATGCCCCCATGTTATGCACACAGAGATATTACTGCCTTATTTTGGTATGCCGACAGGCCACATCTCCTTTCTTTTGTTTTGCCAAAGGCACTGAGGTCACCCTTGTTTTTAATACATGCACTATTTTTAAAGGCCATGTCTGTGATTGGGAAAATAGGAACCATATTTTAATAATGAGTTTAGATGGTGGAACTGAGGCGTATGCTTATCTGCACTGAGAAGTAGTGTGTATGGTGGATAAGCAGAGCTTAGGAGAAATTTCTTGCGATGCCCTTGTAACTTGTGCACTTCAGTCGCTCCCCAGCCATCAGAATCTCAGACAGCGGTTCTGCTCGACTGAAGCAGGAGAGCCATGAGGAGCCCATCAGCACTTCTCTGGGGGGAAGTCGTGCGGAATAAACCCCTCGCTAAAGGCTAATTTGCTGTGCTAATGCTCCGTGAGAGCTGGTCAAGGACTTTGAGATAGGGTTCCAGCAGATGGGTAGGACACACACACACATACACACACACACAAACTTACACCTAAACAAATACAAACAGCTTGTCCAAGTTTGAAAGCATTCCACCTAAGATAATGGTAAAAGGCATCTCGGGGGGAGAGCAGCTGGTGCCTGAGCAACTGAAAACTACGAGTTCAGAAAACGCCAGCTCACAGGAGCATTTGGATGAGGCTGAATGGCATCGCATGGCACGGAGACACAATGGTCCTCTTTATTCTTTTACCTTTTAGTTCTCTCTTTACATCATTATGTATGCCCACCAAATAAATTTACAATCTGAGATTTAAATTAAAATCATTTTGTTAACTGCAGTTGAACCAAAATATTCCACTAGGGAACAGAACAGCACAATAATCAGCTTTAAACTCAGCTATGCAGCAACTGCATTTTTTCCCCTGCAATGGTATGAAATGAGCAGAACTGGAAGACTTACAAGAAACCTTTTGGCGAAGTTCATAATTTATCTGTGCAAAATATTAACATTCATGCAGAAATTATTTAATTAAGTTAATTTAAGGGGTGCTAATATATTGCACATAAAGTCTGCTGATGAAAAAAAAAAACCTCCAGAAAGGAAAGAAGAAGAGTGAGGTAGGTAGAGTGTGATGGGAAAGAAAGGAAATGTAATGGAATAAATGGAACACAGGCTGAAATAGGCATGGAAAGGAAAGGAAATGAAATGAAAAAGGAAAAGAAAAGGAAAGAAAGAGAAAGAAAAGGAAAGAAAGGGACCGGATGAAATGGAACACAGGCTGAAATAGGCATGGAAACTAAATGAAATAAAAAGAAAAAAGAAAAGAAAACAAAACAAAAAAGAAAAGAAAAGAAAAGGGAAGGGAAGGGAAGGAAAGGAAGAAAAAGGAAGGGAATGGATGAAATGGAACACAGGCTGAAATAGGCATGGAAACTAAATGAAATGAAAAGAAAAAAGAAAAGAAAAGAAAAAAGAAAAGAAAAGAAAAGGAAAGGGAAGGGAAGGGAAGGGAAGGGAAGGAGAGGAAGAAAAAGGAAGGGAATGGATGAAATGGAACACAGGCTGAAATAGGCATGGAAACTAAATGAAAGGAAAGGAAAAGGTTTGGTGGAAACGGAATGGGGTGCAATGAAATGGAATGGAATGGAATAGAACCGAATTGAATGGAATGGTATGATATAGTAATATGTGTCAAAAACAGAAGGATAAAATGGATGGAACAGAACGGAATGGAAGGGAATGAAATGGGATGGGATAAGAGGGAAATTCATCAGAAATGGACAGAAGTGAATGAACTGGAATAGAACTGAATGGAACGGAATAGTGCATTATGGTTACAGGCATCAAAAACAGAGAAAGGAAAGGAAAAGCATAGAATGGAATGGAATGGAAAGGACAAAATGGACTGCAGTGGAAGAGAAGGAACAGATGGTGGAAGGGATGAAAAGGAATGTGCGAAAATGGAATGAAATGGAAAGGTAAAGAAAGGGATGGAAAAGGATGGGCTGAGACAGGCATGGGAAGGAAATGGAAAGAAAGGAAGGAAATACATTCACAGTTATGGCATTTGGTGGATTCCCTTATCCAGAGCAGCTTAAATAAGTCCACGAGAATACATAAGTTAAACAGAATAGAATAGAATAGAATAGAATAGAATTAGTTAGACATACAAAGGAATCAGATAGAGGGAATTAAATTAAATGGAATGCTAAATGGAATTCAGAGGGTACCCCATACACTGCCCAAAAAAGAACAATAATGAACTAATATGAATGATAGAATTCATATAGGAAGAGGATAAAGTCATCATCCTGATTATAACACCTACAAAAATTTTGTTACGTGTGAACATAATGACAGTAAAGACTCTCGAATCTTGAATCCTGAATACAGGAAGTGCTCATGCACATAGAACCTGCACTCTAGTGCTTTTAAAAGCGGTTGGTCTGTGTTCTACGACATCATGACTCCTGACTCCACGGCAGCCGGTTGGAGTGTTGTTTACCCCACACCGAGATGCGGAAACAGATTCCATACGTTAGCTGTATGGAGAAAAGATTGAGAGAGTGGCGAGAACACCTGGACTCCTGCCTCTGCCACATGCATTATTCATACGCAGCGTGTAAGCCGTGCTGTCGTCTAAATCCGTAGTCGTCCTTCCCCCCCCTCCGTAATCAGAGCAGGCCGGAGAGCAGCCATCGCTCAGCTCCAGCAGATACAACGTGAACGCTTTCGTTCAGAGGAAGTAGATGGTGAGAGAGACGGCAGATTTATTCTGGCAGGGGGAACGAGTGTCACTGTTTATTCCACAGTGCTCGTAATCTCCGGTGTGAAGATTGTCTCAGACTGTTGATGAGCCCCATAGACACAACAACACACACTATGATGACACGGCGGTAAAATAGAGTGAGGGGGAATGCAGCAGGGGGCATCAGGAGCTGTGGATTCAAATACTTTTGACTGAACCTGTACAATGTAATAGGAATGCAAGCGATAAGGATGTGGTCTCGTCATGACGGACGTGGAGGATCTGGCTGAAATTTGGTTATGATGCGGATGTGATCAAATCAGAACGTAGTAAAAACTTAATAAGGATGAAGTAATGACAGCACTGACTTATTAAGGATGTAATTAAAACCTAGTATGGACTTCTTTGGCGTAGTACAAACGTGGCGTGGGCTTGCTGAACATAGACATGGGCACAAGAAAACTTGCAATACTATCGGAAAAGCGTGCACAGTGCAGTATTTATAAGGACCGGACGGATGCACTGAGAACATGGTAAGCACGTGGTGTGATGGGATAGTTTGTAGGAAGAACATACTAAGAACACACTGGATGTGGTGTGTACTTGATCATGTGTATGGTAAAATATTGGACACAATGAGAATTGGCATGGGCGTCACCCAAAGTCGGCTGAGATAGGTATGAACCTTCCCGCAGCCCTAATTAGGATTAAGCAGCTAAGAAAATGAATGAATGAATAAATGAAAACCGGCATGGATGTAGTAAGGTCATAGTATGAACTTGAAAATTGCATGCGATGCGATGGAGCTCTTAATAAGAAGAACTCTGCCATGATTATAACATGCACAATGATCTTCAAGTTCAGTTAAGTCACAGCAGGATGGTGGCGAAAGCTAAATCCAGCTCATGGAACACTTCGCATTATCTGATGAACACGACACAGGCGGGACAATGATTTAATGAGAGTCTATGAGAGTCTATTCAGAGGTATGAGAAGCAGCTGGGCTGGGTTTGGAAGAGTCGAGGGATGGTTAACTGCGTGGAACGGCCCTCATTACAAGAGCAGTCGTAACGCATGGGCCGTCAGAGTGGCCTGGCAGCTGGGACATGACCCACAATCCCCTACTCACTGCTTACTGGCTAAAAATGAGCCAGCAGTAAAAATTCTTTAGTCAAGGGCTAAAGATCGGGCAAAGCTACAACGCTGATTGTGTTCATTTATTTATTTTTATTAACTGTTAAAGAGCATCATCAAAACAACAGCTCGGTGTTGTCCTGCCTTAGAAATGCCATTATGGTTACCCTTACTGTAATTCTTTATTTACTTACTATCAAACAAGGTACTGCCTGCTATTATTAACTTTATACTGAGCAGCTATAAACTTTCATTCCTTCCCCAGACTTTCACTATCCTTTCTCTTAAATTTAAAAAAAAAAAAAAAAAAAAAATAAGAGCATTCAGAGAGCACAAACCTCCACCAAGACAAAAATTTATTAATTAATTAATTAAAAATTTGCAACACCCCCTTGTGGGCTTGCTGTAGTACTACAGTGGCAAAAATTGTCCTAACCACAATGTTAAAGAATCCTTTCAAAAAATTGGAGCCAGAATTGGGTCTCAATCATCTCCAAAATCTAAAAAAGTTCCATCTCTGGTGGATATTTCATGTGCATAAATGTATGCATAATCCTGCTGACAAACAAACCACGGGTAAAACATATGATGGAGGTAAAAAAAAAAAAATAGCTTGTAATGTTATCAAGAAAGCACAAAGAAACATGAAGACTGTAAGGCAACACTCCTTCCTTAAATGTTAAAATAAAATAAACATAACATATAAAGTGAATAAACGTCTCCTCACAAAAAACAATGAGTGGGTTGGTATAAACCTTTGGTAATGAATGAAAATCAATCAACTGACCAATCAGAATTGATAATTCAACAGACAAACTAACTGAGATTGAACATATAAATAAATGTTAGTGTGTAACATAGTGTACACGTCTTTTTAAAAAATAAACATATGGATTTGAAACTGAACACTAACGTGACTAGGTAATATTTAGAAAGTACTCGTACACAAACCTTGATTGGCCAATTTGTCATGAACACACCATGACAGGAGTGTTTCTAGGAAATACATTTTTGTGTGTCGTGATAAACAATTCGATATGTCCAATACGTCCTTTTGGACACCCTGTGAACAGTGATCATCTATCTGTTTATTTGTCTACAAGGGAAAAAACATCCCTTCATCCGACCGAGCCAACTGGATCACCTCTACGGCTTCATAATAATTATGAGGCAAATCTCTTCTCTATATCAAACCAGGGGCTTGCATTAATTCTAATCAGCGAGTGTAGTGAGGCTTGACAGCACGCCCTGAGGGGAATCTGCGTGTGTGTGTGTGTGTGTGTGTGTGTGTGTGTGTGTGTGTGTGTGTGTGTGTGTGTGCGTGTGCGCACGCACTATCACACACCGAACGGCTGATTTTCACTCGTCAGGCATCAGCGGCTGCTCAGACACACTGACCTTACTGCAGTCTCCATCTGACCAGGCAGTAGAAATAAAACCTACACAGATTTCTTCCCAGCCCAAAGATATTTCCCATCTAAAATTAATCTTAGTTTTACCGAAGGAGCTACAAGGATAGAGCAATCTTAAAACTACTGTCCTGGCATCATGACCATGTATAAAACTGGACAAAAAGTCACCCCAGAATCCCCAGAGAATTGTTAATTTACTTCATAATTCACTCCGCATCAGCATCTGACTCAGCTAGAAGGTTTGGTCTGAATTTAGTAGGCGGAGTTACATACTTAAAGATATTAAGATGATAAGATTCTTCACTGTTTCATTCATTTTTATCCAAATTATTATATACAATAATTCCCTTTTTTTTATTTCCCTATTTTTATTAAATCACAAAATGATCACAATATGACAATAACAACACCAGGAATATGTGGAAGGGGTTCAAGACACTCAGTGGCTACAAGGACACGCACACATCAGCGGACTCCTCAGACAGCACCCTGAACCAGTTCTTTACTCGCTTCAGCTAACACAACAGAAAAGCATGCACCTGCCCTGCTCTTTCAGAGAGGGGCGACGACCCCATCAGAGCCACCCTCTGCAAAGTCAACGCGAGGAAAGCCAATAGTCTAGATGAAGTAACAGCAAGGATTCTTAAAACATGCACAGGGGATTTTACTGCTATCTTTAACCTCTCGCTACTGCAATGTATGGTTGGAGTTGATCCAGTTGATATGAGTCACTCAAGGTCTTCATGACAAGCGAAGTCAGTGCCATGGGTCTGTAAGTGCCAGTGGCCAGTAGCACTGGGTCAGGAACGAGGCATGACGTCTTCCACTGCACTGGGACCCTCTGTAGACTCAGGCTCATTGTGAAGATGTAATGTAAGGCTCCACAGAGCTGGGGGGCACACGCTTTAAGGACACGGGGGCTCACCCCATCCGGTCTTGCTGCCTTGCCTGAGTTTAGTCTTCTCGGCTGTTTCTCAACCTGATTATAGGTGATTCACACCAGCAACACCATCATCAAATTCGCAGACGACACCACAATCATAGGTCTGATAACAGATAACGACGAGTCAGCCTACAGGAAGGAGGTCCGGCATCTGCTGCGATGGTGTGACAACAATAACCTGGACCTCAACACATCTAAGACAATGGAGATAATAATGGACTTCAGGAGGTCTAAACAAATGCAGCACTCTGCCCTCTATACTGATGGAGAGGAGGTAGAGAGGGTGGATTGCTTCAAGTTTCTTGGAGTCCACATTTCTGCTGACTTCACCTGGACCACAAACATCTCTCACCAAGTGGGGAAGGCACAACAAAGGATATGTACTTCCTCAGAAAGCCCTGACAAGCCCGCCTACCCCGACCCCTACTGACAAACTTTTACCGCTCCGCCATCGAGAGCCCCAGGTACATTTAATTATACTATTATGCACTACATAAAATGGTACAAAACTCGTTCATTCATTTTCTGAACCGCTTAATCCTAATTAAGGTTGCGGGGAGGCTGGCGCCCACCTCAGCCGACCCTGCGCGAGGGCAGGGTACACAGATGCACAGATGGTACAAATTGTGGAATGAAATAAATAAAAACATATAAGCACACAAATAGATAGATAGATAGATAGATAGATAGATAGATAGATAGATAGATAGATGTAATTATGTAAATATGAATAAAACACAGTGGTGTCTTCAATATCTTTATCTTCGATTTTTTAATTTTCATATTTCCAAAATATGCACCAAATACATAAAAGTATTTTCACACTGTAATTCAGTGTGTTTGTGGGAGCTGCGATTGTGCATCATTACAGAAGTGAATGTAAAGAACTCACCTCTGATTTGAGGGTCCAGTACTCATCTGTCCCAAACTGAACCTCGCGCAGCGCAGTGAGATAGTCATAACTGATGACCGTCGTCTATAACATAATGCATAGATAAAAA
>JAQMYF010000022.1:19150823-19177322 GCA_030014195.1 Neosilurus mollespiculum
GGACAGCTCGCCAGGCCATCACAGTATATATATATATATATATATATATATATGCATACAAATAGATATAAATGTCAATATCACAAATTTTGATATTGTTATTATTCATTTGTTTTGTTTTTTTTGTTTTTTTTTTTGTTTTTTTTTGTTTTTTTCTAGTAGTAGTAGTGGTAGTAATTCTTTATCATAAATATGTCAAGACATTCTGAAATTCTGGAACTAATAAAGTCTTCAGTACTTTTACAGAACATCAAAAATATCTGAAATGACAGATATGTTAGCTGTCAGTGCAGTTCAGCATAAACCATCCACATGTAGTAAACAGCACCAGCACCACCACTGTGCTGCCTGTTCTGTTGTTATTGCAGAGAAGAAAAGAAAGAGTTGCTCCTCACAGCTTATCAGTGAATAACTATCGGGTGATGTAACCACCATCTGTTGCACTAATGATCTAAGTGCCTCCACATTAAGCGCTGCCTGAATGGCTGAGCCACAATGTATCCAGCTCCCAGTCCATGTCAGGTGCCTCTGTGCCGCATTAATCTGTCTGACTAGCTCACAACAGTCAGTCAACTTCAAACTTTTTGACATCTTTCATAAAGATTTTTTAAATTATTATATAATGACATTAAACTCATTAAATAACATAATAATATGATGTCATTAGAGAAATTATTCATCTCTCATTTTGCTTTTATAAATAGTTTTTTACAATATCAGCAAGTTTTTTCAATCCAAGAGATAAGACATGAAGGAATCGTGTTGCCAAGTTCATTAAGATCCCCTACGCTGGCGCCTCAAGGTCTTTATAATGCTCTGTTAAGGTCTATTAAGTTCTGTTATGCTGCACTCTTCCACCCTTTCCATGTTCTATCATGATTGGTGTTAAAT
Organism: Neosilurus mollespiculum; assembly: GCA_030014195.1. NCBI lineage: Eukaryota > Metazoa > Chordata > Actinopteri > Siluriformes > Plotosidae > Neosilurus > Neosilurus mollespiculum. Next base: position 19,151,715 of record JAQMYF010000022.1, read on the forward strand.
CGTAAGACATCAGAATAATCATGGGGAAATTTTTGACCATCAAAAATTTTGCCATGATCAGCGCAATCATCACGATTTCACCAAGTTCCCTCAAGATCATCACGATTTAATCCCACGACTCCCAGTGTTGCCCCAGTGCACCAGCGTAAACCCAAGGTAACAGCCACCCCTCAATAATGTTTTAAATATTAACCAGGTTATGTTTCCCTGTGGTATGAATACATGGTTGCAAACGTGTGAAATGCTTTGGTTTTCCATCATGAGAAAAAGAATGCAGAGAATTTTGAATATAAAACTTAAAAATGGATAAAAATCCATCCAACCATCTATCCATTCATCCAAAATACTCTGTTTATCCTTGGAGCTTCATATGCATCCAGCCCATCTTTCAATACATCAAGTCCATCCATTCATCCAGTCCGTCCATCCATCCACTATGTCCATCAAACATTTAATGTATATATCTTCTATCCATCCATCCATCCATCCATCCATCCAGCCATCCTGCCATTAATCCAAAATACTATATTTATCCTTAGAGCTTTCTTCTATGCCTCCAGTCCATCTGTCCCTCCATCCAGTCCATCCATCCATCCACATCATATCCATTCATCACACAATCCATCCATTCATCCAACCAGTATATTCATCCACCAATATCCAGCCCAAATATGGCGCTGATGGTCAGTGGTCATCCGTTTTACTACCCAGGTATTTATCCCTGCATCCATCCATCCCATTATGGTAGTATAATAAAAATCTCTTTTTTAATAGTAGTTTTGTCAAGTTATTGCCTGGATTGATGTTGCAATCTTAAAGACAGCCTGAGACTTAGACAAATGCCTTTGTGCATATTCAGGAGCCAATAGGTATCTCTTATCCTTGGTATCTCTTATTCACCTGTTTTACATATTTGTTTGGTTCTGTGTTTATCATTCAATCCACCTGTGTCTGTTCACAATAACATGACCACATGATCAAAAGAACAATCTTGCAGATGTGCAATGTCATGGCAGTGCAACAACGATTCATAGAAAGAGGGAAACATTTGAGATCAAGTGTTAATGGAAATGTAAGAAGGAATATGATTCCAAGAAAGATAAAACTTTTTTTTAGTTCTTTTTACTCTCTCTCTCTCTCTCTCTCTCTCTCTCTCTCTCTCTCTCCTTTTCTCTCTCGTTCTCTTTTTCTTTCACACACACACACACACACACACACACACACACCGATGTCATCTGACTTGTTTGAAGTCTCTTAAAACATACCAGTTTTTTCACTTCTCGCCTCATCCATGTCTGTGTTGATGGTCACCATCTTGTCTTGCAGGTTCTGTGCTCTCACTTCAAGGTGGCATGTGCCCCATGTTTATGCTCTCCAGATTATTGTACCTGGTGCAGGAGTCATTGGCACTTGTCCTCAGGACTAAGCAAATGGCCTCAGAGAGACATTGTAGCCAATTCCATTTTGTTTCCAACAAAAAACACTGTATTTCCTTTTTATATATTATGACTGGAAAGTGAATGGGTATCTTTAAATCTAAATAACATCCAGTCACCTTACCAATTTCTATTATCTTTAGCTATCTACAGTGCCCACAGGATCAATTCAGTTATGCACAGCTCATTTTCTTCTCTAAAGTTAGATCTGTCCAGCAGACTCAAGTTGAAACAATGCTCTAATTTTATATGACCTCTGTGGCTGTTCACTTCTGCTGTTCTTCCATAATGGCTGTTATTTGACTTCAGAAAACGGCACTGACAATACTGCAGTCATCACAAGGTTGATCTGAGGGCTTCTAAGGCATGGTTGGTGTTTTTATTTGTTGGGAATGCAGTCTGCTGTCTTGATTTTAAATGCAGAAAATAGAGCTCATGCTGTGTGTGAGAACTTTTCATGCGATTTGAATAACATTCACTCATTTTAGATTTCATTTACAAGCACTACATTAGATGCTGTGCTCCAGTTTAAATATCTTAAGTTTTAGTGAGCACATAATATTTGTCATTCAAACAGTAACAACAAAGCCATGTTTATGTGCTGTTTGAAGGGAATGTCAACCATCTGAACTGCCTCTGTCTCCTGCTGTGGCATTGCTTTTCTTTTCATTCAGTGGCAGTAAGAAGGAGAGTAAAATGAAGAATATTTATTGTAGGTCAGGGCATTAGGGCTCCCATGGTAAAGCTATGCTTGGTGGAATCCGGACAAAGCTAACTCCACCTGTATCTGGCCCTGTTTGCAGTGAAAACACCCTCTTCCAACCCCGTGGAGAGGCAAGGGACGCCTGCCCTTTGTCTCCAGTTAGTAGAGGAAACAAAAATAAATGAATGGGGAAGCGGTTACAGGACATTGGTTAAACATAAAGGATGCTTTCCAGAGAGTGGCCGTCACATTCATTATGTATAGGCTTGCTTAGTTCATGTACATGCCCTTTGCACTTTCTCATGTGGTACGAATTGATATGAAGGAACTATGTAAGCACAGTTCCGATAAATAGAGCATGGAGAAATTTGTTAATGAAATTGTTAACATTTAAGAGGTTCATTTAGAATTTCTGTTTGTTCTTAGGAAAGCTATGACATTTTACAACAAAATTGGAGCCAAAACACTAATATTAGAAATAAATTACAGCACAGTTGCCTCTTTGCTCAAACAGTTTATCAAACAGATTTGATTAGGTGCTTTCTGACACTATAAGATACACTGCTAGGTATAAAAATGGACAAAAAGGACAAAACTGTTATAACTCTTGATGTTAAAGACAGTTCTCTTTCAGTTTGAAGGTGAAGTTATATGCTAGAAGTTCTGTACCAGTACCAATATATACCTGTTTCCTTATTTGCACATTAAATTTTTACAGCCTCATTCATATATATTCCAATAACAATGCTAAAAATCTATGTTTTTTTTTTACTTGTAGCATTGTCGCTCACATCGCAAACGCATCTTGGCTCAGCAACTTCATTTCCGTTATTCTAGCACATTATTTGTTACACTTAACTCAGAAGTCAGAGATTTGAGCTGGGAATAACGTCACACCTAATTTGATGGCATTCAAGTAAAGAAGTTGGAACACTAATACTTCTAGCCATGTTAGCTATTGTTAGATATTCTTAGCATGACCAGCTGACGCAGTACTGTGTGTACGACTGAAAACAAACAGAAGTGCTAATAAACAGCACTACTATAGTTTTCATTCTGGTGATGCTCGGGGCAGCCATCTTGGATTTTGTAATCAGGGATCGTGATGTTCTGCCAACTTTCCAAGTCAAGAATCCAACATCAGCGTGCATTCCAAATGATATTTCTGACTTGGGACACATCAAAAAATGGAACACATCAAAAGTTCACTTAGTTTTTTCTTTGTCTCTCTTTGGCTGGAATGCTTCTCACATGTTTTTCCCCTATACAAACATATCTAATATGAGATCCTCATTGTTGTTGTTGAAACATCCAGGTTTATGATTGTGTTTGTTGCCTTACAGTGCAGGACTCACGCAGGAGTGAGCAGACCCTCGGTCACTGGGAACGGTGCTTGAGTAGGACTCATTTTACGACTGCTCTCGAGGCTGTAAAAGAACCAGAGAGGGAGATGCAAAACAGACCGAAGAAAAGTGAGTCCAGATGGGGGCTGGGAGAACAAGCTGTGATGAGTCGAGATCAAAGTACTCGGCTTAAGCTTGCTATGGCTTACTTCGCCAAAATCTTTGCCTTTCCTAACACAATGCATCTTTGCAACATCAAACAGCTCACTCTCTAACTCTTTGTGTTTTTCTCTCCCATTAAATCCACCACACCCATTAGAAATATCTCAGTTCTATTGACAAAACACCTTTACATCAGTCTGTTGAGACATAATCAGAATTTAATTACACCTGAGAAGATTACGCGGCCTACTACTTGTCTACCACTTCCACTGGTCTAACATGCATCTCTTCTGGTATTTGTGTGGGTACACCTGGCACTAAATGACCACCAACTGTTAATCAAAGCTAGCTCGGGCACACCAGAAAGGTTCGCTGGGTGTGAAGAAATCCAGCCATTAGCACATTTCTGTTTGTTTGCACTATAACTACTTCCCAGAAACTGATATAATTTATTCCTTGCCCTGCTGGATTACTTCCAAGGCCAGAAGAAAGCCCACTACAACAGGCAACTTGCTCATGAACTTTGTGCTTTTGGCCAAACTGAATGTCCCTGTGATTTAATTTACATTTATATACTTTCTTTCTCCTGTGAAACTGGCTTTTAGTGAAACAGTGGAGCCAGAAAAAAAAATTGGTGCCAGAAATGTTTAAAGAAGGCTTTAAAGAAACTATCCAGATCCACTATGTGGCAAAATGTTTAATCAGAGATGGTGAGGGATTGAAGGGAAACTTAACATACTTTAGATAATGCTGGAACAGCTATAAGAATGATCAATGATATGGTAAGTCGATTTTCCTGTTATCATCCCAAAGTTTATTGGTTTTCTATTAATATATGTCCCCCAATGTTTTATTTTTCTTATTCTACAGAAATTTTCCACTAAAGCAGCCTTCACACTATAATGAATTGGCCCAGCGTATACCAGCACATGGACAATTTTTGCCATTCGCTGCCATACGCTGAAGTTCGTTTTGATTTTGTTTTAATTTGGAGGCAGTTGTGACATTGAATGGATGAGGAGAGATGTTTCTGTCGGAGGCTGGTGAAAACTTGGGACTGGGAGACCTGGATTTTGAGGGTTCTTGGGATGCAGCTGCTTCTACAGGTGAAGGAGTGGGTGGTGGAGATGGATGTTTGCCTGAGGGATTGCTGCTTGTTCTGAGGCATTGTCGTGGTGAAAAGTGGACAGTTTACGATACAAGAGATTCAAATCCATTTTTAGGTGTTTATTTAACCTTTAGTGAAAATAAGTAGCAGACAGTCATTCACACAAAAGAAATTGTTCCAAGAGAAAAACCTCAGACCTCGAACCAGCTCTGCAATTGGCTTATATAGTGCCCGTTCCACTCTGATTGGTCTGCCATCCTCTAGCTCTAGACTCTGATTGGTCCCTCATGACCTCATATCTCAACATGTCTCAACAAGTCTTGACATGTCTCAGCATGTCCCGAAAGTAAAATAATAAAATAATCTTACACTCACTTCAGTAAATAAACTCCTCCTACAATAGTCACATAAATCATCCAGTAATCAAATAAATTCAAATTTCAAATTTCAAATTTATTTGTCACATACAAAATCATACACATTACAACATGTAGTGAAATGCTTGTTACGACTGTCCTACATTTGAAGAAGAATTAAATTAATTTAAAAAAATATCTATAACAATAACTATTTGAAGGACTAGCAAATTAGTTAAAACTTATATATATATATATATATATATAAATATACAATATAAATGTAGTGACGATAAATAATAAATAATAATGTGTAAAGTAATAGTTAAATAGAGAATAAATAAATAAATTATACTTTTGCTCTGCTATAGGTATAATCATTAACAATTTAAATATATATTTCATTAGAGATGACTTCATTGGGCAGTTCTCCAGGATTACAAATTTCTTTAAATAAAGGAAATATGATCACTTATTCCTAAGATATTACAATTTCTGTATTCGGATTAATATTCATGTTGATGCTGTTATTGATCAATAATTAATTCCATTATGGCTATCCATCTGTTAAAACATTCATTAATATTCTTTCAGCATTTGCACTGGTTTGTTAATGATAAGTTATCAATCCATTTTCATTTTGTTTTGATTTTGTTTAACTGTCAGTTCGTTCTGTCCAGCACTTGGAAATCAATAACTTTGTTGAGAATGTTGTGTGTATTTGTGTGTATTCGAACTTTTGCAATTCATTCAAGTTCGTTTCGTCAATTTGCTATAGTGTGAAGGCTGCTTAAGGATATTATTTACCTCCACAAACGAGGTTATGTCTGTGTCACCATTGCTTTGTCTGTTTGTTTGTTCATGCAAATAGTTATGGATGAAATTTAATAATTTTTTTGGAGGGGTGGAGTATTGTCCGAGACACATTCCATTAAATTCTGGATCCAAATTTTTTAAAAGTATTCTTTAACATTATGAGATATTACAGCAGAACATATTCAGCAGGTCATGGCTACTGAACATGTTCTCTACGAATGCTTTTAGTTATTTATTTTATTTTCTCTCTCTCTCTCTCTCTCTCTCTCTCTCTCTCTCTCTCTTTTCCGAGAAAATAATAACACAAATACAACAGATAACAAAGTGAACACTTGCTTTGACCCCCCTGCCCCTTGGGAGAAAATTCATTGTTACAAATCTCTGACACTGGAGACTTTGCTAAATAATAGCATGCTTTTAAAAAATAGGACTTATTAAGCTTTGATTAATAAAAACATTATTTATGCCTTGCTTGCCCAATGAGTTACAGAGATTCTGTAATAGAAAAATTAATTAACACCTTGTGAGAGCATTGTTATTAATGGTTGATTTAAAGAATTAAATAAAAGAGCATTAATATTGCATATTTATTGCACAAAGGCTGACCAAATAAAGAATTTCTTTAAATATAAATCATTAGGAAATGTAAACAGGAGGGGATAGATTAATCCCCGAGAACAGTTGCAGAAAATTGGGGCTGACATCACTGACCTGTGTGTTATTGCTCTCTCAAGAATTCGTGCAACACACAATCTCAGAGTAACACATAACCCTGAATACTCAATGGGGCCGAAACTCAAATCAGCTGCAGCTGTGTGAGGGTCGTATTTAGCGGAACACAGTTCAGCGTCGTGATGTGGCATTCATTCACCACACGTTTGGCTATCATCACTCACTCCCTCATTTATACCCCTTTCATATCCATTAGTGTAATTAGCTTCACACCAACTCTTATCTACCCCTTCATCTGTCTATTCATTCATCTACCCCTTTATCTCTAGACCCAAGTGATTCATCTATTCATCCAAGTGATTTGTCTGTCCATGAATCTAACCATTCATACAAACATACAGCCAAAATATTCTTCATCCATCCATTTTTTCTATAATTTATGCAGTTTATCACTGATCATTCGTCCATCTATCCATCCATTACATCACTCCAGAATATTGTATTTATTGTATTGTATTTCAGTCTTGCTTTACTTAGCCATCCGTTTCATCCATTCATCCAGTCCAGCCATCATCAATGAATTAATTGATCTATCCACCCCTTCATCATCCATTCTTCCATCCATCCATCTATTCATCCATGTGATACGTTGTATTTATTCTCATATCTTCCCTCCATAAAGCCAGTCCATCGATTCAATCAACCCATTCTTCCAATCTGTCCACTCCACCCATCATCTATTCATTTACTGATCCATCCATCCCTCTGTCATCCATTTCTCCATCCAACCATCCATCCATCCATCTGTTTTATCTACTCTGAGTCCACATTTGCTGCTGGTGTGGAACTTCTTCAGTTAGTGGTTGAGTCTTATCCTGGTGGACACCAAAAAATGTTTGCTAGTCTGAGTTGTAATGTAGCTTATTAGTTGTAATTAATGATGAGTAATGAATGATACAACTTTTGTTCACTATTAAGTCTTATGCTGTATTTTAAACTGATTTTAATATTTAATTGTTTATAATTATTTAAAAATGATGTCTAATCAATGTTGACATACTATATTTCCCCGGATGGAGGAATCTGACAAGGATAAAAATGGAACTATTCACTTTAAAATCTGTCACTGTGTTGTTATTGTCCCACTGAAAGATTGATGTCACCTCCAGGATAGTATGATGATACTGCATAAAAAAGAACAAATCTTCATTTGAAGAATGCAGTGTAATAAAGACAGTGTAGAAAAATGTGAAAAGTTTCAAATCTTTTTTTGCATTTATTTAAAAAAAACTTTTTTGATGAACCAAATACAGCATTTATTTAATAAATCAATAATTAAATCAATTAATTAATGTGAAACTATTCATAATTACATGCAAATAAAATTTAACTGATACAGTAGTTCAACTTGGGCAGCACAGTGGCGTAGTGGTTAGCACGTCCGCCTCACAACAAGAAGGTGCTGGGTTTGAGTTGGGCTCCGGCATTTCAGTGGAGTGCATGTTCTCTCCATTCTTGCGTGAGTTTCCGTCGGGTGCTCCGGTTTCCTTCCACAATCCAAAGACATACACATTAGGTTAATTGGATGTTTCAAACTGCAAATGGTTGTGTGTGTTGGCCCTGTGATGGTCTGGCGAGGTGTTCAGGGTGTATCCCGCCTTTACTGGTGTTGGCTGTGATAGGCTCTAGCCTCTGTGTGACCATGATAGATTAGGTGGCATTAGAAGTCATTAAAATTAATTTATAACAAAGAACTTAATTGAAACATTTCTGACTATATAAAAGGAACAATATTCTTGGAAAGTTCTGTACCAACATTTTTTTACATAACTCAGCGCCAGATTAAATGTAACCATAAAATACATCCTGACTTGAGGTTCTATATATTTCGTGTAAAATGTAATGTTTTGAAATGTAAGCCTTTAAGTATCGTAATATAATAATTTCCCTGAAGATTTTTCTTTGGAAATTTTATATATGTACAGACTATGGTAGCTTTGTGAAATAAAGATGCAGGAGACACACACATGCACTGCTCTTTTAGTAGAGGACCTGGCAGGCTGCTCATTAAAGGTCATTTTCTGCTCTTCAGCAGGACACACACAGGAAATCTGGGATTTCTTTCGGTTTGAGAAAGTAAACGAGTCTTTAACCACCAGGAGCTGGCAGAGGGCCTCAACCGCCAATGTCAATGCACACAGCTCGCCTTTCACAGTGCTTTAGCTCCAGTGGCTATTATAACCAAGCCCGAGAGCCAATATGGGTCAGAATTTAATCCCTCGGTGTCTAGAAGTTTACATTCATTCACCATCGGAGGTTTGATGATTACGGTCGAGCTACATACCTGTGTAAAATATTGTTTATAGACTGAAATATTCATTGTTATTTCTACAATCACCACTAAAAATACCACACTGATAATGGTAATCTCTTCAAATGGGTTTTCTGAGTTTTACAAGTGCTAAAAAGGGTGAACTTTATAGATCTATTTTGCATGAAAGAACAATTGTTTCTTTATCATAAAGCTGGAACCAAAAAATAAATTTTTTTTTTTTAAAAATCACTTGGATAATTTTTCCACCAAGGCTAAAATGACCTCTGATTTGTAGCTGATTCGCTCACTTCATTTCCTGTGCAGGTGACTCCTCATCTTCTCCAGAAAAGTTTGGCGTGCCTACTCAGCTCCATGATTAAACTCCATCATTCCTGTCTGAATCAGTATTGTATGTTCATTAGGGGCTCCAGACACAGCTGTCTAGTCGATTACTTTACGCAGATGCCCAGCGTCTCCATCCTCCTGTCTCGGACCTCACTGTCAGTTAATTAGAAGTAACACCATGTGCTTCACTGAGAGAGAGATTTGGGTCAACAATTTTAAGGTCATGTTCTTTTTAAATGTAATTTGGCCAACCTCTCATCACTCTCTGGCAGCTTCAGTAAAATTTCTGCTTAAAGGAGAACATTTCCAGACTTGGAAAAACAAGAAAGAAAAAAACCCCACCAAAATTCATTGTACACATGTATTCATTCATACAAATAAGGTGTTGTCTAATTAAATAATGCATGAATTGTCATGTTTAGTAAACACAAATGTTAATGTGATGTTAGAATTAAAATATTTATTTCATTATTTAAGACACTAACAAGAAAAAGACTTTTTAAAGAAATTCTTATCTTTACTGTTCATTGATTAAAATATAAATATTTTATACAATTTGTAAATATAAGATACAACTGAAATCCAACAATAATTAACATTTTGTGTAAATTGCTTTTTAACACGTGTTTAATTAATGATATGAGTAAACATCAATATGTAAAGCTTCAGAAATGCAAGACCTAACCTGGTCGGCATGGTGATATAGTGGTTAGCACATTCACCTCACAGCACAAAGCTTGTAGGTTCAAGTCCTGGGCTCAAACGTTTCTGTGTGGAGTCTGCATGTTCTTCCAGTGTTTGCGCAGATTTCCTGCAGGTACTCCAGCTTCCTCCCACAATCCAAAAACATGCACATTAGGCAAATTGGCTGTTCCAAATTGCCCTTCGGTGTGGATGTGAGTGTGACTGGTTTTGTGTATTGTCCTACGATGGTCTGGTGAGCAGTTTCCCTCCTTTGGCCAGTGTTGGTTGAGCGTTTTGAGCATACACAGTCAGCATTAGTACATACTATGTGGACACATGGGAAAACCGGCTTCATGAAGGTGTGGTTGGTCGTGGGCTATTCGGCAACCTCCACCTTGCCTGCGCATAATTGTTAATTTGTATACTACACCAGAATAGCATGATCTGATTGGTCCATTGTCTTTTTCAATTATTAAATTATTAAGCAGTGCAATTGCTATAAATATGTTATCTCTGTCTTTCTAAGAAAATATCAGCAAAATATCAGCTTGAATTTTGTAAAAAAAAAAATAAAATAAAAAAAAAATAAATCAAATAAATAATAATAATAATAATAATAATAATAATAATAATAATGATAATAATAATAATAAATTAAAAGAAAGGGATTTTTGTGGATTACTTTACAATATTTTCAGTTTAATATGCAATATGTGATACACTCTTTTCTATGAGTTCATCATCATCTTCATCATCTTCATCATCATTTTCTTCTTCATCATCACCATCATCTTCCGCTTGATCCGGGGCCGGGTTGTGGGGGTAGCAGCCTAAGCAGTAAGGTCCAGACATCCCTCTCCCCAATCACTTCCTCCAGCTTTTCCTGGGGGACACTGAGGCATTCCCAAACCAGCTGCGAGACGTAGTCCATCCAGCGTGCTCTGGGCCGACCCCGGGGTCTCTTCCCAGTTAAACATGCCCAAAATACCACACCAGGGAGATGTTCAGGAGGCATTCTAAACAGAAACAAAGGGTCTTATTTATTTTCACTGATATTTACTGATGAAATCACCTTCACCTTCAAATCACAACATAAAAGTATATTATTATTATTATTATTATTATTTAAAAATCATAATTTTGATTACATTATTTTTTTTAATTGAAAAAAGTACTTGGGTTTATGATATTAGTATGGATATGATGATAGTTAACTCTTTGAACGCTGACTTAAATGACTGGTGGAGCAAACACACACGTTCACTGACCTTTTGTATGGCACAAGCTGGCATATATAATGTCAGATCCTCGTTGTTTTATAATAGGGCCTAAAGTTAGGTTACCTGAATGACGTGTTTACACTAATACTACTAATAACATTAATACTGTCATGATATTAGTTTCTATGTTATTTGTGGAGAAAGTTCCTGTCTATGTAAATGTAATAACCATCATAATAGTACTTTACTTTAGTACAATTTCCGTAAGCTCTCAAATGTCTAGTAATAATAACATGAACAATATATAGCCTCCGCGAACGGCAATAACTTACTAGGACCAAGCACGCACTCAGACAAACACACACAAAATTTCCTGTGGAACAAAAATCGGTGAAAATAGGACCTTCCGGATTGATAAAAGATAAAAAAGATAAAAATGATGTGTAATGATAATCCTAGGAAGACTTCACGTGGGACATTAAAAGGTTCACTGCATTTAAACAGGAATTATTATTCACAGAAAACATGCAAACCTGTATATTTTCCCTGCACCAGGTAGAGGCAAAATAGAAGCTTTGGATGAATTGTATGAAGCTTAATGCGGTAAAATACCACCAGTGGTGAAGAATTCCTACAAGCCATGTCTGAGGCTCACTGTACTTTACTGGGAAACCACGATCGTGGGTCATTGGGGTCAAAAGGAGACTTCTGTACAGTTCTAATCGTATGCTAAAAGTGAACAAACCTTCTGTTATTTTCTTTTTCTTGAACCAAAATGAACACTGACTTAAGCCACAGAACATGTTCTTAACTTAATTGCTTAGTTTCTTAGATTGCAATGTTTCTTGACCACCCAGATGCGAGAACTCATTGTGTACATGTCATCGAAAGTTTGTACAAGACGTGCCGAAACATGTCAGGATGTTGGACTGGCTAGAACAACCTATTTAAAGGTCAACCTATTTGTCCCCAGCAAAATCTAGCACTTAAGAGATGTTTAAGCATTGACCCGTCGTGATCTGTTCCACATAGCTGTCCCTAGTGATTCTCATTCTTCTGTCAAAGTAAGAGAATAGAACTCACCTGCTTCTTGAGAGAATGGATTGAATCTGTTGGAAAAGAGCGCTGTAAACATGGACCTCTTATTGTTTCACAGGCGGAGGTGACCTGATGTTTGTGGATGACGCCAGTCCTAGACCTTTGCGCTGTTTATTTTCTTAATTGTTGCTTTATGTTTGTGTTTGTCAAGCTTTTACAGCAGTCATCCCCTGATTCCAAAAGGACTACACATGCCAATCCGATCAGCCAGGAATGTGAGCAGGCATGCAGCGTTTGCATTTGCAGGTGGGTTTCTTCAGCTCACGTCAAAATGACCTCCATGCTTGAAGAAATCTGCATTTAGTCTAGAAAATAAAATCAAACAATGTCAACGCACGTTTACTCTCTCCCTAATCTGAAATCCTCCTTAAATTCTCAGGAGGTTTTCACTCCAGAGAAGTGATGGACCACAAACTGTGAGTAAATACGTGCATGTAGGGTCAACTTCCAGCGTGAGGACAAATTCAGATTTCATGGACATTATATACCTAGTAACTCAGATAATAACACATGAGACATGAAAGGAGTACAGCTAAAGATTCTGCCATGATATGACTTAAAATACAAACAAATGAACAAAAATGCTTGAAGAGTGCAAACCTCCACCATGCCAAGTGATCCTTCATATGAATCACACTGTCAAAAATCATCCTATCTCACAAGATTAAAAAATCCTGTGAACAATTCCTTGATCCAGAATTTGATTCAGATCATTTCCAAAGTCTTCCTTGTCCCAAGCCCGCATCTGGTAGAAAATCCACACATAACTTCTTGCACATGAACCAAAATTATACAGCGCCCCTGCTGCGCCTGGGTCACTGTGTCTTTTGGTCATTGGATTTTCTTTTCAGAAGTGGGTATTAAAATTCCAAAAAAATGAAGGGATATAGCTCGATATATATACAGCATACAGTAGACACATATATGCATAGATATGAAATCTGGAAATAGGAGAACAACACGGTGGTTAGCACTACTGCCTCACATTGAGATCGAGAACATGTTTTGCCTGTGATTTCTCCGGGTACTCGGGATTCTTTCTATAGTCCAAAGACAGGCATGTTAGACTAGTCAACTTGCAACTGGCTACTCTAAATCACAAAAAGGTGTGAATGTGGGTGTGAATGGTTGTGTCTGTAATAAACTGGTGACCTGTTCAGGGTGTAACCCTGCCTCTTACCCAAAGTCCGCTGGGGTTGGCTTCAACTTCCCCTGCATCCCTGACAAATGAGCAGTGTAGATGATGGATGGGTGGAAGGACTTGCAAATAAGCACCAAAATTTTATGCTCTAGCAACTTAGGGCTGATTAGAGAACTTTTGAAGAAGAGAAATAGAAAGCTTGTATATGTTGTGGAAGTGTAACGGCAGGTTTTGAATTCAGTAAATAAAATTCACAAAGCCTTTTTTTTTCTTGTGAATTCTTCATTCTTCATTTTTTGTGAAATATCACTTTAATTCATCATTTCCCAAACAACTTTTCCTGAAACTTGCTGAAAGTGCTTTGTGCAGGAGAGTCATGTGACTCTGATGGTACCCAGGACTACTTTTTACTATTTTTTCCCGAAGCAAAATTCTACAAAGTTGACGCACTATAATTACTGGAAAAAAGATAATATGACATATGAAAAGTGGTTGTGTTGGGGAGGCAGAGCTGGCGACATTTGCTTTTATATTTTGCAAAGAACGTGAAAGCGAGCTAATTTTCTACTTAATACATTTCCTTTTCAAATCAGTGTGATTATTTCTGTACTTTTTATCTATATAAACTCGACCCTCCAGACACTCAGAGAGGCCCGTGTGTCTGGCCCACTGTTAAAACATTCTCTTCTGTCGATCAGCTGCGGTGTCCTGCATCACTGCCAGTGCAGATGCAGTTCAGGTGCTTTCTGTATTCAGCATGTAGGCCGGAGCCACATTGTAAATATTCTTAACAGGAGAATAATAACACTAAGATTTACTGAAAGTGACATATTTTCTTCATTATGTCCAACCAGCAACAAAAGGTGAGCTGCTTAAAAGCGTGTACTGCTTAGAGATGTTATACAGTTATTATTATAACAAGTGGTAGTTATTAGGCATTTTATAAATGTGATAGAAATCTTCCAGCTAGTTTTTTGATTCACAGTCATGTAGTGAGCCAATAGCTCATCCAGTATTTTCCACATTTCTTTTTAACACATTGGAATTGTATTCTTTAAAGCGTTAGAGGCCTGGTGGCATAGTGGTTAGAATGTCTGCCTCACAGCAGGAAGGTCCTGGCTTCAAGTCGCGGGCTCAGTGAGGGCGTATTTTTGTTGAGCTTGCATCTTCTCCCTGTCCTCCCACAGTCCAAGACCACTGTGTTGGTTGGATGGATGGATGGATGGATTTATGAGTGGATGGATGAGTGGATGGAAGGATGGATGAGTAAATAGATGGATAGATAAGTGGATGGTTGGATGAGTGGATGGAAGGATGGATGAGTGAATAGATGGATAGATAAGTGGATGGTTGGATGAGTGGATGGAAGGATGGATGAGTGAATAGATGGATAGATAAGTAGATGGTTGGATGAGTGGATGGAAGGATGGATGAGTGGATGGATGGATAGATGGATGGGTGCAATTTATATACTGTATATGACGCCAAGCCCCGGCTTTAACTACCATATTTAACTCAACAAAACTAACATGCTTCGGCCGGGTGGCGTCAGTAGTGATAAATGATGTCATGGTCCCCTCTTCTGAGGGATCCTGGACATGGTACGATCCTTTAATTCTCTTTAAATCTTTTTAGTAATGATTACAAGCCAGATTTCAAGTTTAAATTTACATGAAATGTTTTATTTGTTATGTACAAGTTTTGAAAATAATATAAAAAACTCAGTGTAAAACAATCCTTAAACAATGAAGGACTGTCGGGTGCGAGATGTTCATTACTGTACGCAGTAATACAGTGCACCAGCGCCACCTGGTGGTTATATGATATGTTGAACTTACAACTTTTTAATTCATCACATTAAAAAGACTGAACAACCACAACCTTGGCATTCAGGAATAAAAAATAAGTCCTGTGGGAAATAAAGACACAAGACAAACAGCAGTATAAGCTTCTTTAAATAGCCTTTGTGTTTGGTGTGTGTGTGTGTGTTATTTTCCAGAATACCGTTTGAAAACATGTGGTCTGCAATATGTAATAATGCAATAAAAATGTTTAAAATGACACTGATACCAAACTCTACAAGCACTAACACAGTAAAAGCTTGTATTATAAGTTAGACTGCTTTTCTCTTTATTTCATATTCTCTTTTCTCTTTATTCAAATCTTGTTAAGTAGCATTTCCTCTTCCCAGACCAAAATATTGACAATAATATCATAAGTTAATGTTATTGTGTTTTTTATTTGAAATGAAAATTAAAATCCATTCGAGGCCCCAGCGAGGATCGAACTCGCGACCCCTGGTTTACAAGACCAGTGCTCTAACCACTGAGCTATGGAGCCGTATAAGTCCCCTCAACAAATACGCCTATAACTGTGTAACGGAGCTTTAAAATACTAAAATTCTCAGCATTTTTATTATTGTGTTTCACTTTTTAAATACTATTATAGAAATACGTTACGCTCTACTCATGATTTACGACAGCTTAGCCAAGTAAAACCACACGGGCTGAGAGTCGACTACAAAAGAGTCGATTCTTTGACAAATCGATGCTTGTCTTGTTTGCATGATAAAGAAATACAAATTACACAGCATGAGGTTTTACTGTCACTATCTGACTATCGTTTTCCTCTCTACATGGATGAGTAAGCTGCAATTATTTACCGGCAGGCTAATTTTATTATGAGTCGACTCCTGTGATTGTGAACATCAGAGGTGAATCAGTATCAGAGTCGACTCCAAAAAGTCTAGAACACTCTAGACGATTTATAAAGCCCAACCTATTAAACATTGGAGATAATATAACGACAGATTTAACCGATTTGTCATATTTTATAAAGGCTGAAAGGTCACTAACTCATATTTCCATGCATTCTTTATGTTACATTGGTTTAAAGCACTACATCCACTAGAGGGCAGCGCTGAGTCCAAGTGGTCTCACGTGTAGGGCCAGATTTACTAACAAGTTTCCAGTGCAAGCCATAGACATTTACATTATGGTATTTGGCTCAACCATTTGCATGTCATTCATACAACTGAGGGGTTGAGGGTTAGGGTTCTTGCTCAAGGACCCAACAATGAGAACTTGGTAGGACTGGGGCTTGAACCCTTGACTTTCTGATCACCTTAACCACTGAGCCACCGCTATCCGTACAAAGCTGGTTGCGCTTGGCTTAAACAGACTTTGTAAAATGGTGCAAACCCAGTTTTGGAGTGAACAAAATACTGTTGGTATTTACTGAGGAGGCACCGTGACAAAACTGCACCTCAGATCTTTGTGACTGGCCCTGTTCCATATTTATTTCAGGGGGTTTTCTTCTCAAGGTGCGAAATATGGGGAGGAGAATATTTTAACATTTCAAAATCATCATATAAACTGATTTACTAACGCCTTCGACACAATTTACTGCTGATTACACCTATATCAACCATGCTAATTTGTGCCAATTTAATATGTGTTGGCCCTGCAATGGACTGGCAAGCTGTTCAGGGTGTACCCCACCTTTACCCACTGTTGGCTGAGATAGGCTCCAGCCTCCCCGCAACCCTAGTAGGATAAAGCTGTATGGCAAATAAATGAATGAATTATATCTTGTACTATAACGGCACAGTGGCGTAGGGGCTGGCATGTATTGATTCCTAGCAAGAAGGGCCTGGGTTTGGGTCCCAGGTTTGGGTGTTTCTGTGTGGAGTTTGCATGTTCTCCCTGTGCTTTTGTGGGTTCTCTGGTTTCCTCCCACAGTCCAAAGACATCCACTGTGGGCCAGTTGGTGTTAATGGTTGTGTGTGTTGGCCCTTCAGGGGCAGGGTGTATCTAAGCCCAGAGTTGAGCAGGATTAAGCTCTTTGGCAAAAAAAAAATATTGAATTATATTTTGTACTAGATAAATATTTTCAAGTAATTTTTAGTCTTAATCACAAAACTCCCTGTGATTCTTCTTATGCAGTACGAGGTGGGACGACATCTATATATCTATCTACTTTGCACTGTCATAGTGTTTCATGAGAGAGTAAGTATAACCTTTATACATTTGTTTTTTGTTTTTTTTAAAGTAGCTCCTCCTGTTTGGTTAGTAATTTACGCAAAGAATATCATCTGCTTATTTGAGACCGTGTGCAAAACTGCAAGGCTCTTGGTAGATTAGGTATGTCATATTGAAAGTAGAGGGTCACCTATGGCGTGCATGGTACCTGTGCCAGGCACAAATGAATTATGGTCACAAGTGCATTGATGAACCTGAAAAATCTGGATAAGACTGTAGGTTTTATTAAAACTTGGTATAGTTATAATGAAATGTCTCCCCCTAGAGGGCGTCGGATGAACATTTTGTCAAATGTTAAAGATCAGGAATTTTTATTATTGTTATTATTATTGGAATTGTTATTATTGTTATTCATGGGAACTGCTCGGGGTGTGCTTGGGATAGTGTGTGCACAGTGTGCATGGCTTCGAAGGGGGGGAAATGAGCCTAATTTGGCATAAATAGTGGGATTTGCCTCACAGTTAAATAAAGGATTAAGCATAATATTTATTGATTTATTTATATTGATGTATTCCACAATCCAATATATATTGTCATATTGCACATCCAATCTCAGTTTGGCTCAAATTTACAATGACGTTTCTGTAAAGTAAATGGTGTGTTGCGTTGTGTCCAACACTTAGTAATGGCCAGCCAACAAGTCACAAGATGCCATTCTTGGCATAGAGTTCACCCAGAATAATTTGAGAGAGTGAGGCATAAGCTCTAACTTCCTGTGCAGCGCTTTGCTTTAGTTCCCGTACTACACCTCCCAGCATGCACCTCACCTGAGCCCTGACCTCAACCTTTGAGATGAACTGGGACACCAGCTGCACCTCAGCCCTCCTTAATATCCCAACGTCACTGCCTGACCTCCTCAGTAATGCTGATATAGCGGAATTCACCTGACTATTGACTCATGCACCAAATGACCCAGAACACTCCTCTCATCATTCATGGTATTCACACTCACAGTACATAAGCAGCCAGCTATTGCCAGTGCACACCTAGCCTTCGTTTCTGTGTTTTGATTTCTAGTGTATGACCAGTTGTGCTTCTTCATGTACAATGTCCTACCTAGTTTCTGTTTTCTGTGTATGACCTAAGCCTGCCTCATGTATTACGCTTGCCCTTTCTCTGATGACCTGTCTGCCTGACTCATTGACCTGTGCCTGCATTTTGACTTTGAACTTGAAGAGCATTTTGGATACCTGTGGCTGGCTCTCATTAAAAATGGTTTAAATCTGCAGTTTGTATCAGTCTAACTCTGTGCTGTGCAATGGCGTGACAGCTATAAAATTGTGACTGTGAATAATGTTAAATTATTTGTATGTGTTAAAAGAAGATTTAATAATCAAGATTTGTGTTAAATCACATAATACTTTATTTTCAAATATAATATAAAATCCAAGTGTTTACAGTTTGGTACATTAAACATGATCCAGCTCAGTTACACATTCATTAATGATTTTTTGTGACATTTCTCTTTATTTCAGCTGATGAGGTAGACCTATGTGCTACTTTTTCCCAGTTCACGTCTGATCTCTTCCTCCATCCGTACTTCACACAGAGGCCGTCCTGACTGCTAATATTCAACATGTTCTGTATTGCCGCATATGACGCCTGCATCCTCGTGATGATCGCAGTTGTGTACGCCTACACCAGCATGCTGACATTTCAGAAGGGTTTCCTCTGTACCTTCACACAACACATCATCCAGAAGTATTCTCAGATGTTTTGCTTCCCCAAACTCGGCGTGTCTGGAGGCTTTGAATGCATAGCTGAATCCTAGCTGTCGGCACACCACTGCAGCATTTTGGGTGCTCCAGAGATCATCACAGATGGTCCCCCATTCCCCACGGACGTAGATTTCCACTCTGCCACGATCCTTCCGTCCTTGTTCATCTCCCATCAGTCTGACAGCCCCATTTTCAAATTTCTTACCTTTTCTCTGTCTGCCTTTACGGGAATGTCTAGGAGTGGCGGTAGTGGTGGTGGTAGTTGTAGTTGTCGGTAATGGTGTGGTCTTATCCCCAATTTCCTCCTCATCCAGTCTTAAGATGTCCAACAACTCCTGAATCCAGTCTTTTGTCGTTTCATGGGGAGATTCTGTTGGTTTGGCTTCATGCTCACTCTGTGCTCGTTTGGTTGGTAATTCGACACCAATTAATGCTTGGGAGAGATGGATTAAAAATGTTTAATAAGATTTTTTAAAAGCTATAATTATGCTACACTGAAACAAAGTGGAGTGGTACTGTCAAGAAAGTAAGGAGGGTTGTGTCAAAGGGGTGGTTGCCAAAATGAAAATTTGAGATCATAATAAATATACAATGCCAGTGATGTACCTTGTTGCTCTCATAGCTAGTTATCGAAATGATGGGTAGTTCGTTTAATTAGCTTTTAAAGTAAACATTTTTAAATAATGCAGGTTTTTAAAGTAAAGAGGTAAAGGAAAGCCTTCCAAACTCTCCTGTTACGCTGAAAATATGAAGTATATCTATTTTCATCATCAGGTGGTTTTTACTCACATCCACAAAGTGGCAGTTTACTAAAATGTGTCTGATAATTTGCATTAGGTTTGAAGTGCACGACTGTAAAGGCCGTACATGTATAAGTCAGCACTTCAGTGGCAACTGTTGCTTCAACATCACTTCCACCCCACTTTTCGCAGAACAACCCTTGATGATTTATTACATATGCAATGTATTCAAGCTTTTATTAAGGCTGGGCTTAGTTTCACTTTAAATAATTTTTTAAAGTATACTACCATCTTTACATTCCCAGCTAAAAATACACATTAATATAAATGATGCATCCTTAATGGTACCACTCCAAGGAAAAGTACAGTTTGGTACCTTTATTTCTGTAAATGTAATATTATTAGCTTGTATTTACACTTGTAGTACATTTAAAAAGCATCATCCAAACCAACTAGTACACTGCCAAGATGTACTTTTCTCCATGGAAACTTAGGAGCGTTATTATTAAGAACAAGCCAGAAGACCTACTTTCCTTTGGCTTGAATGGTACAAGCTTGCTCTTGACTTGCACTGGAAGGGGGCTGTAATGACATTTACCAGGTGGAGCACGTCTGTAAGAAAGCACACAGCATTCTTTTATCTGTTCACTGATTGACAGGACTGTGTGTTTCTACTCATCTGGGCTTCAGCATGGAAATCTCAAGAGTAATGGAATTATTGTGCAGAAGAAAAACTGCTAATAGTGAAAGAAAGAGAAAGAGAGTGAGGAGAACGAGTGGTACAGCTGTGTGGAAGTTAGTCAGTGGACTTCATCTGTGCCAGAGAGAAAGAGAGTGTGTGTGTGTGTGTGTGTGTGTGCGTGTATGTGGGGGGGGTTGGGAGGGGTGGGAGGGTGGTGGTGTTTAGATGACAACTCTATGCTGTGCTGCCAAAGAGAGGCTTTGCACTTTTTTTCTTTTAGTTCGCATAGTCACTAGGTACAAGCCAATCTTTTCATGTCTTTGGCAACTGAAGACAGAAATCCATTGTGTGTTAAGTAAACAACCCAAATGAAAAACTTCACAATTCTTTGTTAACATGCTTTAAACTTCTTTTTTTAGTGATTTGTGAATCATAATTATAAGCAGATGTTGAATTCCTGTAAGAAACGTCATGCTCCATGTCAGTAAGAAGGAAATCATGCTGAGTCCGCAAATTCAGCTGTGTGACGAATAAAACCCTTACCTTGATGGATCAACGATTTTATACACGACCCCAGTGGGTGATGTTGCACTTGGAACTTCAGTAGACATGAAGTAGAGTTCACCTAATCACAAACAGAGGTAAGTGTAGCACTCATTAGCACAGTGGTTCTTATAAAAGAATGATTTGATTTCAAAACCATAGCTAGAATTTTTTTTACTGTGTCATATACAGAGTGAGGAAGTCACTCTGAAGATGGAAACAAGCACAGACTTGTGGTGTTACCACTAATCAAGCACAAAGAAACATGACTGAATGAACTCAAACAAGATACTGAATGAGAAAATATCATGAGTTAAGATCTGCAACATGAAACATGGATGGATGTAAAAGTGAGACAACATGTCATTCCAAACTAAGGTTTATATCCATGAAGTAATGATTAAAACAGGTGCTGCTCTTTAGGGGGAATCTCATGCTAACTGCTAGCTGCAGTGATTTGTGAGAAAAGTTGTTCTGTTATGTCGAAATCAGGAAGTTCAGTCTTCAAGCTGTGACGGTCATGGTGCTGATCTGACACAGTGATGGCTTTGGTTGCATAAATCTACTTGTAAGCACCTGAAAGTAATGAGCCCTAGCTTTGGCACTTTGTTCATGCATTCATTATTCGCACTGCTTAGTCTGTTTAGGGTCACACGGAAGTTGACTCTAGGCAAAGGCAGGGTACAGCCTGAATAGTTCTCCAGTTCACTGCATGGCCAACACACATGCAACTGTTCACTTTCACACCTAGGGGCAATTTGGAATACCCAATTAGCCTAATGTGCATGTTTCCTGACTGTTGGAGGAAACCGGGGCACCCAGAGGAAACCCATGCTAGCTCAGCTTGAAAACTCCACAGAGAAACCACTGATTAAATAGCCTGTTATCACATCTCTTTAAAAATAATAATAATAATGGTGGCACAGCGGTGTAGGGGTTAGCATGTCCGGTTAGCAAATGGATGAAAAACATGCATCCCAAAAAAGAAATGCCGTTGTTGACTACAGGGCTAAAACCCAGGACCTTCTCACTGTTGAATGATAAGGATGATAACCTCTCTGGTACCATGCCCCTCCCCTCCTCTGACTCTAAATACCACTATATAGCTAAATAAAACTGAGGACTGTACATTCATATTCACTCTGTCCCCAAACTGTTATTGCAGAAAGTCTCATTTCCCAACACTGGAACTAAGATGCCAAAACCTGTTCCAGCACGACAATGCCCCTGGGCACAGAGCTCCATGAACACAAGCTAAGCCAAGATTGAAGTAGAAGAACTTACGTATCTGAGCCCTGACCTCAACCTTTGAGATGAACTGGGACACCAGCTGCACCTCAGCCCTCCTTAATATCCCAACGTCACTGCCTGACCTCCTCAGTAATGCTGATATAGCGGAATGAACACAAATTACCACAGCCACGCCCCACAATCCAGTGGAAAGTCTTCCCAGAAGAGGGACTACATTGGAAAGAAATGTTCAACGAGCATGTTGGGGTATGATAGGCAGGTGTCCATATCTGAGATGAACTTCGAAATTGGATTTCTCTTTTAGGTGATTCGGTGTTACCTGTAAAATAACAGGCGATATGGTTTCTGGTTAAATATATGTTCCCATTATTATTTTTTGGGGTCCAAGCAACAAAGGTGCTGAAATCCTTTTGCTTTTGTAAGGATTGTCTTTCTTCTCCTTCCCTTCCAAACTGATATAAAGAGCAAAGACCATAAGTCATAAAAAGACCAAAATTGGAGGAATGGTGCAATATGGCCAGTAAAAACCTAATTTGCTAAATTGTTCATCATTTTGTTCATAAAACACAATAGTTTTCAACAACAATATAAAATCTAAAACATTTTACTGACCTGCAAAAATTGCAAAATAAATGTATTGTGTTGGCATTTGACTGAAAAAGAAATGAATGTTCTATATACTGTACTCCCCATCCCCCCTCCCTTTAACCACCAAATAGCAAACAATAAGTATGAACAGCATATACCCATAAAGAATAAGTATCGAATGGCCATTTAACTAAAAAACTTTGGTCTTTAACTTTGCCACAATACTGTTAGTGATGCAAAGTGATGCAAATGATCTGCCATCTATGTTAAACTATTCCTTTTAACAACAAAGCTATCATGCAGAGTGGCAGCTGACTGAAAAGGGTCTACAGAGATTATTTTGCATTCCTACCTGCTTCATCCTCACCAAAAGAAATTACATATTGATAGTAATTGTTAACAAGGCCTGGAAATGCACAGGTCCGGCCCACGCCCATGCAGATCTCACTGTAGTCCCACTGGTGTGTGTTACGGTTCTCCTTTAGACTCATCAAGCGTCTGCAGGAAACACACACTGAAGTCATTCTGATCATGAAAATTCAGTTAAAAGTTTAAAATGCACAATGTTCAAATCTATATCTTTTAGAACAATGGTAGAACAAGTACACAAGTGGGAACATTGAGGAACATCAAGTGACATCATGCACATTGGATTAAAGCATTCAGCATCCAGAAGTGTATAGGATTATATTTAGAAATTATAATAAAGGCATGTTTTCTCCTACAGTTGTGCCAGTTTGATAACCTGCCAATTCCTATTCAAAAGCCACTCGTCAACATAACTGAGCTGACAAACGCCCATGATTAGCTAGGGACAGAGAGTATGGCGCTCCCAGCTGGAAAGCCTTGCCAGCTCCTTGCCACAGATTACTTGTTTTCATCAATACAGTATTATTATTATTAATGAGAAACAAACATGGGGTGCCTTTGTGAGCACGTTCCTGTTGTACCAACAGAAATTTTTTATTTTGTCATGACCCTCCTAATTGTACTTATAGTTGTCCTAAGGGTGTGCAAAATTTTCACTAGTTCTACAGGTCGAAAACATTCAAAACATTCATTCATTCATTTGCCGAACCGCTTAATTCTGTTAGGGTCGTGGGAAGGCTGGACCCTATCTCAGCCAACTCTTTGCAAAAGGCAGGGTACACCCTGAACAGCTTGCCAACCCATCGCACACATCACATTGCGGTAACACATCGCACACATCTTCACGCTAACACCTAGGAGCAATTTGGAACAGCCTAATGTGCATGTCTTTGGACTGTGGGAGGAGAGCCACCGCAAGCACAGAAAAAACATGCAAACTCCACACAGAAAAGCCAGGACTCAAACCCAAGACCTTCTTGCTGTGGGGTGTACGCCACCATGCCTCCACATTCAAAACAGCAAAATTAAACAAAACAATAAATCTGTTAAATAATAGTTATGCATACTGGGTAGAAATCATTTTGGGTTTTTTTGAATGCAGTTTTTTATATCATGAAAGACTTTTAAAAGCGTACCCACTCATAAAGTCTCCGAATATGTACATTCCGTTTAAATTGGGGTATTCACAGCCTCGGTAGACGTATCCTCCTGTTACCGATTTTCCCATCTTATGAGGATAGGCATAAATCGGAAGAACATCGTCTGGGGACAAAAACGACACAGGAAATGGCATTATGATGAGGTCTGTAGCATAACAGAAGAGGATTATTTTTCTCAGTCTTTTATCTCAGTCTTTTCATAGGAGGCCCACCTAAAGAGTTGTTGGCACACAGTTTCTTGTCATAACAAGAGAAGCCTTCTTTTGCTCTCCAGCCGTAGTTCCTGCCTCTCTCCACCAGATCTATCTCCTCATATTTATTCTGGCCGACATCGCCACAGAAGATGCGTCCTTTGCCGTTTTTGGTGTGTGGGTCACCTCGGTCCACAGAGCACCTCCACATGTTTCTCACACCATAGGCGTACACTTCAGGCCGAGCGTCACGCTCGTGCACAAATGGGTTGTCAGGGGGGATTCTATACAGTGGGCCCTTCTCGTTGTCGTCCACGTTGATGCGGAGGACCTTACCCAGCAGAGCAGACCTTGAAATAAGATCACAAAAACATAAGATCGGGTAATCCGCTGATGTTAATACAAAAAAAAAACAAAGAAAAATAAAAAAAGGAAAAAAACCCTGTCTTTTTTATTCCCACTGGTCCTAACTTGCCGAATGCGGGGTGAATTTTAAGACCGGAAATTTTTTTTGTGCCAAGCTGGTTTTTTCTTTGCCCTCTCAAAGCAGCTACTGTAACTAAATCATGTACATCTGTGCATGCATATTTGCCTGTTGGAAGTGTCGCCTCGGACACCCAGCCGCTGTTTCAAATCCAGCAATCTACACAGTGCATGCGTGTACAAACGTCTGGCGCGCGAGACAATTGGAAGTGATCCTATCGACATGCCTGACAGAAATGGTCAATACAGGCATTTGTGATATTTGTTCTCATTTTTGAAAGTAGAGACATCAGATTTTATTCTACAGACATTCTCCATCCCGAGATGATGGCAACCGCATCAAAAGCTACCTGGAGGTCCAGTCAGTTTTAATACCACCCAGAGGTAAGGTTACCCTTTTACCCTTTCTTTAATTCTTGGTAAAAAATAAAAAAAATTACATATA
>JAQMYF010000022.1:19204139-19214686 GCA_030014195.1 Neosilurus mollespiculum
AAATTTGCGACACCTTTCAGTTTTTCTGAAAAATTGGTATTTTCAGTGTTTTGTTTATTAGCCATACTTTTACCTCAATATACTTGTTGGAATTATTTTTCTGGTTGTCATTGCCTACAATAGCATTGTTCAATACATTTTAACGAAAAAAATTATAGAGAAGCTGCGATGGCCTGGCGAGCTGTCCAGGGTGTACTCTGCCCTCGCCCGGAGTCAGCCAAGATGGGCGCCAGCCTCCCCGCGACCCTAATTAGGATTACGCAGTTACGCAAAATGAAATGAATGAATTATAGAGACGTCATTTTTTACTTCTTTTTATTAGGAGCCCTTTTAGACAAAAGTGGTGGTGTGTAATCGTCACTGCTCAACACTGTATTAAGTGTACAGTGTAGTTTAACTATAACCATAAATATGAAATTTCATGGCTGAGTTTGTTAAAAGCACAGAGATAAACTTTTAAACAGATTTAAATCAAGAAAAAAGAATTAAACTGATAATTCTTGAAGAATCTTGAGATTTTATGGTAGGATTAGAAAGATACGTAAATAATAAATAAGAATTTAAAAAATGCTATAAGAAAAAGTATACAAACATGTCTAGTACTATAACATAATGAAAAAAGTAAAAAGTCTAAAAAATAAATTAGTGATAGAAAGTAACTTGCTGATAAAATTATAATATAGATTATAATAAAACCATAATAAACACTTTCCCAGGCATTCAGATATGCAAGGTGATAAACCATTAAATACCGACAGATCAAATCAAGTCTCCGGACTTTCATCTTAATCATTAAGATGGAGTTTAAAGCTGGGATCAGACAGACCACAGACGTGAGCTGGACATCTGCTAATGCTGAATAGACAGGCCTGGAGATTACTGCAGAGATGTTGCTCATGGTGTTGGCTAGGCTAGATAATAATTACAGGCTGAGGGGCATTGATGCAGAGAGAACACATTTCACACATGATCACATGTGCTAGGAATTTGCAACTCGTGCAAGGTTTAGTGGTCGTAGGAAAAGAAGAGCTCATACATGCCATTCACGAGGTCTGATTTGAATTAGCGTCATTGGAACCGGTTTGGATTCATAGGATTGCTAATGTTAGTGGGATTTATTTTTTGTTCATGGTTAGTACTTGCGAACAATATTCCTACTATGGCCTCTTTTTAAATTCATGGGGTTACTAATGTACATTCCCAGTCAACAATAGAGCAAGTTGTGTATGGTTTTGTGATGAATGGACCGAGATTCAGGTCAGGAATTCCTGCACATTTTTAAAGAAACACCTGTCGTACTGGTCTGAGACTGGTTAGGCCTGTCTCAGAATCTGTGGAATGTATTCACCGCTGAATTGATGAAACTGAACAGTCTTAAAAGGATGAACGTTCCATTTTTTGCAAAATGTACCAGTGGTATAGCTACCCAGTTTGAATGAATTGCTTACTCACGTGACTCTATGGTTATTCCTTCTTTCTCTCATTCTTTTTGACTTTCCTAAGTTAACAATGTGGGAAATAGAAGCTCCAGTGAATGAACGCGAAGTCAGAGCAACCCACAGAAGCAGAGCATCATGGGTCATGAGATAATATGAAGTTGTTGGTTGCTCTCAAAAAATGTTGAAATAAGATGGGGAGATAAGGAGGTAGCTTTGAGGCCCGGTGGTAAGATAAAGGTGTAGAAAGAGATGCCTTTCAAGATTTCTGGGGTAATGGAGGGGTTAGAATGAGGTTGCTTTTGGGCCCCTTCTCTAGATCTACAGATAAAGTGGAGGCTTTTTGTGTTATCTGGCCCCGGAGGGAAGATTATGGTACAAAATGTTTGTGGAGTTTGACGATGGTGTACAAAGGTATCTTTTGGGATCCTCATTAAGATGGAGGAGAATAAAATGTGGCTTTTAATATTGGGGTAAAATATAGGGGTCGGATTGGGACCTTTGAGTCTTTGGGGTAAGATGGAAGGGTAGAAAGAGATAGTTGTATTAACACTAGGGTAAGATTGGGACATAGGAAAGGTTGCTTTTGAGTCTTGTGGAAAGTAGGAAGGATGTAAAGAGGTATGTTTTAGAGGTGTGCTATGATCAGTTTTTGAGTTTTAGGGTTTCTGGGGAACCATGAAAGAGTGTAGTTTTAAGGGTGGTAGCTCACTTTCTTGGAGTAAGGAGGGATTCAGAGTATACATTCATTCATTCATTCATTCATTTTCTGAACCGCTTAATCCTAATTAGGGTCGCAGAGAGGCTGGCGCCCATCGCAGCTGACTCTGGGAGAGGGCAGAGTACACCCATCGCAGGCCTCAGAGTATACAGTATAGTCCTTTTGGTAAGATCGACATCTTTCCTAAGATTTTGTCTCTGCAATAAGATGGACGAATAAAAAGTTGGAAGAAAACATGGTGATGATGATGATGATGGAAAAATCAACCCCCCTGGTTTAGATGCATTAGTAGGAGAAGGTTGCGTTCAAGCTCTGGATCTCCGATGTATGAAACCGTGGACCAAATGTTGTAAAATGTTTGTTTCTGTGGGGTAAAATGGAAGGGTAGAAAGAGTTAACTTTGGGGTTGTGACATAACATAGAAGGGTCGTAACACCTATTTTTTGGTTTCGGGGTAATCTTGAAAGGTAG
The DNA here is from genome assembly GCA_030014195.1 of Neosilurus mollespiculum. Taxonomy (NCBI): domain Eukaryota; kingdom Metazoa; phylum Chordata; class Actinopteri; order Siluriformes; family Plotosidae; genus Neosilurus; species Neosilurus mollespiculum. The sequence goes on from JAQMYF010000022.1 coordinate 19,206,768, forward strand.
CAAACTTTTTCATCTCTCATAGTCATGGAACATGGTTGCCTGATGTTCTGTCTGGTGTCCGTGCATGCCCAACACAGGAAGCTCAGTAAGGCTCAAAAAGGCAGTATCAACTCAAGTGGGTTGATTCTGATTGGCTGTTATGTGTCACTGACCTGGATAACGATGGGCAGCAATAAAAAAACTGATTTATTAGTGATGACGAACCTGGGAACCCCCACCCCCCAAAAAAAAATAGAGCCTTAAACACCACTGCTCAGACTCGACACGGAATAAAAACACAAAGTTGCTGGTCAAATGGTAAACGTTTAGGGAGCAAATGCTGAAGTCGGAAGCTTGACATGAACATGAACTTGTCAGCCGGATAACTAAACTAACAAGGCCGGTGATACAAATGAAAATGGTAAAAAGAAAGGCATTAAAAAGCAAACCCAGGCTCCAGGGCACCTTTCAAGAGACATCTATCCAGAGCTCCACTTTTAGGCAGTGCCTAAATCTATATATTAAGAATAAAGCAAAAAGTAGGTAGGTTTGGTAACCGGTACCGCAGAAGTAGAAACATTCTCTTTGAAGTTTTGTGGTAAAACAGAAGGGAGAAATGAGTTACCTTTTGGGTTTGGGGAAAGAATGGAAGGCTGGAAAACTGCATACCCCTAAGGTTTCTTTAGGTAGGTAGAAAGGAAGTGTGTTTTGGATCAGGATGAGGTGCTGGTCTTGCACATACTCTCTATAAGGTCAACTTTCGTCTTCACTTTCATTTTTATTGCTCGACTCAGTAAACATGAGCTCAGCATAAACCATAAGGGCTAAGCGTCCTTGAGAGATTTAATGTATACATTTCCTTTTCCTCTATTATCGAATAGAGGAGTTAAATTATCTAATCGATTTTGAAGCTCCCTAACACGGTTTGTGGGTTTTGTCCTTTAATTTGATCCAGCCAAACTAAAAGGATTGAGTGCAATTTTATATTTAAAAGACGACTCCCACAGCAGCTCTCATATTTGGCTTGCCTGGTGCTTGTCTCGCAGGCTGAATTGTTTTCTGTCTCAGTAGGCGGATCACTGTGCAAGTCTGGCTCTCCATTCTTTTCTATCCACATTAAGGCAGATTTGTGTTTTTATGTATTTTAAGACTGACATGTGGCAACACATTTTGTTTTTACCTGTCACAGAAAGGGCACTAAAGCAAATGATTGGCTTTTCTTAGACCAGCTTCTGGTTTTAATCTGAAAATCCATTAATCCATCACCCCGCCTCTTCTGTTTCACCCTGTGTCTGTTTTTTATACCACGCACATGTCCAAGCTTGTGATGAAGCAACTACTGACTGAGATGGTGAGAAGTTACGAGAGTTATTATGACCCCCCTCCCCCACCCCCCACCCCCTTGACTTTAGATTTCCTATTCACCCAAACCGGGAGCTTTTGGACTGTTTTGGATGGATGGAGGGACACCATCTTTGGGGGATGTCATTGGTGTACAGAAAGGGTATCAGGTGATCACTTGAGCACTAGGGTAAAATTATGGTTTAGAAAGAGGTGGCTATCAACTCGGGGATCGCAAGTTCGAATCCGGATTGATGCCACAGCCATCTGTGACCGGGAGTCCATGGGAGCTAACTGGCCGAGCTCTCATGGGAGGGAGGGATGGCATACGCTCACTTCCCTGTCACTCACAGCGATCACCGGCCCATCATTGGCGTCTGTGAGCTCATTCGTACGAGGGAGTGGATAGCGCTTTCCCTCTGAGTGTGTTATAACTCCAACCAAGTACGCATGCGCATGCAGTTCGAAAAAAGGCGGGTGGCGGGCATTGCATGTCACGAAGTGGGCGTGTGCATGTTTACACCCCTCCCTGGTTGGTGGTGGACGTGTGATAGGGAAGGTAATACTTGATGGGTGAAAATTGAATACAACTAAAATTAGGGAGAAAAAGGGGGGGGGGAGGGATAAAAGAAAGAAGTAGCTTCCAGGTATGAGAGAATCAAGTTGAGAGGTATGATGAGGTATCTGGGCAAGATGGAGAGGTGACGAAGGTAGTATTTGAGCCCATGTTTGATTGTTAAATAGGTATGAAGAGGTTAAGACTCTTGGTCAAGACGGAGGGGTAGGAAGAGGTTAAATTTGAGCCCTTTTTATGGTACAGGATGGAGGAGCATGAAGAGATTCTATTTAGGCCTTGGGGTAAGATAGTTGGGAAGCAGCAGGTATCTTTTGGGTTCTGCCTTAAGCTGGTGATGTTTTTTTATGGATGTTAACCATGTTTTTGGATTTGGGTGGAAGATGTAGGGAAGTTGAACCTTTTTGTTCCATCCTTTTGTTTTCATTAAGCATAACAGCTATAATATACATTTTCATGATCCATATTAGAGACCAATTCAGCCAATCCCGAAAAGTTTATTTTACTATTCCACTTTTTGTAAAAACACAAGAACGCACTAAGCACCGGGGTAATCCAGATTGAGGGGAGGTGGGGTTGGTGAAATCGCATGTTGTCTTTAGGGGGGCTGAGAGCGGCTGAGTAGCGCCGATTTAGACCGGGGCCATCTGTCCAGCCGCATTGTTCAAAGCACAAAGGAGGAAGGGGTATTCAAAGACCACCGGCGAGAATGGAGCCATAACGTCACCCTATTTAGACCTGAGCGCATTCGTCATCGGCCCTGTTTCTGAACCACCAAACACCCCCTTCCCCCCCATTTTTTTTCTCAACAATGCCATCTCTGCTTTCATTTTCAGAGTTGTTGATGTGTCACAGTGCTGTTATCACACACTATTTGGAAACGGCAGGTTGTGTTTTCCACCCCACTGATAAGAAAGCTGTCCCGTCAAACCTTTTAGGCTCCTTACATTCCCTTACTCTTTCCATTTGCCGTCTCGTGTCTCTGCCAAGTCTCAGTAGGCTTTAGTGAGTGCTGCTCCACTTTTTCATAAGGCTCGGTATTCCGTTTTGCTTATTTGTAAAGCTGAGGTTTATCCCGGTGGGTTACATAACCACACACATTTCCTTCAGGCATGCTCAGCTTTCTGTAACGAGATAAAAAAACAATCTTCAGACAGTATATGATGCCGGGTTGAGGTCTGCTCTGGGCGACGTCTCTATGAGGTGCATGGTGAAAAAGCACGTGAGGGGAAAATCTAACTCAATCATTCTGGTTTGCTGTAAAAGCCAGGACGCACTGAAATGAAATGTTTTCGCCTCGGTGGACTGGGATTTGATTCAGCATTAGTTCTTGTGCAGCAACTTGAAGATTTAAAAGCAACCAAAAAGTTATTCAGCAAGAGGATTCTTTCAGTATCAACGTTTTCGCTGGATCTATTTCTGTGATGAATGGAGTGTCTGAGGTTTCTTTTCTTCTGCACAAGCAACTGCATATAAATTAATAAAAAAAAACAATGAGTCAGTTTTTTCCATCAAAAGTGGAATAGTTACTAAAAATCTTTTTTTTTTTTTTTTCCCACACATGCTTCCTGGGGTATAGTTACTTTTTCCACACCATAGCATGAATTGCTTCACAATCAAATTGGGATTTCAGAGCTTTTAATAGTATGTGTCTCTTGGCATATAAACAAACCAATATTGACCAATATATAACAGTTATGCCCTGAAGGTGACGTGCATATTACTGATTATTCTGTCCATACCCACTGGATATGAGTGACTGCACGCTCTGATTGGCTAATCTACTACTAGGATAATGCTCTCACTCTCATCGACTTGAGCTTGTGGAATAACTGTAAATAGTATTTTAAATCTTTTAAAACGTCAAAGTTTTTTTTTGCAGTGAAAAAAATGAAGGCTGTAATTTTTTAAATGTCATTTTGTTGAATTTCTAGGATCTCAGAATTTGGCAAACTTTAAGATTTTGTCCACCGTTTTGTATCAAACATTTTCCTGAATTTGTGAGGGGAAATTTAATGTCCATTAACCAGAGTATACAAAAATCTGTATACACAGCACTTGGGGTTGTAATAGTGAAATACATTTTGTCATTCTTTTCATTTTAATGCTATATTTTACTTATTGTTGGAAATCTTACACATGGGTTACGTGTTAAACCTGAATCACATGAAATGCTCAAACAAATGTTCAAATAAACAAAAATGTTTACCATTTAACAATTGACAGTAGCTAGCAATCTACAAGCATATTAAATGTGGGTACAAAACAGGGGTATGTACGCGGATATGTAAATGCCTTGCCATCGTTGGATCAGAGGCCTGGAATTCCACTCTCACTGGATTAAACTCCTTTCGTGCCAAACATCTACTTTACAGTGTGCCATCAATACTTAGCTATTTATTTACACTCCCTTCAAGCTCCTGTCAAGTTTGCTAAGATTTAATGGTGGTTAATGTATCCTGAATGTGTTTTTTTAATTTATTTTAATACTGCTGAGCCCTTTAACACATCCCTAATGAATGTTTCGATTCAAAATGAAGTATGTCAACATGCAGATTCAAAGCTCAGCCCTCAAGCCACTTAAGGAGCACTTTAGCAGCGTAGCATGTCGTGGCTAGCTAGATTTAGGGACATAGCGTTCCTTCATGTAGGATGAATTTCCTTAAGCCTATGTTTAGGGATAGAATTATTATTATTACTATTATTATTATTACATTTAGACGTTTTTGTCCAGAGCGACTTACATTTATTTATTTTTACTTTTTTTTAGAAAACCAAGCAATTGAGGGTTAAGGGCCTTGCTCAAGGACCCAACAGTGGTAGCACAGTGGTACTGGGGATTGAACCCCCCACCCTTCAGTATCCCAAAGCCTCAGCCACTGAACCACCACTGCACTTAATAATACATTCGTTTATTAATTTTCTGAACCACTTAATCATAATTAGGGTCACGGGGAGGCTGGCACCCATCTCAGCCGACACTGGGCGAGGGCTGAGTACACCCTGGACAGCTCGCCAGGCCAATATACAATATACAATAATATTACATTATCACATAATGTTACATTATTACAACATAATTATACAATAATAATTATTATTAATAATATTGTTATTATAAAAATATCAAGCCTCCATCCACCAAATTATCCTACTCCATTAGGATATGTTGCTAAGACGTAAGTTGTTTGTGGACTTTCTACAGCATGAAATAGATAAAAAAAAATGTTTAGTGGTGCGAGAAAAATAAAACTGGAAAGGTAATCACGTTATTTTGTGCATGAGAAGACCTGCGGTCAAATTTTTAAGGTTAGGCTTTTATAGTGATCTGAAAATACAATATTTCTAGCATATATACTTTGCACAAGAGAAAAAAGGTAGGGAGTTGTGCATCCCTGGTCTTACAGACACGCCCTCTGCTGAGGCATTTTAGGAATTTGTGTATATCCACATTATCATCGCAGGTGTTATTGAAAATCCCTTTTAACAGCAGTTTATTTTCCTGACTGAACTCTGTCCAAGAGCTTTCCTTAACCTCAGCGTGCACAGATGAAGAAGTGTGAACAGGTGCGAAGGAGCGTGAAGGAGTGCACACCCTGTTTACATCATGAACTGCACAAGTCCTGTGTGTACTTGTTCATCACAAAGCTGCAGCGCTCTGTTGTGTTCCGCTCTGTTGTGTTTTCACAAACATGTTACACGCAAATGAAATTCATTTTAACGCGGATTCAGAAACCTTAGCTTGGCACCGCGGGCATTCTGATCCAGTCTGCTTGAGTACATGACAGTAAATGAGTGAGGGATGGACTACTCAAATTACCAGTTTGCAGGGTGGGGATTTGTTTGTTGAGCTTGTTGCTACAAATCTATTTAACCAGCAAAAGTTTTTTTTCTTCTTCTCAATAAAATATGAATCATGATTTTACGGCTCAAGAATATGTCAGGACAAATTTAAACAAAGTCCGCTTTGCTGTTGGGGGGGAAATAATCTGTGGCGTGATTATGGGTAATTGAGTACTGTATGATATAGGGTGAGCCAGTTGTTATTGGGAAATAAACCTCGACAGTGTGATGCCGCACCCCAGTGTGATGTGTAGGGATTTACTTTGCAATAATTACCATCTTGACGTACTTTATCCTATTAAAGATATAGCAACCAATTAAAAACAGAGATTTGTTTAAAAAATATTTTTAGTATTGACAAAATTTTAATAGCATTTGTCTACATATGAAACTAACAGACCTGTAGAATGGTATAATTAACCAGTTAGAATCAAGAATCCCAGGATATGTTGCTGCATACAGTGATTCCACCCTCCACTCACCCTGCGGAGGCCTGAGCCCATCTGATGTCAAAAGCCAAGCAGGGACGGGCCTGGTTAATACTTGGAAGGGCGACTACCCGGGAATACATGGTGCTGTGGAGGGTTGGCGAAAAGAGCTGGTAATCTATGCTATAAAAAAAAAATAAAATCCTATGAGAATAGAGTCACTAGGAGTCAGATTCGACTGAAGGCTCCAACATCATCGTAATTATACGCTCTAATAACAGTTAAAAAGCAGACGAGACCGAACATGGCTGTGATCGCACTAACATGACCTAATGTACACGATTCACACTCCTTCAGCATGAAAGACAGGTTTCTCAAAACATGATGAGACAAAATGATGAGCACGGGAGAATTGGGGTCTGGCACAGAAACAGGAAATAAACAGGAGAATAAAAAGCGGGGCAGAGCACGAGGCCGGGAAACACACGAGCGAGACACACAGCATACCGCGCTATTGATAAGAATGTATCCTAGCAACAAGCCCCAGTGTTTGACTAAAGGGTTTGTCTGTGCTTTAGTTCTTACACTTCGAGCTTCTTCACACACACACACACACACACACACACACACACACACACACACACACACACACACACATCACACATCACAAGAAACTACAAAACCACTAGGGAACTAATTTATAATCTTTTCTTTTTAAGTCTGCAGACAGAATTTTATCATGATTTCTTTTATGAAATGACAAAAACTTTATGCTGTTTATGGTCACATGAAAAGCCAAAACATAAGATGCAAAATCCCAGCCTTGCTTACGTCATTAAAGCACAACATAGAAAATAAATGTCATGGTGATGTTTTTCAATTCTCTCCATGTTTTGTTTACATTTCAACATCGCTCCTTTTGTAGCTATCCTGTGAGTTCAGCGTCACGCTACACCGTCTTCATATTTTTGGATTTTTTATGCATTTGTCATATTTGGTCTCAGTGGCGATGTAAATGTTAGCTGACGATAATGTAAACATGGCATATTTTGTGTTTTAAAATTGCCCACGTCAACTGTGGCAACAAAACGTAGCAGTTTAATTATTCCCATTTGCAACTCGGAAGATTTTAAACATACCCCGGCATTGTAGAAATGTGCGCTCTGGAGGTTGCTAAGGTCTAAGTTCACATTGCAACTTTGCAACCTTAGATTTTTTTTTCCCCTCATACAAATTTAGTGCGTTGCGACAGAAGGTACCGATGTAGGTTTGGGTGAAGTGGATTTCAAAGCAGCATTCACATACACTACCAGTCAAAAGTTTGCACCTCCTATTTCAGGTAGAATAAGTGGTTTGGTCCAGACATTTGACTGGTATTGTAGGTTATAGCAGCTGTGCTCACCCGGCTCAGTTTTTTCCTGCTCCTGAAGTTATGCTGCAATCCACTGTTCTCATAACTCTTAGGAACTTTCTGCAGTCCAAGTTGTGATGAGAGTCCAATGGGACGGTCATTCAACATGGAATTTGGGAAATCAGGAACTTGGGCAGTATCCGTGGGCAATTTCTGATATTATTCCACTGATTTATAACCAGTTAATATAAATTGAATACTACATGTATAGGTATAAAATTATATACATTTATAAATAACACTTTTTAAATATTTTTTAAGTTTTAAAGCGACTGGGATGAGAATCAGCACCTCCAAGTCCGAGGCCATGGTTCTCAGTCAGAAAAGGGTGGAATGCCCCCTC
>JAQMYF010000022.1:19229508-19247132 GCA_030014195.1 Neosilurus mollespiculum
TCGTACTAAGTATTTCACTACATATTGTACTGTGTATAATTTGTATGTGACAAATAAAATTTGAATTTGAATTTGAACATCATCAGTGTGCGGCTGTTGGCTGTTCAAACAGGGCAGGAAATCGGAATTAACAGTAGGGTCCTGGCTTTCACAAATTTCTGTGAGGGGTCTGCAATATCTGCAATACCCTTAATTATTTAGCGAGTTAAAACAAATCAGAAAAATATGAGATATCTGTTCCTTTAACATTCTGAAATTTAACAGTGTAGGGAAGTACTAAACGATTGACTCTACGTCAGTATGGGCTTTGCATAGACGTGCTAAAATCATTTTAACCATTAGATGATTTTTGAGCTGTTTTTGACCAATTCGATTGCGGGGTTTATTTTTTTGGGGGTTTTTTTTTGTCTTACTATTAGTACTAGCATTGATGTGTTTCAGTCATGTCATTTAGTTTAAAGCTCAAGAAACATGTAAAGTCCGGCGTACCAGTTTAACTTGAGGTTGGTGAAGTTACAAGTGTCATGGACATGACTGAACACGTAACAGATGAAGTATGATGTGAATGAAGCACTTCAGGGTATGTTGTAATCAGAAATAATTTTCCGAGAGGTGACAGAAACTTTGCTTTATCTTCATTTCGTCACCCTGTGCTTGACATCTATGAGTTTGTTATTCTTTACATTTTTAATAAATCTATTTCTTATGAGTACTTATGTTTTTTTTTTTTTCCAACCATGAAAGGAATTGGACTTGTTTGAGTAGAGAGTTGTAAAATTCATCTGAGGAATTTCTTTCTGGGGCCAGTTGTTTAGATTTCCCCTGACTGGGTGACATGAATTATTAAAATTATAACCCAGAATTTTCGTATAACCTAGTCTTGCGTAGATAAAGAACGGTTTCTGTTGCTCTGACACGTGGAAGTTTTTTCATAGCTCCAGTGAACTGATGGACCCTTCCACCGAGCTCATCATGGAGTGTGAGTGAGCGAGAGAGAGAGAGAGAGAGAGAGAGAGAGAGGCGGATATCTCGAAATGTAGTTAATGATTGAAATTAGCTTGAGTTGCTCTTTCTCCCGCTGAGCTTGTGCAATCTGAACTCCCATAGCTCTCCAAGTCCTTTCAAAGGAAGTAGCCAAAACAAGACCTCCAAGTGTCATGGAAGAAGGTTGATATAGCAATCTGGCTCTCGCAAAACTGCCAAGTGTGTACGGGAAGACGGTTCCTGAGTTCTTACACTTTTAGCACTCTAACTTGGCCAGCACATTTTGTTGGGGAAAACTCACTCATGTAGTGTTAATATTTAATATGTACCAAGTGTTATTTCTGTACATGCATCCAAACACGGGGTCAAGGCCGACCTGGACTGAACAACTCTTATCAAGTCATAAAAATATTTTGTGTCTTGCTCAATGATTCATACAAGCAGATGTGGGTGCTGTGGTTCAGGGAGGTTTAGAAAGGAAAACAGGTTCAGATCTTTAACAGAGCTGAGAATATGAGTCTGAGTGCATCTGGTGTCAGATCTCATTAGATAACATCACCTTGGTGGGTAAGTCCATCACAGTGAAGACGAAAGCAGGCCTGGTTTTAGACAGCTTAACTTTACAGCTGTGGACTGAAAGCAAATTGTGTTCTTTTATCTGATGTTGCTTCGTGAGAAAACCTTCATCGGCGCGAACATCATCAGTTTGAAGATCGTATTTAAAGTTCTCGAAAACATCGCTGGGAAAATCTCGGGTTACTTAGTTTCTACTACAGCGCTGTAAAATTTATGATTCATTCACAAAAAAGACACAGAAGTACTCGAAGCAATGTGTCGCTTGATATGCCTCCACCATTTTTAAACTGTGTTTCAACTATGACCTGATCTTTTACCTATGTCCTTATAATCTGTAGCAGTTCATAGGGCTTGGTAGTGAGAAACTGGTGAAAGTTTGGTCGAAATCCATGCGGGTGATCACAAGATTTTTTAAGATGACCTCGTGATCTTGACCTTTGACGTATGACCTCAGAACCTCTACCAGTTTTTGAGCCTTAAGTAGCGAGTAAATGGAAGTTTGGTCAAAATCTGTTTAGGAATACAGAAAACAGAGTACCCATAAGGAACAGACGCATGGACAGGGTGAAAACGTAATGCCGCCGGCACCACCACAGTGGGCGGAGTCAAACTAATGCTAGCTGTAATGATAGTTATGGCTTCACAAAGACTTTTCACAAGGATTTTTTGATACAAAAGACTCCCAGGAATTCGCAGTGTCGTGATCGCATCAATTCATGCAAGTTTTTGGATCTTTATATTATAGTATGAGTTTTACCCATCATATCAGTCCCCTGCAAGCATTCAGCATACATTACCATATGACACCATACCTCACTTCCATAAGTGTGTAATTTTCAAGTAATCCCACAATTCATTTGCAAAAACACCCGAAAAGATTGCAGCATGAATTGCAATTTATTCATCAACTTAGACATCACTTTAGACATCAACAATCACAAAAAAGCGTGAAATCCTGGAGGACTGTTATGCAATTGTTTATACCAAGACGTTTTCTTTGAGGGAATCTGTTTGTGTAATGTTTATTGGAGGAGGCTCCAGTGTTGGCGCTTTTCAACAGTTGCAAAAAATTGTACCTTTTTTTTTATACACGCAGAGTAAACAAAAGTTTTTTTACAGTTACATTACATTAATGAGGGGTGGGGCTGGAATTATTTTATTTTTCAACTATTGTCATAGATTTAATTAACATTAATTAAATCCAATGAAATGTGCTTATTTCCTATAACTCTGTTACAGAGATGTAACTACAAGCAGCAATCTGGGGGCCAAGCATTTTTCTGTAACTCGTGACCTGTAAAGAAATAAAAATGTGATGAATCATGTGTCCATGATACATCACACCACTTGACTGAGTATTTTGGTAAAACAGAATGCCCCAAGTGTTTTACTCCTTACGTGCTGTATTTATTTATGCTTTGCTATGGATTTTGGTGTAAGCAGCTGGTGCAGCTTGATCTACATTGTATTACACCTGATGTAACCATAGCAACCATCAAGTAATGATTGGCTAATATATGTGAAGAGAGGACTACAAAAACATATTCCAGTTTTTAGTAGGTAGACCATGTTTATTTGGGTGGTACATTACGTATTATGATTGCATGAAATCACATGTTGATGTTTGGGACGTCCCCCTCAGGCTGCAGGATGTTAGCTCGTAAATAGTGGACGTATTTACTTGTTCAGCTGAACTATGAGTAGACTGGAAAGGTTGAGGTTGGATTTTGTATGTAGTGCTTCAAAGGGAGAGTATTTTTTTTCTCCAGTTTTTGTGTTTGTTCTCCAGTAGGGCCAGGAATCGATCTCTACTCCTTCTCTTTAGATCTGATGGATTCAGTATGTACGGCGATCAGCGAGCTGCACAAGAGCTTCAGACATGTACGCCGCTGACTGAATCCAGCCAAGTAAAAGTCGCACAGTTTCAGGTTTCATGAGGAAATGCTCAACACCGGAGAGAGGGAGGATGGCACGGCCAAGCAACAATACACCACTGTTTGTTCAGCCTCACTTCCACATCTTGGATTAATTTAAGTCAGTCCTGGGCCTCCGTCATTCCTCTGCACTGTGGTTGGCCGGTATATACACGTTTGTTTTTATAGTATATACGTTCTCATATGATCTCAGCAGTGGGTCGGATAGCGAAGCTAACGAGAGTTTTATTGAATCCAGGACGGGGGTTTGATGAAAAGCTGCTGCCTGTTGTGGAATGGAGTTGCTATTCATCCTGCATTCATCTAAATTCTTACTCCACTCTGTTACAGTGAATGCACTCAGACTACTCCTTTAAGGAGTGATGTAACCACTTTACTGAGTAAGCAGCATTTTTAGCCGTCTTTTTGTGAAAATGGTGCCATTCAGAGAGTTGAGTTTCCAACCTTGATATCAGAGCAAACAGTTTTTTATATTGTTGGAGCAAATGACTGTAAAAAAAAACATCACATCGTGGCTCCATTGCTTCGAATTCTGAGGTAATAAAGCCAAAAAAGAGTTTCCGAAGTAGTCAGGTCCACCTATTCACCCAATAGGCCCGCCCACTTCTCTCAATCCTAACGTTCAAGCATTTCGTCAAGGCTGTTAATCAGGTCATTCCTAAGTGTTGCCACGCCTTTGTACCTACTGAACCAACTGTTCGAATTAGACACCGTAGATAGAAACACAGTTTAGACAACTTTGACATGGAAAATAGACTTGTCATTGAGATGCGTGCAAATGGGCGGAGCTACACGTTGTTCTAAAACCAGCCAGCAGTGACACTAGAGCTGTAGTGGCTACACTTTTTTAAAGATGTTATGCTGTCCACGTTTTGTTCCGTCATTGATTGAAAGCAAATCCTTCACAACAGTAAGCATGACTATAAACGGATAAAAAGCTGTTGCCGTACAGGAAGAATTAAACACTTTGGGGTGTGTTATCAAAAGAAAATCGACATGAGAGTGGAAACCGTAACTACACTTCACCTCAGGGTATATCACACCACCCCCATCCTGTAAGCTACAAAGTGTTTTTAGTTTTCTTTGGAATAATTGAAGGGCTCAGTGCCATAACCTGTTAAGTCCATACATGCTAAAAAACGAGGTAGTATCATATACTGACAATAGAGGTCTCTCCCCGTATGCTGAAAGTCACTCTAAAGTGGACAACTTCAGCTTCCTTTCAGCCAAAGTCCCAAATCACGTGATAAATAGGACTCAACTGTAATATTTGCGTTTTTCTCAAAATCATACATTAGCAGGTTAAGGCACAGAGCACACATGACATCATGAAGCCGTCAAGCTAGTAAAATAAGCTTAGTTATTTAAAACATCATCTCTTTTACTTTTTTATTTTTTCTAAAAATATAAGATCTGCTTATTATTTCTTTGAAATAAACCGCATGTGTATAAACTTTTGTCAAAATGCTAACCATCTATGCTATATTAAGCTCTGTGCTGAGTTTTAGGCTTGTTCGCTCCAGGCAGGAAGAACAAAAGCTGCTGTAAGTAGGTCACGGCTTCGACACGAGATGTGATGGAGAGAGACGTTGTCCGAGGCTGTCTTACACCCCGCTGTCTCTCTAATTAAGTCAGAGCCACTCTCTGACGAGAGCGGCAACACAAATACAGCGACGCTTGGCTTGTGTCTGTTTTTTTCCCTCTCTCATTTCTCCAAGGCTGTTTTTGTTCCACCCTGCCATCTCTCCACCTAACTCAAGCCTTCTTAAAGCAGTACTTCAGTGATGTTCGTCTCGCACTGCCTTTTCTCATATTTTCACCCTAGGTTACAGAACACTTGGTATAACTGATGGGGAAATATAACCACAAGCAGCAATTAGGGGCCAAGCAGAATTTCTCAACGGAAGACAACCAGACTAGCCATTAGGACCACCATAACTTGTTGTTGCTCACCTTACTTGCTGTTTGTCTCATTGTCGAGGTCCAGTTAAATGGCTCAGAGAATTTCTGTGCCCATTTTGAGTGGTTTCTGATATTCAATGTATTTTGGTATTTTGTTCTGCCAGTATGGCTTTATATCATAGTACAAAGGGTTAACATAAGACCAGTGACCGATCCTGGAGTTTTTTGAAGATTCAAAGTCGTCTTATTACTGATGGTGATCTTCAAAATTATCCAAGATGTTTGATGAGTTTCCGTATTACCCACAATCCCATACCAATTATGGTGCAGTTGGATTTAAGCCTCACTCCATCTCCAACTTAAAGAGTGATGCGGTGCTACTTTAGTAGTTTAGCATGTTCACCTCTCTCTTTCGCTTCCTCATCTGTTTCCGTTGCTTGTTTACTTCAGCTTCCGAAGCTTCATCATTGTCATCATCCTCATCATCCTTATCATCGCTAACACTGCTGGAGTACAGCAAGTGAGAAAAGAATCTCTTAACAAAAGCGAAACCTGGCCAGTGAGATTTTTTCGTCTATGAAACTGATTAGCAAGAAAAAAGTCCCCCTTCGACATGAGAGACACCCACCGACTAATTAGCCCCACAGTCACTGACCACACCACACCTATTTCAGTATAATGGGGATGCAGTAGAGGTAATGTATTTGCATAATCAGAAGGAATGATAGCATTAGTGATATGATGGACTAAGCAATCTTAATCCTGCCAAGATTCACCATTACACACCAAATGCCTGTAGCTTACAGTGATTCATGTGCAGTCTTGTCTGAATTATGGTAATTACACACAGGCATATTTTCGCGTCTTTCCCTGATAAAAGACTACAAAAGCCCTAGATTGTAGTTAAAGTTAAAGCAGTCCAGTTTCACTCACGCCACCCGAGTCACTCCCGTCTCTTATTGTCTTGTGCATGTGTGCGTGATACTCTGAGCTTAAGCGCCTAAGCCTTTCTGTTTCCCATCGCTAACAATGGCAAGTGCGACACAATGCAGGCCAGCACTCCATTGTGATAACGAGTCTGTAGTTATCCAGGTCCCACAGAGCATCGAAATTAAAGCAAAACAAAGATAAACCAGTGATTTATCCCATGATTTATTTATTTTTACTGCACTGCAGTTCTGCCGAGATAAAAGCGCACAGTGTGTGTGTGTGTGTGTGTGAGGGAAAAGCAGGAGGACAGGGCGTTTCTCTCCACATGCTCTCTGTTTCTTGTCTCAGACGAGCAGCAGGAGGTCACGACTCACTGCCCGGCCTGCTGGGATGTCGGCTCCTCTTATCCACTCCGGGTCAGGTGATCAGATGTATTTGTGTTAGATTAGAGAGTCACGAGGAAGGGAAATAGGATTTACCGTGTGTCCGTCTTCGCTCGAACAGTTTTGGAGTTGCCAAGGACGGTGAATTGGAGCTAAACCCCGCCCCTGCATTATAGACCTAAATATTTTGCTGTTTTCACTCTGTCAGATTATACGATGCCAAAAATATTTGATTTTCTGCAAAGACGAATTCGAGTGTGGTTCTGAATGAAATCGGCGGGATGTGAGAAGATATTGAACCCAAATAATACCAATAAACCAAGAAGAACATCAGTTGTTCTGGTGAAGTTTTCTCTCAGGAGACGTTTATTTAACAAACTCCAGGATGAAAAAGTGTGTGGTTTTGTGTTTTCCTCGAGACAAACTGTTGTTGTTGCGTTGTTAACCTGAGAAAAACCGGAAGGATGGAGAAGGAATGAGTGTTTATAGCTCCTATAATGAAAATAAGAGCAACACTTTTTTTGGGTAATTTTTCTAATGTAATAATAAAGAGAGTACAAAGTAGAAAAGTGCACTTCTGTGCATTAATACATTATAAAATTATTATTATTTTTTTACCTTTAAGAGGAATTAAACCTCATATTAGAAAATGTTTATTCTGATCTCGAGCTGTTCTTGAGATTGCAGTAGATTCCCACCGTCACCAGGAGAAGCTCCGGTATTTAGCAGCTATTTGTCACACACGCCGCTCTCTCAGTGAGACTGTTTTGGTGTTAATGGCTCTTTTAAAACCCCAAGTCCCCTGTGATTCTGGCATTAATGAGGACATGATAAACATGTATGAGATGTTACTGACACCTGCTGGTAGGCAAGCGTCGAGAAAATCGATTAGCTTTATGTGTGGAGAGCAAAGCACCATGAAGCGTGTTTTATTGATCGTAAAAATTTCAAGAGCCAAGTCTTTTTGAGAGAAGGAGGGCGACCGTGACCTTGATTGGTTTGAGAGGGAGTGAGAGTGCGTTCGGGCTCAGGTGTAGCGCTGATGAATTTACAGCAGAGAGAAAGGGTTATAACGGAAGACTCCCGAATCAAGCTAATTAGGCATGGAGGTGAACGGGAAGGGCATGGGGATATGGAGTGTGTGTGTGTGTGTGTGTGTGTGTGTGTGTTCGTAGAAGAACGAAGCCACAGCAGGAGTTGACCCTGAGGATGACTCATGCTGTCACTATGAGCTCCTCAATCCAACACACAGTTTAACACAAGGTCAAATCACCATTCTGTGTTTGCACTTTAAAAAAATGATTTATAATATTCAGTATTTGAACTTTAATGATCTATCTTCGCTTACTCTAGGCGATGGAGGGTTACACCCTGAACGGCCATTGCGGGGCATCCATTCACACTCTCACTCGCACCTAGGGACAATGTGGAGCAGCCAATTAGCCTAACGTGCATGTGTTTGGACTGTGGGAGGAAACCAGAGTACCCAGAGGAAACCCACGCAAGCACGGAGAGAACGTGCAAACTCCACACAGAAACATTTGTTCAGACTGAAAGAAATTTGTCAATTCGAAGGAAATCTTTAAGAATGTCTTATCTGTCTATCTGTCTGTCTATCTATCTTTAAATCACACTCCCTGTCTCTCTCCACATCCTGCTCTTAAATTTAAACCTCATTTGTTCAGAAGTAGAAGTGATTTAACACACTACAGGGCAAATCCTTGTAACTTAGGACCTTGAGCTAAAATTTCAAACCTTATTTAGGGGTGATTTTAGGTTACCATACTAAAGTTAACATATTGAAAGTACCAAAACAGCTTATTTCAAGTGGATATCTTTATAGGACAAGAACAGAAACGCTATATAACCAAAAACAAATTACTTAGTATAGTACATTACTAAGTAGTTTTAAACCTATATTTAAATTTAGTTTAGTTTATGAATTCTTGTTTATTGTTTAATTTTAACATTATTTAAAACATTTTATACTTTAATTTGGGACATTTTTATATAGTTTTTCTTATAAAACCATTGTTCTAAGTAATGTTGCAGACTACAATGCTCCTAGCCTCTGCAACCATGACTGGCTTCCTAGCCAATTCCTAAAAATCAATAAAAAGTCATGAAAAAACTGTAGAAAAAGAAAAAGACAATATGATCTTGATCACACCGGAGTGTATTAACTGTAACGTGAGTAATGCACCATTTCCGACATATAAGAGATGACTGAGAAAAATATTTAATCATTAGCTTTTATTATTTAACCGATGTTACCTACGAATATTAGTTAAATAAAACATGTATTACTTTTCTGGTTTGTTGAATATGTTGACAAGAACTTGTCAGTAAAGTTAAGGTACAAATATCGATGTCCTTTTTTTGTAACGAGAGTAACAGTATAAAAATCATATCACAAGAAAAAAAAATGAAAGTTTATTCACTTTGTGTATGTATTAATTAAGGTAAGGGTCTAAGCCTTTGATGTAGCAGAAATGGCCATGATCAAGTTACACCGCATCAATAGAGAATAATCTACAGAACTTAAAACTGTGAAAAACGTAACGCGAGTAACGCTGGACGTCGTCTGTGTACATATGAAGGGATGTACATTTTAACATCATTCAAAACATTTTATACCTTAGTTTTTATATAGGAACGGTTGCGAGCGTGAGGCTGGGTGTGTGATACGGAGCAGGTTCCTCTCCAGGCACTGCATTCTTCAGTACACTCAGATAGCGAGGTCAGGACACGTATGCCAAGAATGTTTATACGCAGCGCACACTGCTGCACAGAGCCTCTCCTGGTTTCCCTGGTTGTTTACTCCTTTTGAATATTTATATACGGTTTATTTATATAAGTTTTCACATTTTACAATACGTCCAAAGGAATAAAAGGAAAAGCCTTTTATTTATTCAGGCATTCATTCATTCATTCATTTATTTATTTGTTTGTTTGTTTGTTTGTTTGTTTGTTTGTTTATTTATTTATTCAATGCGGCATGCTATATATATATATATATATATGTATGTATGTATGTATGTATGTATATATATATATATATATATGTGTGTGTGTGTGTGTGTGTGTGTAATTTGTTTTCCCCAATTCATATATTTTTTTTATCCTGATGTATTTAAAAAAAAAAAAAAATAGAATAGATTTAGGCTTTCATTATGTATGCAAATTTATTCAGGTCTAATTGTAAGAAGAATGTTATGAGGGTATCGGCAAAGATTAATTGTAACACGTAGTGTTTGGAAAAAAAAATATCTCTGTAAGCAGTGTTTCTTTCTTTTTCTTTTTTTTTTCGGGACACAGTGTTTTTGGCCTAGGTGCAATTTTCGGATTAGCACACGTCGTAGACCACCAGATAGCTCTGGGAGAAGCTGTTCGATAATACAGTTTGTCTTAACTGCAGGGATTATTTCCGAACAAGATGCTAATCTAGTAAATATGCTCCTTCAGTGAGTGCTGTAAGCTGTGATTTCATGCTGTAATCAGTGGGGTATACACAGTACACACACCTCCAGCAGGAAGAGTGTGGGAACGTTGTGGTTACGTCAGGAGATTTACCTGCTTTCTTCTTTTATTTCAACAGAGTCCTCGAATTACATCCGTCAGCTCGAGACAAAAGTCCGGATTTTAGAAGACGACAACAAACAGGCTTTCTCAAAGGTGAGAGATAATGTGTACATACGTGCACACGCATATATATGTGCATATAAAGAAACATGATTTTGTTTTAGTTTGTGTGTTTGAAAGCTGTGGTTATGTACAAGTCAAGTCTTTAGCTACTTTTTCCCTTGAGTTTATAAATTAATAAAGATTAGTTTCGCGTCTCTTTATCAGCTTCTGCTCATGATACTTTACAGGGTACAGGCTGTTACACATTCAGAGGAAATGCTGTCTGCCCTCTTACTCATAAGTGAGCTCACAGACACCCATGATTGGCTACTGCTTCCATGATTGACAGTGATGAAAGTATGCCCCTCCCACTTTGAGTGCATGGCCATTCTTGGCCTCCCACCCACTTTGGAATGGCTATAGCATTGTTGGGATGCAAATCTCATACATTAGCGCATGAAGTGCTAACCATGTTCTTCATCCTCATCTTCGTGCACTAGGTAGAAAATGGCATCACTTATCCTCGCTGTTTTTGGTGTGGATGTTGGGACTGGGTAGCTACACAAACCCATTGATTTTCGTCACGGTCTTATATCCAATATGGTCGCTGTAGCTGCCATCTTGAATTTGCATTCCTCGCACTAGCTCAAACATGCCATTAGACCTCTCATGATGTGGCGCATGGGCTGAGGGGTTTCGCCTACCTAGCAGGGCTATTTTTTGTTACTTTTAAGAAAGATGAACTACTGTTTATAGCTACTATAATGTAAGAAGATCAGCAGCGAACTTGTTTCTCAAGGATAATCACAAGTAGACCTGGCAAAGAAAAAAATTGTTTTTAGCACAGAGCCTTGCAGAATGTACCTAGACACATTTATTATTACGATTATTATTATTCTTATTAGAACGAAGCTGCAGTAATCCCTCAGAGCGACTACATGAGATGTTTTCCGACTCGACAACAATCAGAGCAGGTCCGAGGGAAAAACAGTGAGACGACGGACAGGATAATTACACGCATTATTTACTGAGATTTGAAAATCTTCCAAGCTGCAGAACAGCACATCCGATACAGACTTCTTCAGGGAGAATATTTCATTAGACAGATAACATCCAGCGCTAAATTGCATTTCAGAGCAGACGCCACGGAGTCTTTAAGGCATCAGGGGTCTGTTTGGAGGTCTGATGTCTTCCACACCCAGATTAGTCGTGGACAGGTGAAGCCAGGAGACGTCTCCGATTTTATAAAGCGTGACGAGGCTCTTGGTCTCAGGTCCATAATTCATCCGCTACTCTTTTGTGCTTTTAACCCTCCGCGCTGACCTTGTATTGATGTGCTGTGAGGTGACTGTTGAAGGGTCGTGCTGTAAAACACTCTGGGGATTAACTAGTCAAGGTGAAGAGAGCACCGTATAATCTTGAGTATGTAGTACGTTAGTGTTTCACTTGATGAAGCCAATTCTACATCAAACTGCACTAGACTTTTTTTTTCCCTGCGGTGTGCCTTCAGTTTCACGACAATGTAGCATGAATCGTTAGAACACTGACATCTTAGTTCGAATCCAGAATGGGCAGTATTTTCAAACAGCTATTTTATCGTTGCAATTTTTGTGCTGAACATCGATATGTGTCGCAATTAGGGGTCCAAACACATATACAACAGGGGTGTGATGAGAGGTGTAACAGAAAATCGTTCGCCTTATCATCTGGAGATCGCTGGTTTCAATCCCAAGGAGGAAGATGAAGATATGCTCTTCTCCCTGTCAAGCACGGTGACACTAATGTCATGTGATGCTCATGCGTTTGAAACTGGGCGGATAGCGCTTTCCTCGGTGTGTGTTACTACGCCCTGGATGCATCTGTGACGAAGCATATACTAACCTTCTTCCCTCACTGTACGGAATTGTCGGTCGGAATTGGCAGTGAATAAATTACGGAGAAAAGTCTGGAAAAAAATCCAAACTCCAAACCCCCCACACAGTGGTTCCGAGACGAGTGATTTTAGACTTGCAGTTGTTTTCCACAGCAGCCAGGCCTCATTCCTCGCATACACAATAATGAGATGGATGAGCCGAGACTCTCCTTCAGCCTTTTTTTTTTTTTGGTCTACCAAAGCTCATGGTGACGCAAGTCTTCCATCTGTCAGAGACGCCTGAGCGAATAGAGAAGGAGCACAGAGAGTCGACTGGGAAATGTGAGATTCGGTGCCAAACGACACTTTAGAGTATTGGAGAAATATCACAAAAATATCATCCAGTTACCGTGACGCAAGCCTGATTAGCGAGAAGCTACAGTACGTTTTCTGACATTTACATACGTTTAAGTGAGAACGACTCGCCATTTTAGTAGCATTTGGTCAAGTTTGAGAGCAAGACCGTGATCAGTAGTGTTAGAAACGCACGGAAAACACTTTACTCCAAAAATAGTACCAGAAGAAAATTGCGTGATAGATGATGTTGATGATGATGATGATGATTGGATGGAAGCTAATCTATAGATTTTACATGTGTACAGAACTTATACAGTGCATATGATCTTGTTGTTTATGAGCCACTGTTCAATAAAGGATATTTATCATTCATTTGCTAAGCTGCTTAATCCTAATTAGGGTCGCGGGGAGGCTAGCAGCCGAATCTGGGCGAAGGCGAGGTACACTCTGGACAGCTTGCCAGGCCATCGCAGGACCAACACAAACACAGTCACTCACACACACCTAGAGGCGATTTGCAAGTCACTTAGCCTACTGTGCATGTTTTTGGACTGTGGGAGGAAACCGGAGTACCCGGAAGAAACCCACCCAAGCACAGGGAGAACATGCAAACTGCACACAGAAACACCCGAGCCCGGGAATCGAACCCAGGCCTTCTTGCTGTGAGGCGGACCAGTACGCCACCGTGGATATTGAATACTATGGATATTTAATTTTATGCAGTTTTTTTTTCACTTAGGTTTCTGAAAGGCTTTATCCTTTATTAGGGTCGTAGGGAGACCGGAATCCATCCCAGCTGATTCCAGGCGAAGGTGAAAAGCTCATTGCAGCGCTACGCAGTTTATTCTCACTCACTCATTTGCCAAACCGCTTAATCCTACTAGGGTTGCGGGGAGGCTGGAGCCTATCTCAGCCAACACTGGGCGAAGGCAGGGACACACACGCACAACCATTCACACTCACACTCACATCTAAGGTCAATTTGGAGCAGCCTGTTAGCCTAATGTGCATGTCTTTGGAATGTGGGAGGAAACCGGAGTACCCAGAGGAAACCCGTGCAAGCACGGGGAGAACAAGCAAACTCCACACAGAAACGCCTTCGGTGAGCCTGGGATTCAAACGCAGGACCTTCTTGCTGTGAAGCAGACACGCTAATCACTACTCCACTGTCCCGTCCATGCCGTTTATCAAAACGTTCATATGAAACACTTTAGGAAGTGGAGTTTCCTGTTCCAGCAGTGGTAATGTGTTATCCGTTTACTGGTACATCACATGTTGTGGAAAATCTGGAAAATAATTCGATTTGTTTATTCAGCAGCTCGAACCCCTTTTATTTTCTTTCTCTTTGGATGTAAAATGAAAAAGCCGCTGCTTGTTGTGTTACTGAGAAACGGTAAGAACGAAACCTCGAAGCCGTGGTGCTGTCGGATCGGATACGCAGAGATAATCATGGCTCCAGATGGTTTTCTTGTTTGTTAACTGTGCTGCAGGTGCTGTATGTGTTCCAGTCACATGTTGATATAAACGTGTGTGTGTGTGTGTGTGTGTGTGTTAGGGGAGCGTTGGTGATTTGAAGACGTTGAAGAAAGGTTTGTCGCTGTATCATTCCGAGTCGCAGCTCTCTGCGCTTTCCAAACAGCAGGATGCCTTACAGAACGTATGTATTTACTCTGACCTTTCTTTCTTTCTTTCTTTCTTTCTTCTCTGTCCTTTTACCTCTTCCTTCTTTTCTTCTCATGAAGGTATCCATGTTGGCAGCAAGAATCCTCTCTTTCTCGCTCTCTCTCTCTCTCTCTTTCTCTCTGTCTGTCCATTCCTTCTTTCCCCCTGTTCTGCCCTTATTCTTCATTTTACCTTCTTTCCATCCTATCTTCATTCCATCTTTCTCTAAATTTTCTTTCTTCCTTTTCTTTTCCTTCTTTCCTTTTTCTGTCTCTCCAGATTTCTCATTCCTTGTCCTTTCCTCTTTCCTTTCTCCCTCCCTCTTTCTTTCTTTTTCTCTTTCTTTCTTTCTTTCTTTCTTTCTTTTCTTGCTTTTCTTTAGCTTTCTCAATCTTTTTTCTTTTCTTCCTTTCTTCCCTCCTCTTGCACTCTTTCTTTCTTTCCTTCTTTTCCCTTCCTTTTTTTCCCCTTCATTCTCTTTCTAGCTTTCTCATTCTCTGTCCTTTCTTTTCTTTCCTTTCTTTCTTTCATTCTTTTCTTTAGGTTTCTTTTCTATGTCCTTTTTCTTTAGCTTTTTTCTTTTCTTTTTTTCCCCTCTCGCTCCCTCCTCTTGCTCTCTTTCATTTCTTCTTTTTCCTTCCTTCCTTCCTTCTCTCTAGCTTTCTCCCTTTCTTTTTTCCCCCTTCTTGTTAGCTTTTTAATCTCTGTCCTTTCCTTCCTTCCCTCTCTCTCCCTTTTCTTTCTTTCTTTCTTTTATACTGTACATCAGGAGTAACTGGTGTTTAAATACGATGCATTTTAGACATTCCAGTGACACCAAACAGCACCACATTGTACCTCCATGGCACCTGGCGTTCAGGTTCTCTCCCCCGGTTTATCAGTTGTTGGTTCAGGATTCTGAAAGTTTCTGGGATGAAAATAGAGATGAATTGTTGAGCGTTTCATCTTTCAGATGATTTCCTGTCTCTGTGCAGTGGTCTGATCTCCACAGGACTGCCGCACAAGTACAAAGTGTCTGTGAGATCAGAGTCGCCGGCTAACCTGCAGAAAGCGGGTTATTGTATGAACTTCACCGCGTAAAACTGGAACTTCATAACGGCGTATGTATCTCAGAACTCCGGGCTCTCAGTTCTCTTTATCGCATTGCCACACCGGTTCGCGATTGGTGCTACTGTCTGAATGCAGGTTCAACATCCTGACTACAGAGTACTGCCCTCTGCTGTTCTGGAGGATTTCATTTGTTTTCAAGAAGATGAAAAGTCACAAACAAAACAGTAGTGAAGGTTACCTTACAGAAAACGCCTGCACGCTGAGTGGTGTGAGTTCAGATTTCTGCTAACAACATGAGGCTACGAAACAGAACCGTGAGTCATTCTTGATTAACGTTGGCCTGTTGGGTCACGACTCTGTAATGTTTCCCAAAAACATGTGGTGACGTGACGCTTCTAAAAGGAAATCTTGTCCATGTTAGTCTTCACGGATTAGCAGCTCAGTGATAGGACGAACTGAGGAATAACGAAGTTTATATATATTAAGGTTATTAAATATTAAATAATAATATATTAAGGGTTGTTTTTTTGGGTTTTTTTTTTTTTGGAAACCCAGACAGTTTTAACAATTCAATGCTAGCTTGTCCCTTCCAAATGACTCTAACCTTCACCACTCTGTAAACATCTCTCAGACGCGAGTAATATCTCACAGCAGTAAAATATCAGCGCGGGAGATTATTCAGCCTTTTGTGCTTTTCATCCGCCGCTGCACACGGCTTAACCACGCGGAGCATGAAATGAACATCTCTTTATATAGACCGTCTTCATTTCTCCTGCATCACCGCCTACTTCATCTCTCTCTCTCTCTCTCTCTCTCTCTCTCTCTCTCTCTCTCTGTCTGTCTCACTCTGTCTCTTTCATGCTCTCTATCAATCTCCCTCACCTCTCCCTCCTTCTTCCGCTCTCTCCCTCCACTTCTCTCTTGCTTTTTTTCTCCTGAAGTCTCTCTCTCTCTTTCTCTCACTCTTTCTCTTCCATTCTCTCTTTCTTTCTCCACTCTATCCCCCCCTTTCTGTCTCTCTCTCTCCACTCTATCCATCTCTCTCTCTCTCTCTGTCTCTCTCTCTCTCTCTCTCTCTCTCTCTCTCTCTCAATTTTTCTTCTCCTTTCCTCTTCCCTTCTCTCTCCCTCCACTTCTTTCTTGCTTTGTTTCTTCTCCTGAGGTGCTGTTTTTTTTTATCCTCCTCTCCTGAGAAAAAAGGTCACGATCAGCCCTGTGGACGTTTACCCCCTCCATGTCGCCTTCCAGCTTTAGCTAATCAGAGCACTCACTGGGCGTGACATGCTAAATCAGCGCTCTCGGCCTACTTCCCTCTCTCTCTCTTTCTCTCTCTCTCTCTCTCTCTCTCTCTCTCTCTCTCTCTCTCTCTCTTCACACGATACAGCCACAGAGTCACAACAAAGCTGCTGAATCCCCTTTGATCATATATATTATAAAGTCGGGTTTTAAATCTAAACTTTTCATTTTAATGTTGAATAAAACCATGTTTTGTAAAAGGAGATTCAGAAATAAAAAATCTGTTTCTAATAATTATCAGATTATTAGAACAGGCGGATGAGAAAGAATCAGTTGCTCACACAGACCTCACGCTGGAGCTCATTCCACAGTGTTAAAGAACTCTTCCTCTTCTTCCTCCCTTTCTCTCTCTCTGTCTCTTCTTACTTTTCTTTTCCCTCTTTCTCTTTCTCTTCTTCTTTCTACTCTGACTCTTTCTTTCTTTCTTTTACTTTTCCCCTCCAATTTGGACAGTTAGTTTTCAATCATCTCTCTCTCTCTCTCTCTCTCTCTCTCTCTCTCTCTCTCTCATTCTCTTCCTCATTCCTTCCTCTTTTTTCTCTATGTTCCACTCTTCTTTCATTCTTTCTTTTTTTTTCTTTCCTTCTTTCTTTCTTCCATCCTTCTGTGAGATTTGAGTCCAGATGATATCGCCGCACTTCCGTTTTAAAGGTGTATTTATGTAAATGCTTTTCCTCTGGCTTGGTTGCTGTGACTGAGTACACTTAGAACTTTGTCATGTTGAGGTAAGATCGCAGACACGTCCTGCACGAAGCCAAAGACGTCTTTATCACCTGAGGCCTAATCTGCCTTACCCGATCCCCTGTTCAGAGCCCTTGGTTGTCTCTTAAAAGGGGATTAATACCACCAAGGGTTTTTTTCATTCCTTTATAAACCGGTTGTAGATGGAAGAAACTCAAAGGTCAGACTCTTCCCAGTTTATCTGGTACTCCAAGCTCTTTCTGTTCATTTCAGGTCATTTGTGGATCAGGTGTGTGTTTGTGGATCAAATTCAAATTTCAAATTCAAATTTATTCGTCACATACAAATTATACACAGTACAATATGCAGTGAAATGCTTAGTACAACTGTCCA
>JAQMYF010000022.1:19270156-19281061 GCA_030014195.1 Neosilurus mollespiculum
TAACGTTGGGCAATCAGCCATTCCACTGTCAACGGACCTGGGTGAGCATGTAGAGTGAGGGAGTGACAGCATCCCAATGCCACAGTTTACCAGAACTCTCTATGCCTGAGAACCCCCAGATCTACTCCCAGATCTGCTCCTTTATAACTCAGTAATAATATAATAATAAAAGCTGCTGTTTTCATATTAAAAAATTAAGCAAATATCCAAAAAATGCATAAAGAAATAAAGTGAGTAGATAAATGTCGTTTTAAAAAGCTTAAAGCTTTTTCTTTTTTTAAACCAAGGATCTGTTCTAGCCTGTTGAAGTCAATCTTTTTATTTTAGATATTTCAATCTGTATTTTTATAAATTAATTATATTTTATTTTAATATAGTTTATAAGTAAAATGGTAATTACTTATTCAGATCAATAAAATTCCTGAGTATGGTACAAGCTCCACCCATAGTATTGCTGAAAAAGTATATTTGTACGAGGTGTAAATTTGTGTAATTTTAAGCAATTTATAATGAATCTTGATTTTAGAAAATAATCTATGCATGAAAATGTTGAATATTTTCTGCAATCATAAGTATAAAATGTAAATATCAATATACTGTAAATAAATGTTATTTAAGATATTAAGGTGGTGAATGGCCTACTTTGAAATAATAATAATAAATAAATAAAATTACATCAAGAAGGGCCCAGGTTCAAATGCTGGGCTTGTGCATTTCAATATGTAGTTAAGAGCATGTTCTCTTAGTGCTTGTGTGGGTTTCCTCCGGGTACTCAGGTTTCATCTCACAGTTCAAAGACATGCATATTGGTTGTTCGAAATTGCCCCTTGGTGTGAGTGTGTGTGTGAATGGTTAAGAGTGAGAGTTGAGCAATGGTCTAGTGAGCTGCTCAGGGTACCTCACCTTTGCCCAGTGTTGGCTGAGTTAGGCTCCAGCCTCTCTGCGACCCTAGTTGTAGGATAAAGTGGTTTAACAAATAAGTGAGAATAAATGGCTGCTCCAAATTGCCCCTACGTGTGAGACTGTTGTTCTGTGATAACCTCGCCTTCAGTGCTTGCTGGGATAGGCTCCAGCCTCCCTGCGACCCTAATAGTAGGATTAAGTGGTTTCACAAATAAGTCAGAGTGAGTGGCTGCTCTAAATTGCCCCTAGGATGTGACATTGTTGTCCTGTGATAAGGGTGTACCCCGCCTTCGCGCAGTGCTGGCTGCGATAGGCTCTAGCCTTCCTGTGACCCTGGCAGTAGGCTTCAGCAAATGAATGAGTGACTCAAACCGCTTCTTGGTGTGAGTGTGAATGGTTGTGTGTGTGTGTGTGTGTTGGCCCTGTGATGGTCTGGCGAGCTGTTCAAGGTGTACCCTGCCTTTGCACAGTGCTGGCTGAGATAGGCTCCAGCCTCCCTGCGACCCTAATAGTAGGATTAAGCGGTTCAGCCAATGAGTGAAAGAGTGATGACCATCAATCAGAGTTTGGTGTTTATTTCTGCAAATCACACCTCACTCTGCATTATCTCCTTTTATGGTCAGTCGATCCCTCTAACGTAAACTTTAAAGTGCGTTATGGCTGAATCCCAAATGTCGTCGTTCTCCCTATTTAAGTGCACTACATAGGATACAAAATAACGGCTCACTCTTAAAATGATGGCTACACAACCAGGGCGGAAGTGTGCGGTTTGGAGCACTACCAGTAGCTCTTACTTGGTGTGTAACGCACTTTATATTTGATAACAACTTACTAAATAAATGAGAAATACATTTAGTAATAAAATCCCGCACAAATAAACAATGAAGAAGCTGAAATTAATATCACAGTTGGAAAAATATAACGCGCTTCAAACATTTTCCTTCAACAGCCAATCACAATACGTGGACGCTTAGTTTAAGGCGGGACAAATAAACTAGTTGAGCCAATCAAATTATTAGACGAGTTCTCAGAGCAGCAAGAGAAGGAGCTGTATGGTTTGGTTGCGCCTGGTTAGCAAGTAGGAGAAGACTTGACAGCAGGAGCATTTTGGGAGTCATTTCAGAAGGTAGTTTTAATTTCCGAGAGCTGTTTAATAGATATTTGAGCAGAATGAGTCGCTTTGTTCGTGACAGGATGCTGTGAAATGGAGAGAGCATGCTAGCTAACTGAGAGCTGCTAACCTGAAGCTCCAGCCCTGGAGATGAGATGAGATTAAAGGTGCTGTAGCTAAACATTCAGCAGGTTGACTTTTAGTTGTTCAGGCCCGGAAACTGAAACGCAGTTAGTAGAGCTGTGTAGATGTGTATAAGAGTTGTGTGTGTCTGATATGAAGGTTTATTTCCAGTAGGAATGTGTGGCCCTGTTGATAGCTGTGGGCCTGTGAATGGTGGAGGAATGGAGAAGCTGCTCTTACACCACTGACAGCTGCACCTTCTCCAAACCTCTCAGCTATTTTAAGTCTCTAACCCACATTTTTACCGATTATTCACTTCCACTGCTCATGAAATAAGAGTTTTAAACGAGCAGCCAGGCCTCAATGTTTACAGAATCGTGTTAAAACTGCTTCCACTGGCTGAATTGTTCATTTGTATTGTATCCATTTGGTCTTAATTTCACCTGGATTGAAGTTCTGATTGAAGACTACATGTTCGATTATTGGGCGGCACAGTGATCAGCAGCGAAGAGGTCCTGGGTTCGAGTCCCGGGCTTAGCGAGGGTGTTTCTATGTGGACTTTGCATGTTGTTCTTGTGCTTAGGTGGGTTTCCGCAGGGTACTCCAGTTTCCTCGCAGCGTTCAAAGACATACATGTTAGCCATGGCTTTTTCAAATTGCCCCTGAGTGTGAATGGTTGTGTGTGTGTGTGTGTCTTTGCCCTGCAATGGTCTTGCAAACTGTTCAGGGTGTACCCCACCTTCACTCAGTGTTGGCTGAGATAGGCTCCCGTCTCCCTGTGACCCTAGTAGGATTAAGCAGTTTAGCAAATGAGTAAGTGTTTGATTTCTTTAAATAAGCAGTGGCAGCAATACGTATAAAAAACGTGCAAAGGGAGCAATTCATATTTGGATAAGCACAGAGATGATCTGACTTAAGGATGATGATGAGGGCAATTTTAGAGAGCGAGAAGGTGCGGAATCATTTAGAACAGTCAGACTTGGTGTGATGTAAAGTGTGTCTGAAGAGCAGTTGTTAAGTGTGATGTCACAATTTCATGACGGCGATATTCTCCCTTCTAAACAAACAGTTGAACCATCACTTAGTGTCTTTATTAATAAAAATCTGTAGATCTCATTGAAAACAACTTCTAGTCTGATCACATAAAAAGCTCGATCTGTTCTTCAGGACTTGTATGTCGAGGGTCGTGCCAGGACGAACGATAAGACCTATAAAGTCGAATGTAAAGTTCTTTCATTTCATTCATTTATTTCATTCCATTAAAGCTCCAAGGAACGATAACATGTTGCAGCATTGCCGATATTCTTCTATTGTTTAGAACTGGAACGTTTGCTGTCATGACAACATGACGTCACCACTTCCGGACCCTAATAAAGGCATTTTGGTGGTGAGGGGTTTTGGTGAAACGACCACACTGAATTCCTGAACAGCTTCAGCTCTACATTCAGAACACATGAACGCGCATTGCCTGATTACAGCTGATGGAACGGCGAGTCCATGATGGAGTGAGCGCATTCAGGCGAAAGGAGCGTGGCTCATTGCTAACGAATCTACCAAACTGAATTCTCTTGCCAAAACAAAACATCCCAGACAACTTGCATGGTTTTAACCTCATTGTTGAAAAGCTGTACTGATATTTACATCAGCGGATGGGTGCTACTGGAAGGTCCTACTTCCCACTTGAGAGGTCGTAATGTCAAGTTCAAGTGCTTTTTTCTGTGAAGTGAAATCAAAAGCATAAGATTCCTTCTCGCTGGTTTCCCAATCAGATTTACCAGTTTACAAGCGTACGTGTGCAACTTCCAAATCTGCAGCTCATGTTTGCGTTAATATCCGATAGCATACAAAGGCATTGTTTTTCTTGCTTTCTTTCTGTTTTCTAGATCCTTGCTTTGTTTAGCAGTGCAGACTGTTATACATTTAACGTTAGGAATAGCCAGAAATTTTTCCAGCCTTTCTCTGCCTTTCTTATACGACTAGCACGCTAGCTTTAGCACTATGGCTGCCTAGCCTTGTGGAAAACTCCGGTCACGGATATGTGCAGTGAGTGTATGACCAGTCTATGCGCAAGAAACTTTTTATAACATTGCAACTGACACAAATGTTGGTTTATTTTTTCTTTTTACTATCACAGAATTTTTTAATCTATAGCTATGAAGAATTTCAAGAAATGTAACAAAACATTCCTGAAGGAAAAATAAAATCACCTATCTTGCCTTTAATGACACAAGATGCATTTCAGTGAACCCTCTAGTGGACAGTGTGGTATTGCACTATGGCACGTTTTCTGGTTGTGTTTCTGACTCAGGAATCTTCCCCTCATAACCTTATCAGACGATGGGTAAGAAGAGTCGAGTGAAGACGCAGAAATCCGGGACGTCCGGGACGACTGTGGTGTCGCCCAAAGAGATGATGAACCTGATCTCAGAGCTCTTACAGAGTGAGTCGAACACTTCAGCTTAAACAAACCTGTAGTTCATGAGTGGACTAGTTAGCAGTACGTGATTTCTAATTTCAATTTGTTGTCCTTTGTTTCACGTTTCCCAGAATGCAGCACTGCAGCACCGTCTCCAGGAAAGGAGTGGGAGGAGTACGTTCAGATCCGCAGCCTGGTGGAGAAAATCCGCAAGAAACAGAAAGGTTTTTTTTTTTTTTAAATTTGTGTTAAACTGCGCTCTCTGTTCTTGAGCTATCCTCGCTGTAGCACGCTTTACATCAGGATACTCATAACGTGTTTATTTCCTCATCTGCAGGACTGTCGGTGGTGTTTGAGGGAAGCAGAGAGGATTATTTCCCTGAGCTCATGGCCTGGGCTGCAGATTGTGGCGCATCATGTGAGGGGTTCGAGATCGCCAGTTTCGGAGAGGAAGGATATGGTCTCAGAGCCACCAGAGACATCAAGGTGTGTGTGTGTGTGATTATGTTAGTGTGTCCTACGTCTTACAACTGGATATTTCATTTCCTTTCAATCCAGACCGTTGCTCCTTTGCTCCTTTAGGCTGAAGAGCTGTTTCTGTGGATTCCCAGGAAGATGCTAATGACTGTTGAATCAGCTAAAAACTCCATCTTGGGTGGGTGTGTCCTTCCAGCACATCACTAGCCATGTCACAAATACCAATATCAACTCATCTATGAGATTTTCTTTAACGCTTAGACTGGGAAACGCTTGTATTGCATTTGCTATGTGAATACTAAGCTATTTTAATTGATTATACCTTATTATCTCATTAATTGACATATGAAACCGTTTACATGGTTAACATGGTTTTTGCTGGGTCCTTCATTCATCACAGTGTAGAACTTATTAAACAGACATTTCAGCTAAAGTGGTTAAAAAAAGCCATTCTACATTTTGCCAGATGATGGCGCTATATCAGGGTGTACCACGTGCGGGCATGTGGATATGAGTGTAATTCATACATACCCAATAACCTGTGAAGTTTGAGCTGTATCAAGCAATGCATGGAGAAGCTACCAAGCACTTCCTGTTTGTATGGCGAGATGTTTTAAAGGGAAAATAAACTCAAACTTGATAAAAGCTTGCATGCATAATATATGTCTGTTTCAATTAAATTGCAGTTTCATAAACTTTTTTTTTTTTTTTTTTGTGTAGTGAATTAAAAAAAAACCCAACAATAACTTCACACACAGATGTGATCACCCTCTGTTTCGACGGAACGCGTATGATTTGTATTTGTCTTTGGTAGAGGTTCTTACTGTCTTTTTAGTTCTAACTGTTTGTAAGGTTTCGTTGGTAAAACAGGAGTGTTTGTTTACCTGCTTTTCATGACGCTTCTGACGATGATTACAGGAAATAGTCAAAACATGAAAAGCAGGTAAACAAACACTCCTGTCTTACTAAAAGATCCTTACCAGATATATATGATTTGTATTTGTGCCTAGTTTTTTTTTTTATTCAGAAGTTCACTAGTTTATATCAGATTTGTTAGTTTAATAACTGTATACTGTTATTTTTGCCATTAACATACCTTATATGAGCTCTCACTCTCATGGGAGTGAAACAGGCTAATGCAAATGATCAAATCAGATTTTAGAAGATTATACCTTGAAAACTGTAAGTAAAAACCACCAGATGATGAAATACATAAGTTCAAGTTGAACTAGAGAGTTTGAAAGGTTGCCATTCGTTTCACTTTAATGCTGTTCAAGATCAAATATTCCTTGGACATCAGGAATGTCATCGTGATGTCATGTCTACCACATGTGACATGAACCATCTAGAAGTAATTTGTCAAAAAGTGAAGTGTATCAAAATGCTGAAAAAAACAAAACACCTCTCTTTCTGTTGGGCGTTTCTAATGTGATGTGTATTAGAAGTTTGTTCGTCTTGCGGAGACCAACATGCCCACCAGATTTGGTGCGATTATGTTAAACTATATATTAGACATATATATAAATTACCTTTAAAGTCCATGATATTTTCAAGTGTTAGAACGTGCTTAGACTGGAGAGGTGGTTGCTATAGAGACGTTCTTTGATTAGTTTAAATTTCAATAAACCACACTGAATTGTGGCATATCCCTGCAGGTCCTCTGTACAGTCAGGACCGGATCTTGCAGGCTATGGGAAATGTCTCTCTGGCCTTACATCTGCTCTGTGAAAGGGCGAACCCGGAGTCTTCCTGGCTGCCCTACATCAAAACCCTACCTGCTCACTACGACACACCTTTATACTTTGAAGAGGATGAAGTGCACCACCTGCTGGCCACTCAGGCCATTCAGGACATTTTGAGCCAGTACAAGAACACGGCACGCCAGTACGCCTACTTCTACAAAGTCATCCATGTGAGTCTGGAGCTTGTTTTATTCATCTTGTACTACAGCAGTTGAGATTTTTCCATTAAAAAATGACACCGAATACTTATGTTTTTATCGCTACATTTAACGTTGAACAAGTGGCGGTAAACCGTATGTCCTTCACTAGCTTTCTTTCCTTCTCGAAACCGAACACAATGTTGCAGCTTTACCTCTAACTGTACAAACCAATGAAGTCACAAAACAGAAAACGTGCTGTTGGCTTCAGATGTTCATGTTCTGTGGAAACACGAACTTATTGGGGCTCAGCTCATTGATTAGTCCTTAAAACTGTCTCATTAAGGTGGTTAGCTCTTGTCTTTGCAGTACTGCTGAGGACCGGTAAAGGAACTCTGATTTCCTAAGGTGCAGTAGCAGCCCGTGTCCAGCAGAGGGCGACATTTAACCCCTTGCTTTAGTTACTCACATTAACTCTGAGCTTAATGCCAGGAAATGAGTCAGTGTGTACATAAATATATTTAAAAGCTGTGAGAGTTTAGGGTAGGAATCCAACCTTGTAGAAAACAGATGTTTTGTGTATGAGATTCACGGTGGAAATTCAGGTGAGGAATTTAAACAGTGTATTTACTTTCTGAGTAGTTTCATCATCTCTGAGTTAAACATGAAGTAACCAACAACACAACCACTATTTTGCTGTCGTTAACCTGTCCCATAATAATGCAGTCAGGGTTATTCATCCATCATTCAACAAACATCCATTTTGTTTTTTAAGAAAAGGGTTAGGGTTAAAAATCAGATGGAAATCAGAAGATCTTTTTTTCAGATGTAGTCTTATGTGTATCTGGTGTCATATGAGGAGGAACCACTAGGTGGCACTGTATTAGCCTGCCTAATAGTGATTTTGATGGTGAGCAAGGCAGGGTTGTGTACCATAGACATAAATACATGACCTTCGCATGACGTGCCTTTACATCGCCGCCATATTACCCCGGCCTAAAATCCGCCGTTCCAATAAGGTGAGTGTTGAATGTTTTCTCAACCTGCTCCAACAAGTGAAATAGTATCTCTCAAGCACAAGGAATAACATTTCACCTGTAAGTATTGTATCTACAGAATAATTGCATTCGTTATTATTTTATTAGGAAAAAAAATTGAAAGTTCAAATATTTGTGTAATTTTACTTGTATCATGGTGTTTTATCAGCACATATAACAATATGACTCAAAATTAAAGGCAAAGCAAAATTTCTCAATCCTGCAGCTTACATGGATAAAGCCTAGTTGTCAAGTGTAACCAGTCTCTGGTAAGATGGCGGCACGTTCCGAATACATGCAGTATTCCAAGTAGCACTGGTGTTGTGTTAATGCCTGCGCTGTGTGGATTCTCCTGACAGCCATTTAGAAATAAGGAAATTAGAAATGAATGCTTCTTTTTTTAAATGAGGAGCTTAAAACAGAGGCGAGGGAATTTTTTCTGGTTTTTTTTTTTTCTTTTTTTTTTTGTTTGTTTGTTCGTTTTGCTGTTTCCAAATAAAATCTGTTGGTCGCCACATTCCCAGAAGCCAGTAGGGTAGTGATAGATGTCGCCCTCTAGTGGTTAATGAAAGCTACCCTACTACACTACTGTACACCGAATGAACTTGAAACCACAAACATTAATGTATTGATCATTATGATTATATGACCTCAGTAGTCACCGGTCGTATCCATTCAGTATTTTCCACCAGATTTATCAGAAGGCAGAAGGATGATTCAGGGATTCCCAGCTGACCAATTCTGCAAGAGGACTACCCACTTTGGGTCCTGATCTTGATCTGTTTGTCATCATCGTCGTTTAACATCCTGTGGTTTTTCGCTGTTCTTTTTGTTGTCCGAGACGGTTTGGTGTTTATGATATGATTAAGTCAGTCTTTAAATTATTACAGATAATAAAACATCACATCTGAACACCTGCTGTATCTTCTGAATGAATGAATCCCCCATCATCCCCTTCTTGAAATAAATATTTTGCTTCTTATTAGTTTGTTTATATTTCGTCTTTATATTCCAGATTACTATTCTGAACTCCTAATGTAGAATAATATAATGGAACTTAAATCTGGGTTATTCATCCGGAATATAAACATTATTCTTATTCCAGATTGCAGTGTTCTATCTCTAATTTCTGAGATGTGTGTGTGTGTGTGTGTGTGTGTGTGTGTATATATATTGTGTATTTGTATTCTTCATCCCTGCGGCAGTAATAATCTGCTGGAACATGGAAACATCTTTTCAGCACGTTTTTGTCTCTTTCATTAGTTGACAGTCAGTTAGTAAAGGTTCATATTTCACATTATCATTAAGATTAGATTTCAGATATGCCTTAATCTGACAAATTTCTGCCGTTTTTGTGTAAAGTGGAGTATCAGGGATGTCATTCAGAAGATTTTATTCAAAAAGATTTTATCCTTTAGGATATTTGATTCATTGGTATATTATGGATGGATGTTTTTGTTTGGGGTTTTGGGTGGTGGTGTTGGTGTTGGTGTTGTAGTATTAGTAGTGAATGTTGGTGCAGTGGTGCTGCCTGAACTATGGATGGATATGTGTACATTAGGTGGCAGTAGAGGGTTAACAACCGTCTGATTCCGTCTGGAATGAACCGTAGCTCAAACTTTTCAGTGCACACATTTCCTAAACTCTCCTCAGAGCTGTTGGTGGTTGTGTAATCCTGGGTGACATCACGTACGAAAATATCACTTTTATGTCATTACACTTTTTTCTTTCCCGGAGAGATTATGATTAGAGGTATAAAAAAGATTTTAATGCCTTGTTTAAGTTCTAAATATGTACCTAAGTAAAAAAAAAAAAAAACAAGAAAAGAAAATCAATATTTTGTAGTTGTTTTTTTTTTTTTTTTTATGTAAAGAATTGTTGTTGTTTATTTTCTTGAAGTTACATGTTTATATTGTATTATTCATTCATTCATTCATTCATTTATTCATTTGTTTTCTAAGGGTCACAGGGAGGCTGGCGTCTATCTCAGCCAAAGGTACACCCTGAACAGCTCGCCAGGTCATTGCAGGGCCAACACACATACAACCATTCACACTCACACCTAGGGGTATTTGGAACAGCCAATCAGCCTACTGTGCATGTTTTTGGACTGTGGAAGGAAACCGGAGTACCCAGAGGAAACCCACACAAGCACGGGGAGAACTCCACACAGAAACGCCCCAAGCCCAGGAATCGAACCCTGGCCATTCTTGCTGTGAGGTGGATGTGCTAACCCCTGCGCCACCATGCCGCCCTGTACTGTATTTTATATATAACTAACACAGTATACACGTCATGATGCCTATCGTGTTTCCTGATGGATCTTCAGGTATTGTGATGCTGTTTTGTCCTTTCGGGTTTTTACCCCACACTCGTACCCATATTTAAGTAGAGAAGTTTCCGAGGAGGACTTGTTTCTCGCTTGACTGGAGATGTGGGATTTTTCCGGAGAGGTTGGACATTGTCACTCTGGCCCTTCGCTGAGTGTCCTGTCCACACTACTGCTACTCTCCTCCACCTCCTCCTCTTCTCCTTTCCTCTCGGCTCCTCAGGTTGCGAGCCGGTGTCAGTGTAATGACTGTCGTCAACTTCAGGCTCTCTTCGGAGGCGGCCGCAGATGACCGGGCTGGAAAATTAGCTTGTCGCATCGGCTTTGAATCGAATTGACCTGATTGTACCTTCCGCACATGTTCAGAAAGAGACTGATGCCCTCCCTCTTTCTCTCTTGCTCTCTCACCCTCCCTCCTTCTCTCCCTACCCCTTCATCCAGTTCCATATATTCTTGCTTCAATGTATCTTCCTTATCAAGAAGTCTTCCTCCTCTATCACCAGGTCATGCTAGCAAGGCTACATCGCTGGAACTGGACGATTTATTATTATTGTGTATGTATGTATGTATATATGTGTGTGTGTGTGTGTGTGTGTGTGTGTGTGTGTGTTTATATATATATATATATAT
>JAQMYF010000022.1:19288644-19300287 GCA_030014195.1 Neosilurus mollespiculum
GATCTCTCTCTGTCTCTCTCTCTCTCTGTCTCTCTCTCTCTCTCTCTCTACACCTTACCTTCTCTCCCCCCCCTCACTCGCTCAAACACTCTTCATGGTACCCTCTCTCTGTCTCTCTCCGTGTTTTCCTCCATCTCGCTTTCTCTCACTCTCTATATTACCCTCTCTCTTTCTCTGTTTCCCTCTCTCTCTGACTCCCTCTCTCTCTCTCGTTCTACACGTTACCCTCTCTCTCTCTCTCTCGCTCATGCTCTTTCTCTCTCAAGCTTCCTTCCTCTCTCTTACTTGTCAATCTTTCTTACTCATTTTCTTACTCTACCCCCCCCTTGCTCAAATGCTCTCCATGGTACCCTCTCTCTGTCTCTCTCCGTGTTTCCCTCCATCTCTCTTTCTCTCCATATCACCCTCTCTCTTTCTCCATGTTTCCCTCCATCTCTCTTTCTCTCCATATCACCCTCTCTCTTTCTCCATGTTTCGCTCTCCATGTTACCCTTTCTCTTTCTCTGTGTTTCCCTCTCGCTCGCTTGCTTTCTCTTCATATTACCCTCTTTCTTTGTCCGTGTTTCCCTCTCTCTCTCTCCCTCTCGCTTGTTCGCTCTCCATGTTACCCTCTCTCCTTCTCCATGTTCCCCCTCTCCCTCGCTTGCTCGCTGTCCGTGTTACTCTCTCTCATTTGCTCTGTGTTTTCCTCTCTTTCTCTTTCTTCCTCCCTGTTACTCTCTTTCTCTCTCTCTCTCTCCATGTTTCCCTCTCGCTCTACATTTTACCTTCTCTCTCTCTCTCTCTCTCTCTCTCTCTCTCCCTCTCGCTCGCTCGCTCTCCATGTTACCGTCTCTCCGTGTTTCCCTCTCTCTCTCGCTCGCTCTCTCGCCTTCTATGTTACCTTGTCTCTGTCCGTGTCTCTCTCTCTCTCTCTCACTCTTTTTCTGTCTCCCTTTCTCTCTCTTTCCCTCTCTCTCTTTCTCTCTTGCTCACTCTGTTTCCTTCTCTCTCATGCTCTCTGTCTCTTTCTCTCTCACACCCACACATATGTATTTATATCACACTCTTTATATCCTAAACTCAGAAAACTGTGTGTGTGTGTGTGAGAGAGAGAGAGAGAGAGTCTCGTCAGTGTGATGCTCACTATTCCGTGTAACATTAATCTTGATAGTGCTGCTTGAACCAGGACATGTAACCGGACCTGTGTGTATGTGTAGTGTGTTGTGTCCCCAGGTTGTTATGGAGATCATAGTGTGCTTGTGTAACACAAACCCATGTGTTGAAGGAAAAAGCTTTTAAAGTAACATGCTTCTCCGTGTTGATTGTGAAAGATCTCAGGGGATATTTTATTGGCTTGAATAGTTTGGCTTTGATCGTGTTCGTCGGCTCACGCCACAGAGCAATATCCAGTGTTGTGTGTATGTGGCGTGTGCGTTTATAACCAACACTGAATTTCATGTATTGAATTGCAGAAAATGGAAGTTATTAGGATGCTTAATGAAACTGCTTTTGCGAATTCCCCTGGTTTAGGTTCAATAAAAAAAAGCACACGCAGACATACAGAACACGAGTGTATTCATATATATGTATATAAATCTCTCACACTAATCTTGTTTATGGTGAAGCTGTAAAAATTTCTGATGATAGATTTTCAGATTTTTTTAATAGTTATTTAATTCATATTTGTTTGATTTAATTTCATGGATGGTATTTTAAGATATGTTTAAGCATCTTAATGTGTGATTGTACTGCTTTTTGTGTGTGTGTGTGTGTGTGTGTGTGTGTGCAAGAGAGAGAGAGAGAGAATGGATTTGTGAATTCTTTCATCGCCCCCATCATGAACAAATGATCCACATGCAAACTTCAGCATTTTATTTCTGTTTCATCACTCGAGTGTTTGGTTCTCCTTTTAGATTACAACTGGTTACAATCTGGAGGATGACCGATGCGAGTGTGTTGCTCTGCATGACTATAAAGAGAGTGAGCAGGTGAGTAAGAGCCGATGCTGGTGTAGCTGCGAAATCCTCCACGGCTCATCAAACCATATCCAGCCATCTGATCGGATGAGAAAGCAAAGTTTACCCTCGCCTCTAGCGACGTTTATTTCAGTTTCCCTTCATGCAGCTTAAGGACACGTCACTTATCAGCCTTCGGCCATTACAGGGGCTCATGGGTAATATCAGAGGGAGGAATTTAGCTCCAGCCATAGGGAGGGAGAGAGAGAGAGAGAGAGAGAGAGAGAGAGTGTCAAAAGGGGGAGGGAGAGATGTTGGGGGGGGGGAGAGAGTGAGAGAAAGACGGGAAAAAGAGACCAAGGGACTTGGTGGTAGAAGGACATATGGCTAGAGGGACATGGGGGGAGGGGGGCATAGTGGGAGAGAGACGTGGGCGGAAGGGGGACATGGTGGAAGATGGACATGGGGGGCATGATGGGAAGGGGACATGGTGGGAGAGAGACAGGGAAGAAAAGGAGAGCACAGGGAGTGAAGGAGCGTGAGGATACGCAGGGTGAACAATGACAGGCCAGGTGGACTCCTGGACTCCCAAACTCCCCGTGTTCTGTGAAAAGTGAATTATTTGATAAGATTGGAGAAGGCAGCTGAGGGAGGGAGTAAGAGTTTGCACAGGCCGTCGCATGGGACAGAAGCGAGGGTTTCATCGAACGTCTTGCCGTGCCAAGCTGTTTTATCCATGATTTAACATCAGTCCTGAGTGTCGTCAGCCCCCCCCCCACACACACTTTTCACTATCTATATAAGTGGTGTGTGTATAAACGGAGCAGGAATACGTGCACAGGGTTGGTAAATGCAGGACTCAAACGATAGAAGTAGTTATCTTCCATTTCATCCTGCATCCATCACAACCCACATAAACCCAAGCCTGTGATCCTGCTCTCAAGCAAGTTTGGCTTTCACCTGCCCCAAAAGCTTTTACGGATGCTGTGCTAAAAAATACCCTCCTGAGGAGATTAACCTGTACTTAATTAAACAGTGTGAACGTGTCGTTCCAGGAAAATGATCAGCGATCAGGTGATGAAGATTATTACCACTGCATGTGGCTGATAGATTGCTCAGTTGATTGTTTTGTCCCCT
This sequence comes from Neosilurus mollespiculum, assembly GCA_030014195.1. Classification (NCBI taxonomy): domain Eukaryota; kingdom Metazoa; phylum Chordata; class Actinopteri; order Siluriformes; family Plotosidae; genus Neosilurus; species Neosilurus mollespiculum. Next base: position 19,291,719 of record JAQMYF010000022.1, read on the forward strand.
GAAATGTTGTATTCCTCTTAAACCACAGAAATGTCTCATCACAAGCTTCATTTCTTCCTTAAAGAATGTTCCACAATGCCATGCTTCTTATTTGTTACACTTCTTAGCTGTGTTTTTCCTTTTCTTTTAATATATGCTTGCAAGAAAATCAAAGTAAAAGACTGAGCTTTAAAGAGTACCGGTATTGGTCATCCTTACAGCATAACTTGTGCGTAATGTAATATGTTTAAGAGAGACCGAGCTTATTTTAACATAAATCACCATAAAAAGCACTATACTGGGCAAGTTTCTCATGGATTACTAGCGGAGGCTGAACCAATGCAGGGCAGCCATTTTTTTCCGGAAGTGACATGAACTCGGTGGGCCAGGTTTTCCAGTGCAAGTAAACAAAAGGCTCTTACCTTTTACCTTTTCGTTTTGGCGAGGCGCAGCTCCCTTGACTTTCACTTTTTATGATGGAATTTCATGGGAACAGCATCTGGTTTTAGAAGTGAAAGTTTGTTTAGGTAGCAAGTAGCAGGTCGGCTTGAAGTGGTCTTCACAGACTACTGAATTGTGTCCCAAAGGAAACGTTGTGTGACCTGTGCCGATTTTATGCAGCCAACATTTTGGCAGTCCGGCTTCCCTGTCTTCAGTCGGTTTAGGAACAGGAAAGAAATGTTTTCCGTGAATTCTGTGCTTGTTTTTTGTGCAGCTGTTTACTTTGCACTTTGCACTATTTTCCTGGCGACACAGTTCAGCACCGCATGATAAGGTATCATCTGAGACTGGTGTCTTTTGCACGGGGTCAGCGACCAGTCCACTGCAGCCCAGCCAATAGGACAAAACAAGGAGTTTGCATCACTACCAGGGCTGGAACAGAAGGCAACATGTTGCTAAGCATACCTAGTGGTAGTAATGGTAGTGTGGCAGCACTAGCACATACTTGACAAGGGGCAAGGACTGACACTACCTGACGGAACCGTTGATGTCATACCTGATAATTTTTAAGAGCTAGTAATACAAATTCACCACAGGTACCCTTTAAAAATAACGCTGGTGACTCCTTCCATAAGTGTTAAATAAACCTTAGACCAGGCATTTTTTGTATTTTGTTGCTTTACATCCAGAAATTAAAATGGATATTGGGGCGGTTTCTGTCAGTTGATTTATTTTTTGAATGTGCATAGTCCCCAAACCGCCGCCACCACCCCCGAACCACTACCACCACCAAATTCAGTTCATTGTAGAGCCACCTATTGCAGCTGCAAGTCTCTTAAGGTATGTCTCTGTGAGCTTGGTCCATCTATCCACTGGGGTTTTTGCCCAATCTTCAAAGTGACACTGCTCCAGCTCCCTCATGTGGGAGGGTTCCTGCCGGTGTTCAGCAGTATTTGTCTTGCCACAGAGTCACAGGATTGGGCTTTGCCTAGACTTTTCCAACACATTTAAACATTTGTCCTTACTCCTCAAGTGTTGCTTTGGCAGTATGCTGAAGGTCACTGTCTTGCTGGAAGGTGAAGCTCCATCCCAGTTTTAAATCTCTTCAAGACTGAAACAGGTTTTCCTCAAGAATTTACCCTTATTTAGCACCATCCAGCATTGCCTTAATTCTGACCAGTTTTTCAGTCCCTGCTGATGAAAAGCATCCCCACAGCATGATTCTGCCACCACCGTGCTTCATTGTGAATGGTGTTCTTGGGGTGATGAGAGGTGTTGGGTTAGCACCAGATATAGCGTTTTCCTTGATGGCCAAAAAGTAGAATTTTTGTCTCATCTGACCAGAGGACCTTTTTCCATATGTCTAGGGTATCTCCCATATGCCTTTTGGCAAACTTGAAATATGATTTTCTCTAAGCAATGACCTTTTTTTTCTCAGCACTCTTTGATTAAGTCCAACTTTTTGAAATGTCTGGTTTAGAGTGGTCCTATACACAGATACACCTGTCTCTGCTGTAGAGCTTTCCACCTCCTTCAGGGTTACCTTTGGTCTCTTTGTTGCCTTTCTGCTTAATGCCCTCCTTGCCTGGTCTGTCAGTTTTTATGGATGGCCCTATTTAGGCAGGTTTTTTGTGATACTTTATTATTTACATTTTGTGATGTGTAATGGGTTTTATGATACTCCAAGAGATTTTCAGGGTGTTTGGATATTTTTTTTATAGCCCAGCCCTGATTTGTACTTCTCAATTATTTGTATGGGATAAAATATAGTGGAGTAATAAACCCCTATAAAATTATGGTGAAATAAACCCCAACATAGTATCAGGGTTTATTTACTTGGGTTGATTTCTCAATGATTACTGTTTTGGTGTACATTATCCTGCTTATTACATGACCACTCACTATTGATTTAAAAAAAAAAAAAATTAAATGATTTTATTAATCTAGAACAAAGGTTTTTTTAAGTTAAAAATGTATTAATTTCATTGGAATATAAAAAAAATAATTTTATTTGATAGTAAAGGATTGTTGGATTAAAAATGCACTGGTTTGTTATAAAAAATAACAGCACTCAGAATGTAAAATATCAGAGTACAGTAATACTATCTAATAATTATATCTTCTAATAATAATTTTTGTAAACCTTCATCTCATTTGGGATTTTTTGTGTTGGTTTTTTTTTTTTTTTTTTCTTCTGTTTTTTAGATCTACATATTCTATGGTACAAGGTCTAATGCTGAGTTTGTCATCCACAATGGCTTTTTCTTCGAGGACAACGCACATGACCGGGTGAAGATCAAACTGGGAGTCAGTAAAAGCGAAAGGCTGTACGCCATGAAAGCCGAGGTGTTGGCCCGTGCTGGAATCCCCGCGTAAGTCAAGTGTTAAAGCAGATCGTGGCACCCTTTGTGTTTTGCCACCAGCTGCTTTGAATTATTATTTTTTTTAACCCCTTAATTATTCTACTCGTTTCCTGTTAATTGCATTCTCACAAGTGTTTGAAATAATTGCGTTGGATAGATTTGAACTCTTTATGCTTCTGTGCTGGTGATTATATTTGATTATGTTTGCAGGTTGTCAATTTGTAGATGTGTACAGCAGTCCATGCAGGCCATTTTTCTGAACATAATACCTCAAGAGTTTTTTGGGGATTTTTTTTTTTTAAACATTGCATAAATGCCCACCTTGGCTCCAGGATGACCTGATCCGAAATTTAGACGTCAAAGGTCAAGGTCACTGCAGCCTCATGTGTGCCATTGTTTTCAATGTGGAATCTCGAGAATGTCTTTAAGGGTTTTTCTTCGATCTTTGCTCAACTGTCCACTGTAATTCAAGAATGAAGAGATTAGAATTTGGAGGGCATAGGTCAAAGGTCAAGGTCACTGCTGTCTCATGTGGGCCCTTGTTGTGATTGTGACATCTTGAGAACTAAAACATGTTCCAGTCATGCTACCACTGACACCACCCCAGCACTGCTTCTTGACCCACCACTGTACTTTCACTGTCTGTTTTGCATACCGCATAAAGGCTTATAACAGCCCAATGATAGTTCACACTTATCCCTGTGTTGAAAATAGTGGTGTTATACATTGCTTTGAAGTTCATTCTGTAAGTTTCTGTCATATATTTCTAAAAAATGTAGCGTGGCGAATAGTTTCTGGATTTGTTTTTGTGTCAGACACAGACCAAGATCTGAGGTTGAACTGATCATGCTTTTTCTGAGCTCTGAGATCGTATTTGGCTGAATTGAAGAGGCTAGTAGTGTGTGAGTGAGATGCGTGCAGGGTTACATTTTTTCTTGTGGCATTGGTTGTGTCTGAATCTCGGTGCACTGTGTAATCGAATTGCTGCGCTGCAGAGAAATATGCCGTAATGTATTTGGGCTGTAATATCATCGTCTCTGTATCATCACATTGATCAACCCGTTCGAAAAATGCTGCCTGTTCAAAATTACCTTTTGATTCGACACAAACGATTCACCGTCCTGCCTACTGAAAGCTTTCCGATTGTTTGAATCAGACATGAAAGCGGAGATGTAGACGTGTTCAGTAATTAGGTGGTAAATTATAAATCTTTTTTTAAAAAATACTTCAAGCTCATCTTCATTTCAGATCAGTCGGGTGTCATGTGACGTGGACGGCATGATAATCGGCTACGATCTGCTGGAGTTAATAAGTGTTTCATTAGAAGTTGCTTTGATGCTTTTGTCTGTGCAGGTCGAGCGTTTTCGCCCTGCATTGCAGTGAGCCGCCCATTTCAGCCCAGCTTCTGGCCTTCCTGCGTGTCTTCTGTATGACAGAAGGTGATACTGTGACATGGCTACTTTTATTATTATTATTATTATTATTATCATTATTATCATAAAGGTGATTATTATTATCATTGATTTTATTTTTCTACCTTTTTTTATACCGTGTAATCTTTACCTATACGGAAGCAAAACCCATTTGGCTGAATGATTGTGTTGTTTCAGAGGAACTCAGGGATTACCTTGTGGGTGAGCATGCTATCAACAAGATTTTCACATTGGGGAACGCAGAGTTCCCCGTCAGCTGGGAGAACGAGATCAAGCTGTGGACCTTCCTGGAGACGAGAGCTGCACTGCTCCTCAAGACTTACAAAACCACATCAGAGGTACAGCATCAGCACTTTCAGCCTCTGAATAAATAAATAAATGTGAATAAATTAGAATGTATAATTATACGTTTTACAAAACTATCTAAAATATTACCGCAGCATGTATGGAAGGAGTCTCTAATGTCAGTGCTTTAAACAGTGCGAGGTAAAAATGTATCCTGCGATGGCCTGGCGAGATGTCCAGGATGTACCCCGCCCTCGCCCAGGGTCGACCCTATAAATAAAATAAATTATAGTTGTGGATAAATTGCCATGATATTAAAGTAATAAAGCATGCTGTTCAGAGGATGTTTGTTTATGGGGAAAGCAATCAAGTCTGCAGTGCTAACAGGGGCGATGCTTTATCACAGCCTCTTGGAAGGCGGGGTCATTGCTTAATTTTTTATAACAAATATACCCTGTATATAATAATAATAATCAGCACCTCCTCCTGAAGTATTTTTATTATCCTTCTACCCCAGCAAGTTGTAGCTCCTGCTGTCACTGAAGGTGAGCGGAGCATGAGCTATAGAAGTGGGGTCCATCTGTCCATCCGTCCATACCACTTGTTAATGTGATTTTTGGAAGAACGTGACATAGGATCACCAAATTTGGTGTATGGGTCCCCCTCAGGTGTGTATAGGGTGGAATTGTATATGGATCACCTTGACCTTGTTTGAAGGTCACTTTTTCTATATTCGGCTTATCAAGGCTTGATAGTGCAATAACTTTGAAAGGAAATGACAGGATCACCAAATTAGGTGGATGGGTTCTCCTCAGGAAGGTCTTGGTTGGGATTGTGTATATGGGTCACTTTGACTTTTTTTCAAGGTCGCTTTTTTCTTTGTTGGGCTTGTCAGGTCTTTTTAGTGCAATAACTTTGAAAGGAAATGACCTAGAATCACCAAATTTGGTGGAGCGTCTGAATCCCTATAGTCTATTTTATTTTAGCTAACGATTGTAGTTTATTTATGAATGAACGACACGTTTTGTTTTTGTCCGTCCTTTGTGAGAAAGGTGTTTCTGTTCTCATTTGCATTGTAGCAGGTAAATAGATTCTTATTAACATTTTTCTTATTTATCCTAATTAGTTTTTAAAACTCAAACCATGCTGGCTAGTCATGTGTCTTTGAAAACTGTGCTTGTGAATGCAGCACTGACGCCTGAGACCAGATTAAACTCTCGAAGTTAAAAGTTGCTCCTAAAAGAACAGCCACTCGTCTGTTTTGTGTTTCAGGAGGACAGCTTGATGCTGCAGAAATCCGACCTCTCTCCACATTCGCGCATGGCCGTAAAGCTGCGTCTGGCTGAGAAGGAGATCCTAGAGCATGCCAGAGCCAGTGGGCGTTCTAAGCGCCTGCACTTCCAGAAGCAGCTGGAGGACGGCGCTGCTCTACCCGTGTACGAAGAGAGCGACATTGCGCTGCTGGAGAATGCTGACTCCAAGCTGCCTATCGTCCTGCGCCAGCTAGAGGAGGAAGACGACGAAGAGCTGAAAATGCCGCTTCTTAATGGGGAGCGTAAGAAGGAGACAGAGGGAGGAGAGAAAGCGGAGACAAGCACACAGAGAACTGAGGATACATGTAAAGATCTGGAATAGCAAATAGTGTGCGTTCCTTGCTCTTTATTTATTTATTTTTTTGGGTTTGAATGATCGACTAATTAGAATCGAAAGGAAAACATTGCTTGAGTTACTTATACTGTAGATGTAAAGATTTCAGATGATGCTCTGCAGATCCGTGCAACCTTTTAGTTTTAACAGTGCCACATGGCTTTAGAAAGTATTTTTGTTTGTTTATTTGAAGCAGGTGGCCTCTCCCACTCCGGAGGGGGATAAAAAAAAAAAAAGACTTGTTTGAATCGGACCTGCTGATCTGATATACAGATCTGAAGTTCTGTCTGTTCAGGATGACGCCGGTAAAGGAGGCCGACATTTACTAAAAGAAATTATTAGTATCGTTAGTGTTTTTTAAAACGCACAATGTTCGCTTTAATGTAGCAGGTTTAGTCTTTGGAAAGCAGTGAAGCTCGCTTCAGTCTACAAGTTTTACATTGTGCTAGCAAACACGACTGCAAAAAAGCTGCACCAAAAAAAAAAAACAAAAAAAAACAAGAACCTAACAATGTCTTAAAATCTCCCACTTCGTTAATTACATCTAAATAAATCTAAGGTAGGTTACATTTCGTAAAACTGAACTGAAGTTTGGACAGTTACATGCATGGCTAAGTGGCTAACAGAGCTCTTTGGGGCTAATTGTGTCTATCCAAGATGGCTGGTTCATTTAGCTACAGATGTGTTTAACTTTTGCCTGCATCAATCAATTAAGTTTCGATGTCCAGGCAGTATGTCATCATGGAACTTATAAAAAATAATCGCATTAAACTATTTCAGTATGTTTATAAAAAAATGACTGTTACGAGGAATATCTATTGAGTTACACACTGGATATTAATTATGCATTTTATCGAGATTTGATTATTTTATGATTTAGTAATGGAATACAATGTTCTCCCTTTTGTTTTTCTTTTTGTTCAAAAGATGGACAACTTCACAAATTCACCGATCAAAGTTCCCCTAGATCAAGTCTACGTACACTATATGAAACTAACCACAAATATGTTTTGTGCGCTCTTCCATTTCGGTGAACCTTTTCTTGCTGTAGTTTTATAGCTGGAAAAACGAGAAATGTTTTTAGTGAATTATATTGTAAGTTGATTTGCTTGGTAGCTGTGTTAGCCATGCACCTCAAACTCATAACTAGTGACCCAAACGTCCAACACTAAACATGTCTTTGCTAAACAGCTGCATTTGGAGCGAGTGAAATTGTGTACGTTTCTTTTCTTTTTTTTTTCTTTCTTTTTTTTTTTTAATAAACTTCATTGTTTGTTTTGTTAATGCGTTTTGCCAGACAATCGTTTTGTGTTTTTATGTTCTGGATCCTGCTTTGCTCCTGGATTAACCCAATTACCCAAGGAGTCCTGGTCTTTTCAGTTGGACATTTATCCCGAAGAAGAAGACAATGACGACAATGTTTTTAGTTTGATTGTACTTCGGGACCATTCAGTATATTTTTCCAAACTGATATATTTTTCCGTTTGGATTGTTTGACATACTGTGATTGATTAAACCTTACAAAGGTTAGAAGCTTGAGATGACTTTAGAATTACTGAGACGTAATCTTGCTACGAATGTAATTTGAATTCAGTGTGTTATGAATCATTTCCTCGTCATGAGAACTTTAAGTCTCTCTAGAAGTTAATTTCTAACTTTTTTCATGTTGAAATTGTTTGTTTACATCAGAAGCCAAACTCATCACCTCTCTAATGTCTGTGGTTCTCTTTAAGCCTTAAAAACGAACAGTACAACATTTAACTTCCCAGTTTTTGTTTTTCTTACAGTCAATCACAGTAATATTTTTATATATTGCATCTCATGCATTTATAATACAGCTCATGTCATGCTTTACAATAAAACAAATAAATAAAATCTATATATCTAGAATAAATGTACTAGACTCCAATGAAAGCTAATTTTGTAAATTAGATTGAAAAAAAAAAATGCAAACACCTATTTTAAATAGTTATTAAAAGAAAGATGTAAGATAACAATAATAATTGTGATAAGATGAAGAAAAATAATCAAACGGATACATATTGAGCTGCTTCTTTACATTACAGCTGAAGCCATAAGAATGTTGGTTGATCACAAATTTTGGAAGATTAAAATTACATGAGAGAGAGAGAGAGAGAGAAGTGGTTTTACTGTTTTTTACTTTGGAAAGGTGATAAGTTTGGGTCACAGCCCTGTGAGATGTTTAGGTAAGGTAAGCTTTAAAACAATAAAAGACTTAAAATTTGGGAAAGGTGTTGGTCTATTTGTTGTCATTGTGTACCACAAGCTCCGAGGTGCATCTAGATCAAGGCAGATTAAATAACTCTGTTTATATTTAGTGAGGCACTTAGTTTATTACATTTTCTCAACTGCCGTGTATGTGTATGTGTGTGTGTATGTATGTATGTGTGTATATATATA
>JAQMYF010000022.1:19364910-19385297 GCA_030014195.1 Neosilurus mollespiculum
TGTGTGTGTGTGTGTGTGTGTGTGTGTGTGTGTGTGTGTGTGTGTGTGTGTGTGTGTGTGTGTGTGTGTGTGCGAATAGGTCATAGTGTGTATTTTTTTTTAATGTTACTGGTTTATAAGTGGATAAAACTGATGTCTACATTTATAACATGAATAATAAAATAATTATAATTCCAGGTTTTGTGTTCTGTTTCTATTGTTGCTTGTTGTTGTTGTTTGTAGACCACATCAGTGTTCTCTCTGCTGTCATTAACCACCACCGGCTTTCAGCTGGAAGAAAGAAACCGTGCTAGCCCTAGCTCTACGCTACCCTACGCTACGTGCGCTACAGCTGAGCCGGATCAATAAGTAATTTACTATTCATCACTTCGCCTTGGCTGGATGGGCAAAGGGTGTGATAAGAGTCACGGCTCAATCCCAAATGCCTTCTTCTTCCCTCCATAAGTGCACTACATGAAACATAAAATAAGGGCTATTATACCTCTTCTGTAGAGCACTTTATACCCAAGAGGGAGTGTTAAAGAATCAGCACCATGTTCTTTATATCAGTGCATGAAATATGCTTCTGCACCATTTACAGCATCGAATCTAACAACATTTGGGATATAAATGCACTTCATATAAGGTCTATACCATAAAGGCTTCTGAACTGCATATAGTGAGTGACAGGTGGAATATTGAGCTATTCAGGATTTATATTTGGAGCACGATGACCTAAATGGCCTGCGATTGTCTGAATCCCAAATTCCTCATAACAGAACAAGAGAAGTAACATAACACGGGTGCCATTATTTATATTATCTCATCCGTAGTGAATATTAGATGGATTTCTGATTGAACAGATGTTGAGTTATTTTCCAAGAACAATAACTGCTCTAACAATAGCACAGGTTCGATTAACGTTTCTATAGCAACTGCTCATTTACAGGGGAAGGGTACAGCAGTAGACACTCCATAAAGAAATGGATTCGAAAGAAGAAGAAGGAGGAGGAGGAGGAGGAGATGTGTGTAATTATTGATAAAGTTTTCTATGACATTTAAGGAAGGAGTCTCCAGTGTCCAATTAACTTCAAGCTTTCCAACATCGACAGGACAGAGCAGCTTATACTTTGTATAAAAGTATAAAAGTCTGGGTTCGATTCCCGGGCTCGGTGAGAGCATTTCTGTGTGGCTGTATGTGTGTTGGCCCTGCGATGATCTGGTGAGCTGTTAAGGGTGTACCCCACCCTCACCCAATCCTAATTAGGATTCAGTGGTTTAGAGAATGAATGAATAATATAAGAATAATTATATTAATATGTAGATAGGTAGCTGACATTCAGCACCATTTTTCGTGTGTGTGTGTGTGTGTGTGTGTGTGTGTGTGTGTGTGTGTGTGTGTGTGTAAAAGTGAAACAGCAGCAGTGAGACAGTGAGGTGCCAGGGCAGGATGAATAATTAATGCTAAGAGATTAGCATGGTTAAGCGCTCGGTTTATCAGCTCGTCCCGCTGAGCTGCCAGACCGCAGTGTGGGATTCAGGAGCTGTGCAGGATGTTCTGGTGTTCTGTGGTCACAGTCTGGTTCCCAAAAACCAAAAACTGCTCCTGTAGGACACAGAGGACATGGCGATGTGTTGTGGTCTACACCCAGGATCATGTCATCTCTGGCGTTGAAGGATTTCTCAACTGGCCGAGATATTTCGCTATCTGCCTGTAATAAAGTTATACATACACACTTACTGTTTATCTGTTTACTATTCTTCTTTTTAACAAAGAAAACAGAAAGAACGGAAGAAAGAAAGAAAAAAGAAAAAAGAAAGAAAGAAAGAAAGAAGGGATGTTTCTGCAAGATCTAATAGAACTTCTTATACACAGACAGACAGACAGACAGACAGATAGATAGATAGATAGATAGATAGATAGATAGATAGATAGATAGATAGATAGATAGATAGATAGATCATGTCTTTGGTTGCCATTTGCACCCATTTTCCTCAGAGTTGTCCTGAAGGTCAGTGACCTTTGAACCCATAAGGACCAGATGGTCTAATAATATAACAGTTTTTCTCTTTTCTCCTTCACACTTTCATTTCTCTCTTTCTCTCTCTCTCTCTCTCTTTCTCCATCTCTCGCTTGCTCCCTATATTCCTCCTCTCTTTTCTTTCGCATTAGTCACTTCCTGGAAAGTGCAGATGAAATATCCACACCATCAGCTATTTCTGAGGTTCTCCTCCATCAGAGAGAGAGAGAGAGCGAGAGAGCGAGAGAGAGAGAGAGAGAGAGAGAGAAAGAGAGAGAGAGAGAGTGTTTGTACATGTACGTGTGTGTATCTGATTATGTGCCCACCCTAACACAAGCTAAATAGATGTGTGTTTGGTGTGTTGTGTCTCGCTTCGTCTTTCCCTCTTTTCTTCCTTTTCCTTTACTTATATTCCCCAAATCCAGTGGTCGCCTCCTCATTTCATCTACGAATTAATCCCAGAACTTTAGAGCAGCATGAAGAGTCTGGGGCCACGTCCAAGACAAAGCCATCTTTCTTTTTTATTTTTTTTTTACGCAGACGTGCAGCACATGAGCGATCGAGCGCGTGCATGACAGCTCTGGCACTCTGTTCAGCCTTTATTTTTCCTAAACGCCGACACGTGTGTCATCAATGTTGTGATAATTGCGTAGAAAACCCCCCACACATGCTACCTTTATAGTATTCTGATCTTTCTGCCAAATTCATATCATATCTTTCAAGAGGGGAACAAGTGGAGGCCAAGCACATGGCCTTCGCCTCGTCTTTTCTTTCTTTTCTGGTCTTCTGTGAGAGAAAGGGTTCAGCTGCGTTGCCCTTTGGAATAATGCACTCCACATTCAGAGTTTAATTTTTCAAAGGGAAGTGACAGCAACTGAAATAAGTGATGCAGGAGTAAATATAATATATAAATGCAAATATATAAATATACATATCAGCAGCTGTGTTGAAAATAAGAAACACAGACATGTAATACAATAAAAAAAAAAAAGCTATGATTTAAATTAAATTAACTGAAGGGGAGGGGTTCAGTCCCCCAGTGCGGCTAACAGGGTTTTCAAATGCCGGCCATGTCTCTCACTGTCTGTGGTGAGAGGCATGTAAAAGAGCATTGCTGATTTTCGTCAAGAGTAGGCTGCATAGCCGTCAGCGTGTTTCTGCCCTGCGGTGGCCTGGCGAGCTGTTCAGGTTGTACTCTGCAATCGCCCAGAGTCGGCTGAGATGGGCACCAGCCTCCTCGCGACCCTAATTAGGATTGAGCGCTTCAGAAATTTAATGAATGAATGAGGGGTTCAGTGCAGATGATTGACAGTGCTGTTTTTTCATACCAAAAATTAATGTGTTCATCAAATGTCAGGTTTACGGAATTAAACACTAAGCTATGCTGTAATAGAAGGAAAATAATCAACAGTGGCTTGATATGATGGATGTACCATAACTGTTACCTCTTGGAAGATTATTTTCCTTCAGCAGCTGTCATTTCCTCACATGCCTCTTTTCCTCATCTTATTGTTAAAAAAATAACACTGGACTTGACTTTTGACTCCTTGCAAAAATTTAAGACTTCTCCGATCCCGGATCAAGCGGAAGAAGATGATGATGATGATGAAGAACACCCTGATTTCATTTATATAACTAAGACTCAACGTTACAATGAGTGCACAACTTAAGGACATGATTGGCAGCTTCACTACTGTTGATCAACTGATCAGAATACAGAATTCAGCAGCACTGCGGTATAGAGAGCCTAAGTCCTTCCCCTTCCTCCTCTTATTTTGAAAAAATACATACAATGACAGATAATTTATTTTTGAAGCTTTTTGAATTGTATCATGAATTACACAAACTGCAACCCTTTTTTACTTGAATTAAAATTATATTTTACGTCACATCTAGATATCATACCAGAATGTCATGGCACAATTCAAATAGGATCTACAAATTATTTGTCTTTTGCCATTATTTCGGTTAACCATACCATATTTTCTCCAAAATAAGGTTCCATATATCTTTTTTTTCCCCTACAGATTTACTGCACACCAATGAACAAGTTCAAAGTGCTAACAAGTCGTCTTGCTGTAAATCTAACATATTAAACACTGCTGACTTTTCAGAGGCGGCGAGGCATTACCACGTCCCACATGAAGACATCAAACGGCCACAGTGCTACTCTGCGGTACCGGCATGACGGCGTTTTAGTCTCTCTCCACCGCAAGGCAGGGAATAAACTTGTCGCCGATTTGGATTGTGAACACAAGCAAAGCTCTCTGTGTGTGCTAGTGGCTTCTGCCCTCGTGCTCATCATGTTCTTCTCCACACTTTTTTCTCTTTTTTTACTGTCAGCAGACACGTAGTGTGAAGCAGACACTCATCAACACTGTTGCACTTTTACAAAATTATCCAAGGTGGCTAATTCGCTGCTATTAAATCCTCTTAAGGTTGAGGAATTTAGATATCCTGCATGACTGTATACTTACCTTTTTTTTTTCTTTACCATTCTGCCAGAAAGACGTTTTTGCATAACTGGTTTGAAGGCTGAGCCGCAGCTCCTCTCTTTGCATGTTGATACAGTAGCTCTGTCACCCTGACACTGTTTGTTTAGCAAGCTACTCGAGCAAGCGTAGAGATTTGAATTTGTAAAGCGTGGGAGAAAAGGCTGGAGGAGGACTTGTAAGCTCTTTCCAGCGCGGCCTGAACACCAGCACCTTCGTCCTAAAGCGGCTTTTCGACAAGAGCGGATTCACGGGTGCGGACAATGATGTGCGAGTAGAAACCAGTGGACAGAATGGGATTAGCAGGTTAGTGCAGGTTCCTTCTCACCGCTAACATGCTCTTCTGGCTCCCCTGGGCTTTTAACACAGCTTGGCTCAAGGAATTAGTCCAGCTCCCAGATTTAAACCTTAACCGGCTAATGGAGCCTCTAAAGCCCAAAGCGTTTTTTTGCAAAGGAGTGTTGCCGACAGCTAAGTAGGAAGCATGGCCACTATTAGCTCGAACTAATTTTTCACTATGTTAGCTCTGAGGATTAGGATGCACTGCTGGAGTGATTCAGGAGAGGTGACTTGAAGAATTAAAGCCCAATTACAAGCAACGGAAGGTTTTGTTTGTCATTGAGGAAGGTGGAAATTGTGGCGAGAGAGCGCATAGATTTTCAGAGGGTGCTGGAGGGCAACACAGCCTGACGAAATATGGGTTGATCCTCTTGTTTAGGGGGGCTTAAGGCTTCCCAATTTCACATGCTAACGGCTTCTGCACAAACCCCAGTCTCTGCCGGAAATATTGATATCTGTCCTTTGTGGTCACTGCCTCCCTCGTTTCTCTCTCTCTCTCTCTCTCTCTCTCTCTCCCTGGGTCTGTCACTTCATTTTGGAAAACACAGAGAACTTCAGGCCTTATGTGTGTATATAGCAGCCTTGTAATCACGCTTCTCCAGTGATAATTGCTCATGCCTGTAGAGATGGGAGAAGACATTGTATCAAAGCTCATGCTAAGGAGCAGGATCACTAGCTGGCACAGCTTGATTATTCCTTGAGATTTTCTAGGTTTAACCAAAGCGAGTCCTTGCCCTACGTCTCTAGTCTTCTTTATTTATTGCTGAGAGACTGAAATTGTTTCCAAGCCATTTCCCCATCTTGCCATATCTCCGAGGCATTGTTTAGGTTCCGTACATGCAGCGTTTAATGTTCCTCCCATCATGGGGCAACATGTCAGTGACTGCAGAGATGTTTTTTTTTTCTATTTACTGGATATGCAGAGCAGTCTGGGTGGTAGTGAAGCAAATTGCAGAAAAGCAGTAAAAGCAGATTGAGTTTCTCCTCATGGATTTGGGTCTTTAGTGCGCTTACTCAAAAACATTGCCAGAACGTGCCGAATTATTCACCCCGAACAAACACAATCAGTGTAGTTCACTGGGGCTATTGATCTGTGCAATGAGGCTGTGTGGAAAAAACTTGAGGATTTTAATGTCTAAAAATCAATCAAATTAGATTTCTGCCATGACATTAGAAATCAAGGGCCGCAGCGTGGTGCAGTGCTTAGCATGTTCACCTCGCAGCGAGAAGGTCTTGGGTTCGAGTCTGGGGCTTGGTGAGGGCGTTTCTGTGTGGAGTTGTGCTTGCGTGGGTTTCCTCTGGGTATTCCGATTGTCTCCCACAAATGCACATTACATTAGTTGACTGTTGCAAATAGCCCCTAGATGTGAGTGTGAGTATGAATGGTTGTGTGTGTCGGCCCTGTAATGGGCTGGCATGTTGTTCAGTGTGTACTTCACCCTTGTCTGGGGTTGGTTAAGATCCAGCTCCAGCCTCCCTGTGACTCTAAGTTGGACATCGCAACAACAGAAAAAAAAAAATCCTTTGTATTGTAGCAACCTGTTGGAAGGACCTCTGGCAAGCTAATTCGTTTGATAGCTAAGGGTCTTTTGAGCTCTAAACAATGTTGGATTTCAGCCAAAAGGAGTCACTGTTCCTCTACAGACATCCCTCTGATCAGAAACTAGGATAATACATCACTTTGGCTCTCTCAAAGCCACCATAGAAACATGTGGCTTAATCCAACAAAATTGGCTGATGCTCACTGAACAGACAGGACTGACTAACTGACTGACTGAGGGTCTAAGATATTAATGTTGCTGGCACCACTTTTCCCCCTGCTTTCTGACTAACCTTTCATTCATTTTCAATTTAAGCCACAAAGCTATTAGAAGAGAGAACACTGGATTATGCTGCGTGTGTGCTCTTAATCCATTGTATTTGTTTTTCCATCATTTGCAGCTTTCTAATGTGGGATTTTCTCTCTCTGTCACAAAAGTCTGCAGGGTTTTGGCCAGGTCTTGCGCTCCAAATGCCAGTCCGTGGTGCCCAATTTTTTAAAAAAGGACACCATTTGGACTTTTGCTGCTGGCACACTTTTGGCCATCTGCCTAATCTGAAACTGAGTGCTAACATGAGAAATGAAGGCCAATGCATCAACCGAGTCTAATTGGAGCTTCAGTGCCATCTCTCAGCCTTTCTGTCTCTCCCTCTATTTTGTCTCTTTCTAATTCAGCCAGTTATCTGAACACGGCATCCTTCTCCTAAGCCCAGAAATCAGGTAAGATTCCCAGGGCCAAATGAGCATCATTAAAGCTAATCAGTGGCACAGCAATGGAGTGGAGCAGTGCGAGCTACTGTACGTCATCAGATGATAGTGATACCAATCAACCTTGTTAGCACCAGAGGTGTGAAATGTATATGATGCCTGTCAGTGAAATCAAGAGTTAGTGGTTGAGCAGGGATATTATTTTCTGCACTGGGTTTTCTCTCACTCTATAATATCCTAATATCATAATGGAAATGGAATACTCATATACTGCTCTTCAGTGTTAAGATGCTAACTTGGTGGGCTTACTGTGATTCGAAATCCTGAACTCGGTGGATGGGATTTTGTTGAATACCTTTGAGCAAGTCCTGGTAAGTCCAAATGGACATGGTTTTAGTGGTAAAGGTTTTGAGAATAACCTGTCAACCCAGAGCTAGCGAATAACAAAGAATGAAGATTTTGATATTTAGCAACTCCTATAAGTACAATATAAAGCCACAATGGCAAAGGGAAGACAGAACCTTTGGGAATGCCAGCATCTTCACTGGATGTATTTCTACATTTTTGAGAAAAGACTGAATGCCCAAAGTTATGATGTAATTACCCTTACTTAAGCTAATCCTTCATGGCTTACACCATACTGAGAGGCGATGGACTCCATAGGCTATGCTGCAGATTCCCAGACTACCCCCTGTCCTGCACATTTTAGAGGTTTTCCTGCTCCCGAGACATCTGATGAACCCGCTCAGCTAATTAGCAACCCTTCCTGTGTTGTACTGGCCCTGTTAGAGCAGGGAAAACACTAAACAGTCCTCCAGAGGCAGGGTTGGTAACCTAATGTTAGTTATGCCAGGTTTTGTAAGCTTGGGTCCCTCAGAATCTTTTAACTTTTGGTGCTGTGAGTTCTGCAAGAAGTTGTTCACAGTGGATCTTTTGAGTGTAGCAATGGTGGAAAGTCATGATACAACCTCTTCCTGCCTAAAAAAAAAAAAAAAAAACCCTTACTCTCTTTGCTGGCATGTCTCCTATGCCATGTTTCTGAGCACACATCACAGGGACCTTTTATGGTGCCCACTTCTCTTTGTGAAGGGGATGTTGAATGCCCAGCTTTTTATAGTTACATTTAAAGGGAGTTGGATGCCTGGCGCAGCTGGGGCTCATTATGGTATACTCCATCCAAAAATGCACGTGTAATTAATTCACTCACCCAGACCCTCATTGCTCCCTCTTTCCTTCCATCCAGGACCTCCTGTCCACTTGGTTTCTGTACTAAGAGAAACTCATCTGAAGCATAAACTTGAGCAGGCCTTGGCTTGGAGTAATAACCCACCTTGTGGGGGTGACGGACAGCACTTATGCAAGTATACCCTTAAGATAGAGGGTGGGGAGTGGTCCGCACCCGTCTGTATCACTGTTTAATTTCCGGTGGATGCATTTTTAAAACGAAGTGAATCATTTTTAACAATGTCCTTTGTGTGTCATGTTCTTCTCGGATGCTATATGTACTCTGCCAAGCTCGAGCAGACTGCCGTGGCTTAGCGGCAGGGCTATCAGACGGAGAGAGGCCTTTTTAACTCCCTGGTGCATCTCTGCGACCACTCGCTGATGTGAACCCACTCGAAAGAGATGAATAGCTTATGCAATTTTGTGAAGTCCGTTCTGCAGTGAGGCAATGCCAAGAAATGCTTCTGTCTCTTGACAGTGATGTTTTACCAGTTCTTTTGCATCTTCTTGCTTCCCAATGCTTTGTGAGGCATTGTGAGTAATGCACTCTCTATTTAAACCCTTTAATTTGCTGATGCTACGCTGAAATTACCATTTCATAATTTGTTGGAAGCAACAGGATGTAGGGGACATTGAACTTTTGGCCACATCACTACACTTAGTATTTGACCATGGTCTAGTAGAATGAATATTATTCTGTCATTTGTACATATTTTATTCTGAAGCTTTCCATAATCTGTGACACTAAGTGTAAAAGTTGTGGTGCTGTCCAGACTTTCTGTTGCAGACAAAGTGAGTGAAGTGCAATTTTAGGCTCTTGAATGCAGGGGTTTGGAGTGGAGAACAAGAAGGAGGAGAATGAAGTGGAGGAGGAGGAGGAGGACAAGGAGGGGTACTGGTAGAAGAGCTCTGTTTCTTGCAAATGAAAACAGATTGGACTGGTTATAGAAGAGAGCCTGGTTTTAGTTAGACTGGAGACAGGCGTACTGTGTGAATGCCATACCCCCCACTACCACCACCACCCTCTCCTCCGTTTACAGCTTCTGACATGCTTTTTCCAGTGCTGCTTTCTGCTTCATTTTTTTCCTTTTTTTCTTTTTTTTTTTGTGTTCAAGCTTCCCTTTTCTTCCCCCAGCCCATACCCCCCCTTTCCCTAAGAATTAAACAGAAGTAGAGCGAGTGGCATGCTCTTGTAATCTTCTTTTTATCGCTTTTTGAAACCATTCCATCGGTTTGATTGCCGAAGAGAAAACGGCCAAAGTCATATACTGTGCAGAGATCTTTTTTTTTGGTGAGCATTGTTTGATTATCGCTCCCTGTCACGTTAACATGGATGCCACTGAAGGTTAGCTTAAGCCTTCTGTCATAATCACGGCGCGAAGAAATGTTTTCTTTATCCTGACAAATAGAGGGCTTTGTTTATAAGAGACTGTGAGCTGCGATTGCAGTTATTATTCTGTCTCTAAGAAAAGAGTAACCAGGCCGAGATGATTCCATCAGGTAGGCCTGACCCCTGTGCCTTTTTTCCGACAATATGTCTTTGCAGAAATCCTCGATGTTTTGTTGTTTGCTAATTACAGCTACACCTCCAACAGAGTTTTGTCTGGCTTCCTGGATCTGATTTATTTTTTTTTTATTCATAAGCTTACAGGCTTTTTGTTTAGGTTTTAACTTATGTCTTTAGCACCAGCATGCAAAGGAGATAAAGTAATCTTGTAATTGGAATTTGGAATTATGTTTCTGGCCCGGACACTTGCTGGCGCTGTTAGTAGCGTTTTGTATGCCTGATTTCATTTTACAGGTGCTTGTTAAATGAGGGCCTTTCACACTCTGATGATGATGGGAAACACCTCACAATTTTTTTTTTTTTTGGGATAAAGTGCATGTATATGAAGTTCACGGTCCAGCAGTCTCAGCTGTCCCTCGTCTCAGATGTGGCTTGCTTGCAATCAGAGCCTTATAAGGTCCGTTTGGAGCAGAGGTGCCCCTCTTCCCCACCCTTGAGTTTCTGGTTCTTTGCTTCAACCCTCATCTGGTCTGGATCTGCTCTTCCAGGCCACAGCCCTCACGGCTCGCTCTGTCTCCACAGTATAAACACACAAGCCAGGGCCAGAATGCATGGACCTAGGCTCGTCCCATACACACACTTACCCAAGCCACACACACTTTGACACTTTCCCCACCCTTAAGTCCTTGGGATCAATTCAGAAGGACAGGCGCCAATAAGATGACAAACATCGAGGCCTGCTGGGGGAGCTGGCTTTTATTCTGTGCCGTGTTTTCTCCAGACCAGTTTTCCTGTTCTCTGTTTGATAGTAATGAAGAGTGCTTCAGTGGTAATAATACCACCTGGAGACTGAATGAGAAGTCTGCAGATTTATAGGATGACTGGACTCTTTTCTTTATTCCGTCCTGTATATAAACCCGTATCTCACTCGTGCTCCTGCTCTCTTTTATATCTCCGGCTACACTTTCAGCTGACTGCTGGGTAAATAAGGTTGCCCAGCCTCGACTGAGAACCTCATTTTTTTTTTTTTACTCTGAGGCAAGATCTGCTTTCCTGTGACAGCACAGAGGAATCCACAAAGCAATCAAAGAGAAGTGGTTGATTTCAGGAAGAGCTTGCTCCGACAGCTAGCTCCAGCATAGGACAATTTCAGAGCAAAGAGTCTACCCAGGAACCTAAATGCAAAATGCGTGTTATTTTGAAATGAAATGAAAAAATAACCCCTTGTTTTTATTGCTAGATGCTTCAGGTTTTTATCATCAGCCCCCATGTTGCAGGGTCTGTTTGGACAACAGAGAGCAGCTTTGTTACATCAGAGCAAGAGAGATGAACCAAGAATATGAAGAGGAGGAGAGACTCCAGGGCTGTATACAGTATATACATTTAAATGCTGTTCCAACACTCTTAAATGGTCTAGTTCAAAAATCTATTCACCAAATAGATAGATGGAGATGTCTCATTTAAACTGAAAGATTATGGTGTCATTGTATGGCAGCAAACAGACAACACTATTGGCTAATTTGACACTTTAGCATGTAATTCAGCAAACATTACTGATATTATTGGCTAAAAAAAAACCCCACTTAATGTCAGTGAATGTCAATTAATGAAGATTATAAAAAATTCAGAATTAGCTCAAATATGAGTTTCATTTATTTAATTAATTCATTTGCTGAACCGCTTAATGCAGCTAGGGTCATGGGGATTAAGGGTGAAGGCGGGGTATACCCAGAACAGCTCGCCAGTCCATCACAGGTCAACACTAACACAACCTTTCACACTCACACTCAAACCTATGGGCAATTTGGGACAGCCCATTAGCCTAATGGGCATTTCCTTGTACTTTGAGAGGAAAACCAGAGTACTTGGAGGAAACTCACATAAGCACAGGACATGCATGCAAACTCCTGTCAGAAATGAGCCTGGGACATGAACCCAGGCCCCTACAACTACACCACCATGCCTCCCCACACATACACGTTTACACAAACAATTTTAATGCCGTATTTATAAATACTGTACAATACTGTATTTAGTAGTCTGTGATTTGCCTCTAAACCAGAGATATTTAACTTTGCATACAAACATCTAGATAAGTAGCTAGCATGACTGAATGATGGCAGGAGATAGCTTTTAATTCCTAGCCATTAGGAATTAGCTTACACAGTGCTAGAGATCAGATTTGAAATAGTTTTGATTTTTAGTGGTACTTCATGCCTCCACTTGTGTCTTGTGTCTAATAAGCTTCCTTCAGCTAAATAATTTGCTTAAATGAATGCGACTTGTTAAAGTCCAGCTTCAGCAATCTACAGAAAGCACGCTGGTTCATGTTTACAATACTCAAGTTGCTGGATAATGGATAATCAGTTTTTATATATTTTTTTAAAACTTGCATTTATTGGCTCTTGTACCGTGTTTGTTCAAGTGCTCAATTTAGAAATATGCTATGTATCAAATTGGACATTGCACAGCTGGCAAGTTAATGGACTACATCAAAATATCTTAAATATGACATTTCAGTTATGACTTACAAAGAGAACATGAAGCCATATATTATGCACGAGTGCACTTTTTTGGGTAATGTTTTTTTTTTTTTGCCTAAATTCATGAGGCAGGTAGAGACTAGCAGGTGAAGGAGACCATCTCATAGCGTAACTAATGTGTGTGTGTGTGTGTGTGTGTGTGTGTGTGTGTGTGCGTGTGTATTCGTACATGCATGTATGGGTAATCCCTCCTTCTGACCTGTCTTTCTCCCTTTCCTGACCAGACTCACACTCTAAATCCTCTCTGCTAATTTCACATCTAATCTGTTTCATTTGTTAAAAAGCCTTTTTTTGAAACACCAAGCTGTTGACCTCGACCTCCAATACAAACCAATGACCCTTAACATGTCTATAAAGTCAGTTAAAAGGTATCACCCTAAAACACACACACAATTCAATCAATTTAAGCTTCGCTGTTAATAAGTTAATGGGGTCATTAATGAAGAGAAAAGAAATAGCTCAAACTCAGCAAGTAGACAGCTAATATACTTTTATTGAAAGTGTTTATTTATGCAAATTAGGTGGCAGTATTTAATTATATGTAAACATTTGCATACTTTAAGCAAAAGAAAACAGTTTTGGATTTCATTTCAGAGTTAAAATATAATTTTCTTGGTAAAGATGCTCTCAATGAGAAAACAATTCCCAGATCAAATTGTTGAAAAATTCTGTTTTTTCCCCTCCAGTTTTGAAGGGAATCTTACTTAAAAAAATAAAAAATAAAAAACTAACAAATAAATAAAAAAGAAATAAGTAAATGAAAGTAATGTAAATGTGTAGGGCTTTTTACACCTGAGCCTAGTGGCACATCAGCTGGAGCTTGTTACAGTTTCTGTACTGTGAAGTGAATAGAAGCTCAACTCCACCTGGATGGGACACTTGTTCACCACAGGTTACTTTCCCAGTATTTTTACTGGAACCCATTTATACTGCTGGGTGGACAAAGGCACACTTGTGGTTAAGACCTTGCCCAGGTGTCGATGAAGATTCGAACCGACGACCTCTTGATCATGAGCCCTTCATCCTAACCCGCCGGCTAATGAATAAATAAGTACATAATTATATAAATGGGAAGAGGGATGAACATGACCAAGTAAAATTTTAGGTCATAGACATATTTGCTTCTGAATACACTATAACATAGATTTTAAAGGAACTAGTTTTAAGAATGATTTGACTTTTAAGATTTTTAATGTTTGCTCTTTAGCCTTTAACACTGGAGTATAAATAATAAAAACACATAAACTGACCTATATATCAGGAAGTGATCTTTTCAGGGATATATGACATGACATGATTGTGATAAGTGGGTGGAGCTTAAAGACTTCTAGGTGGACATGGGTGGGCAAAAAGTGAAAAACCAAGTTTTTGTCTGTTGAGATTTGAGAATTTTATTTTGACACTTAGTGCAAAAGGTCAGAAATCAGATTTTCTTTCCCCAAGTGACCCCGCAGACGTTGACTTTCTGACACCTGCCTAGGTGCTTTATTCATCTTTCAACTCTGCTGTGTTTCTGTCACCAGGCATGAGTGTAATAATTTAATTAATTCTGATTTTACTAAGCTGCTGAGTGTTCATTAAAAAAAAAATAAAAAAATAAAAAAAAACACCCATCATCTCCACCCACCACCTCTTTCACCTCCCGCTTAATCCCTGCCTCTTCTAATCTCACGTGAGGAGACCAGGCGTGCTCAGAAGAAAAAAGGGTTGAAAAGAAGAAGGGAAATAGAGAAGATACACAGAAATCATCTGTCAGCTTTAACTTATGTAGACGATCATAAATGTCGGCACTTGTAGTCTGGCGCATTGGCTGTCAGGAGTGAAAGCAAGAAAAAGGAGAGAGAGAGAGAGAGAGAGAGAGAGAGAGAGAGAGAGAGAGCAGACGTGGTGAGGGCATGTGGTGACTTGAGTAAGCTCAAAACACCAATAAAGGGGAACAAACGGCATCATTATGTTATTGTGTATTGTATAAAAATTATAGAGTGCTGTAAATGTAAATAGTCTGATCTTACGAAATGAGGTCATAAAAATATTATAGCTGAAAAGCCAGGCTTGTGTAATGAAAAGAAGAAGAAGAAGAGGAAGACAAATGAGAAGAAGAAGAAGAAGAAGAGGAATAATAATAATAAGAAGAAGAAGATGGTGTGGATGGTGTGTATTTGTTTGTATGTATCTGTGTGTCTATGTGTATGTGCGGTTATGGAGGTCAGGACATTGTCTTGGCAGGAGAAATGTGTGTGTGTGTGTGTGTGTGTGTGTGTGTGTGTGTTGATCTTCCCGGAGTGAATATGTCCAGTCGGGGATCTCGTCGAGGGATTTGGCCAGTTGGAGGGCGGAGAATTTAAAACAGATGTTGTGTGTGGGAAATCGCTGTGTGCTGTCCACTCCAAGTTTGTGCTAGTGTGTCTAACAGGCTGTAAAAGCAGCTGCTTCCAGAGTCTGTCGCCTCATTTACACTTAGTAAATCACCCATGATTCTCTGCTCCGCTGCTGAGAGCCCCTTTTGGATCCGCCTACTGACTACTGAATATCTCTGTCGCAAGACTGCCACGCTTTTGTGTGTATGTTAGACACTTCGTACTTGGTGCTTTTTTTTTTGGTCTGGAATCTTTGTATGAAAGTCTGAGAAAAGGGGCAGAGGTGGCTCAGTGGTTAAGGCTCTGGGCTACTGATCAGAAGATTGAGGGTTCAAGCCCCAGTGCTACCATGTTACCACTGTTGGGCCCTGGAGCAAGACCCTTATTCCTCAATTGCTCAGTTATAGAACAACGATAAATGTAAGTTGCTCTGGATAAGAGCATCTGCCAAATACCGTAAGTGTAATAGTGTTCACAGGTTTGAAGCAGAGTCCTGTATGGAAGGGAGGGATGATATCAAGCCAAGTTACACTGTACAATTTGTTGTAAAAAAAAAAAATGCACCTTTATTGCAAATTATTCTTTTATAGTGGTCTTAGGACCTGCTTGAGGGCAGCAGCTTTAATGTCAATATGACCAAAGACAAAGTTCTGCCAGCGCAAAAAGAATGCTTTGTCTGACCTCTCAAAATGTCATAGGGCCAATAAGATACACCGGTTAAACTGACCAATTAGAGGACAGAATCTCTAAATTTCACAGAATAGCTAAGAACACTGAAGTGGTGATGCTAAAACCTAAACAAATCAAACATGCCCACTTATAGCAGTGGATATTTGTGTTTACACAGCACTGCTTACAAAGCAATGATGTAAACAGAGCACATCAGGGAGTCTTTATTGGATAATCTGATATCGAGAATTTGTGAGATTTTGTAGTCGCCATGTTTCTGGTCTCCTCGGGCTTGTTTGGATCTGACTCTAGTGTGTTTGGATTACCATAAAGCTGTTAAAAGTTTTTATGTTAAGCCTAAAATGAATGACATCGGCGGCACAGCTAGCATGGGGAACTGATGGATGACGTCACAACATTGCTGTATGGTGATTGGCTAATATACTGTAGCAGGATTCGGTGGGGTAGACTTAGAAATAAAATAGTAATTCATGCTTGGTGTTGATTAATATTATAATAAAAAATACAAATATTGTTAATTTTAAGCAATTTATTTTAATGTTCCTTGGTTTTACAGAAGTTCTCTCTCCTCAGTCTACTTCTAATCTGGTGGTTTCATCAGGATAACTTCAAAAATAAATCACATATCAGCACAAAACTTTCACAATGTTTCATACTCAAAAGACAAATCAAGTTTGATTCCTCGTTTCATCTGAAATCAGTTTTTTGGCATTGTATTCAGCTATGTATTTGTATATGAAGCGAGTATTGCAAGAGAATACAGTAGTCCACATATATTCATCCATTCAGCTAGGGAAGCATATTTTCATGACTTTGCAGGGGCGAAATCATCAAAATTACAAACATCACACAGAATGAAGAATTATGTTGGAGCTGTAAAAAGATAAAGGTAAAGAGGTAAACTTGTCTAACTTTAATCCCAGTGTTTGAGCTGATGTCAGAAAGTATAGTGAGAACTATATATTGCACTCAAAGTATCCCATAATGCATTGTGAAAAGTATTGTTCAATGGTCACCATCCAATTAATATACAGTGTACCATCATGCATTGTGTTTGGGCTGCTGAAAAAAGAAAATAGCTGACAGGAGGAGAAAGAGCAGCGGGGAAACGTTAGCCTGTCCTATAAATATACGTAATTTTGCGTTTAACTTAAAATCTTAAAAAGCATTCATCCAAAGTGTATAACACATTACAATCCAGAACTCACACACACACATTACAAAATTAAAAAGAGTTATTAAAGAGAAGTAAAAAATAAAAATAAGCCAAAATAGAGTAAGATGAAAACTATGTCGAAGTAAATGTCTTACTAAAGTATATACTTACTTATATACAGTATATTAATTACAATGTAGTGAAATAAACTGATCCAAAACTTAAAATGTAATTTAATAAAAGACAGAAAACCTCCAGCTCTCATCAGCTCTGAGGATTAGTGTCCATGGAGTAGTGTCCGAGGAGTATTGTAGTGTCCGAAAGTGTTTCAACATCGTCAAGCTCACTATATAGACCTCTACATTTACTTTTCTATATAGTGAGTATATATAGTCATGTTATTTGCCTTTATATTGTATTTACAGGCTGACGTTATTCTTTCCCAGGGTGATCGTGTCGTGTATATTCGACCGGGCATGTGTACGAATCGGCCTGCTTTGTTCGCGGTGGCACAGTGTGGCTCAGCAA
This sequence comes from Neosilurus mollespiculum, assembly GCA_030014195.1. NCBI lineage: Eukaryota > Metazoa > Chordata > Actinopteri > Siluriformes > Plotosidae > Neosilurus > Neosilurus mollespiculum. The sequence continues at coordinate 19,381,995 of JAQMYF010000022.1, forward strand.
CTGATTTGCATGTAATTGTTGCCACGGATTTGCTATGATAGTCATAAACAAGACATTAGCAATTCAAGGTGAGGAATTAGAGGCCTGAGAGACTTCCAGATCACACACATGGTAATGAAGCCCCTGGCTTAATAATGCAAGAAATGTCAGGAAACTTTCCACCAGGCGGGCAGACGCCAGGGAGGCACCGCAGGCCTAGGGCTTGTGTCATCTTTGTTCTAAATGCAAATCAGTTTGTCGTGACATTGACTCCATCAACTATGGAGCAATGGCGGTATGATGAGAGAGTGGCCAGGTCTTTTCCTTTTCTTTCTCCTCCAGGTCTCCATCAGTCAATCACACCCAAGAGTCCATTAAATCTACTGGTATTATTATTGTTGTTATTATTTATTTTCACTGATTATTGATCAGCTTTGTTCCACACTGTTTTTCACTTCTCAGATAACCAACATAAGTGAAAGTGAGCATGTGAGAGTGTTTGAAGCTTTTTTAGCTTTCCTAGACTGTGAAATATAATGAATACAATCTCAACCTTAATAATTTAAGACCCTCAGTGTGCGAATGGCAGGCAGTTCAAAGAAAAAACAGCGGTGCCTTAAAGACGAGATCTTCTAACACTCTGGAAAATTCCAAGGTTATCTGAATAAGTCCTGGTTAACAGGATGTCCAGTTTTGAAGTGCGAGTTTGCCGTCCCATGTGCCCAATTTTACCCCCCTTCCCTTTTTCTTGCTTTCGCTCCCATGAAAGGCCGGCGAGTCCCCAAAAATAACTCAAAAGGTTAAGATATTAATTAAGCGGCGAGGGCTGAGAAGGAGGATAATGAGAGGTGCTCTTCACAAACAGACTGGCTGGTGCTCCACTCAGAGAGCGAGGATGAATGAACACACCAAATCAGTAGTCTATCGGCTGGCTGGTCTTGCCAGTCATTATGGGAATTACCTTCCAGCCCTGCTAGCAGCCTGCACCATTTACAGCAGAGTATAAGCAGCTCTGGTCATTAGAGTATGTGGAACAAACTTCATCCTGAGTAATTAAAATAGTCTTCCTCATGCAATCCGAAACCTCCTTACAGAAGTTAAGCTTCTACTTACAGTAAGAAAGGAATTAAAACCTCTCCTCCAGGGGGTGCTGTTACAGGAAATAATCAAGGCTTCCCGTTCCTGGAATGTTCTATAGTGTACTGTTTCTCTTATACCACAACAAATTAATTTCAGAACAACTTGCAGGGTTTTTTTTGTCGATTTATAGTCATGAAATGCCACAAAACACTTTTTTCACTTATGTTAGCTATAAAAAAAAGCTAGATATTGGGAGCAGTCATGGCCAAATGGTTAGAGAAGCGGGTTTGGGACCAAAAGGTCACTGGTTCGAATATCCTAACCAGCAGGAAAAATGGGTGGTGACAGAGGGAGTGAGCAGCAACTTCCCTTCCACCATCTTCATGGCTCTAGTGCCCTTGAGCAAGGTACCTAAGCCCCATCTGCTCTCCAGGCACTGCAATGTATGGCAGCCCACTGCTCTGAGAGAGAGTGTGTGTGTGTTCACTTTGGATGGGTTAAGTGCAGAATTTTGATTAATACAATAAATAAAAAAAAAAAAAATAAGCAGTTATTCTGTCACCAACTTCTTTTCTCCCTTTCACTTGAAAATGTATTGATAAAAAAATGGAATCAGTCCTTACAAACAAACAAACTCACTGACACTAAAGACACATTTCTTAAAGAACATTTCTAAAGACTATTCTTACACATTTTATTAATAGTACATCAAAAAAAGTGCCTGCAAATTAGCCATTATTATAAAAACAATGTTTGTGGTTCAGTATTAGACACTGTACCAGTGCAGTTGAATGACCAATCAGAATCAAGCATTCAGCCCTTTATTCTTACAGGTTTTGGTACTGTGCAGCTGAAGCGCTCTAACACATTTCACAGTGGAGAAATGGAATGTTTGAATTTTTATCTCCCCGCCATTAATCGTAAACTGTCTGCCGATTGGCACTTCCCCGGTAATTGTCCATGGAGTGCTAAGCCCTGTTTCCCTCTCCGAGCTGTACAGCCTACCATAATAGCCATGATTTAATTTAGCTATTTAACCTGTAATTCCAGCAATATTTATTGAAGAGCGAAGGGAGAAAATTGGGCCATTAGGCGCCGAGGATGAATACACCGAGATGAAAATGAACATGCCTAACTGGTAGTTGACCTTCGCGTTCTGTGGCGGAATTTTATTAGCACGGGCCGCTGTAATTACCGCAAATTGAATCATAGAGAAAACCGAAATCATTCAGTAATGAGCATTTTTTATTCGTTATTGCACTTTGCGACTGGGCTGTGAGGTGCGAAACTCCCTGCACGAGGCCTGATTGAAACTAAACGAATGCTGAGTATCCTGGAGTTGAAATGCACCATTTAAAAAGAAATCAGCTTTGTCTTCCTAGTCATGGTATTGTTTTTTTTTTTTTAGAACGAATGGGGGATGGGGAGCACTGCCAATTTATTTGTGAGCATTGTCTTTTTTTTCGGACGACATATGGCACGTCCTGTAAGACGCTGTGAGATGCAAATTCAGAGGAGTCTGACTTTAAATGAGGCAGCGACGGTGACATGAGCCCTTTTGAAGAGTGCACATCACAGTACTCTGTGGAGGAACAGCAGGGGAGCACCCATAATGCCGTGCGGCGTCGACGCACACCACCCACCTCTTCTCTTACAGTACAAGAGCGTTCGAGTGAAGTGCCGAGCGCAGAAACCCTGCAGTCGCAAAACATCATCTTGGGTGATTACCTGCGTTTTTTTTTGTTGTTTTTTTTACTCCTTGGAAGAACAGCAATTAAATCTTTGGCTGTTTATCTGGAAATGAAATGAGATGGCTAGAAATGAACGATGATGCACGCTCTAACGGCAAAGACAATCTGCTACACAGATACGCATGCACAACATGTCTTTTCTGTTTTTAGAATTTTGCTTAACAGTCTTAAAATTCTTATAGGCTCAGAGATGCAGGCCGCCACCGCCATGGTGCTTCACACACTAAACAGCAGCTTGAGCCTAATTAAAGGGACATACATCTTTCTGCACATCTGTCCGAGGAGATTCTAACTTAATTTCCAAGCACAGTGTCCACACTAATAACTGTTCTGCTCTATAGTCATCCAGAGGCTTGTGGTGAGGAGTCACAGTAAATGATCATTAAGGGCCAGACTGCACTTAATCAATACAAAATAGCCTGAGAGAGAGAGAGAGAGAGAGAGAGAGAGAGAGAGAGAGAGAGAGAGAGAGAGAGAGAGAGAGAGAGAGAGA
>JAQMYF010000022.1:19414315-19427834 GCA_030014195.1 Neosilurus mollespiculum
CACACACACACACACACACACACACACACACACACACAACACACACACACACACACACACACACACACACACACACAGACAATGCCAAGCTCCTTAGCAGACGTCTGGATGCACACACACACACACACACACACACACACACACACACACATATACCATATACACAAACAAAAACTCAAGTGTGTACTATGACTTAAATAGATATTTACATATGAACACACACACACACACACACACACACACACACACGTTTGCCCAATGCACCCCCTCCCAACACTGGATTTTTTTTTTTTTTTTTTTTACTTCTGAGACGCCTTCTAACTGTCTCCAGTTAAAGGAATCAAGGGATGCAACCAATGCATTGATATGCTACCTATTACCCATAAAATGTGCAGTAGCTCCATAAGGCAGGGAGAGAAAAAAATCCCCAAGATGGCTGCCTCAGCATCAAAGTAAATTTGTATACAAATATACATTTTTTCACATCAATTTTTAAAAATCTATCATGAAATCTTAAATCCCTGTTACTCTGTTTTGTATGATCATTTGGGCATCTATAAGCCTTCTAGTATATTAGCTACCTTAAAAGGAAACAGATGAAGATGCCTTCAGTCATCTAATGTTCTGTTTTAGGAGGGGGCTGTAATAAGCTGTGAACTTTTGATTTCGAACACAGCTGTACATAACGCTAGCCCAACACTGCGTTAAGCTAACTGTTGGATTATCAAATTATGTAAAGTAGGTAAGCTTAGTGTTTTAACAGAATACGCAACACATCAACAACAACCCCACCCCCCTTTAATCCCCTAATTTTAGTCATACCCAATTCCCACCCATCAAGTATAGCCTTCCCTATCACACGACCACCACCAACCAGGGCGGGGCGTATGCAAACATATGCCCCCTCCGTGACATGCAGTGCTGCCACCCGCCTCTTTACGAACTGCTGCACATGCGTATTTGGGTGCGACCTAACACACGAAGAGAAATCGCTATCCACCCCCTCGTACGAGATTGGCTGGTGATTGCTGTGAGTGACAGGGAAGTGAACATATGACATCCCTCCTTCCTGTTAGAGCTTGGCCAATTAGCTCCCAGTGGGGGCATTTCTTAACATATTTAATTCCCAGCCCCTTACCCTAACTTGAACTATCAAAACTAAATGCTTACCCTAACCCTAACCTGAAATTATATCTAGCCTGAGCATTAAAACCTAGTCCCTTAAGTCCCAATGCAATGTACAAATGCAAGCACACACACACACACACACACACACACACGATCCAGGTACCCTCTGGTCTTCCTACTGAAAAACCACCATGCTTCACTGCCAACTGATTTTTTTTCTCACAATATGTGTGTGTGTTTGTGTGTGCGTGTGTGTGTGTGTTCGTGTGTGCGTGTTCGTGTGTGTGTGTGTGTGTGTGCGTGCCCCCCAGCAAGAAAACAAATTGTGCTCTGTTACTGTTCACATCAATTGATGTTCTATTAAGACCAGATGGCCCTGATAAGTGTAAACCCATCCTGCAGAAAATACATACAAAATGTTGATGTCTAATAATTTTCTGTTGTTTGCACTTCTACACCGGAGAGCTTTAGCCGTGGGCTGATGGCATCCTGACCAAGACTTTTGCCTTTTTCGGTCATTCTCCACAGACACACACACTGTCATACTCATTTTAACTGGTGTGGCCATGAAACACTAGTGTGTCCTGATCTTGGAGGAATTAATTCAGTGTGCATGATGTGATACACGACAATTATTATATATGTATCAGAGTTAGCTTTTATTCTATTTTTTTTTCATTATAATTTGTTTTTAGTTACATTTACAAGCTCATAAATAAAAATTATCAGTCTCAGGAACCATTCAGCAATATCCAACAATAATTGTTTTTAAATATATTACATGGAAACATAAGAAAATCAAAATAAAATATGATATTTATGGTTTATTTTTACATGGGACATGATTAGCACTTTTATCTCACAGCAAGAAGGTCCTGGGCTTGACATTTCTGCATCAATTTTGCATGTTGTCATGGTTGCATAGGTTTCCTCTGGGTGCTTTGGTTTCCTCCCCAGAGACCGAAGACTGGCACATTAGGCTAAGTGGATATTCTCAATTGCCCCTAGATGTGAGTGTGAATAGTTGTGTTTGTGTTGGCCCTGCGTTATTCTGGTGAGCTCTTCAGAGTGTACCCCACCTTTGCCCTGGCACCAGCTTCCCCATGACTTGAATGAAAGATAAATGGCTTCAGAAAATGAAATAAGTTTTCTACATTGTTAATTGATTCAAGCATCATCCCAAGTTTGTTGGGTGGATAATAAACTAATATCCCAAGATAACGAACCAATCAGATCCATTTTTTATATACTGTATATTAAGTAGTTTTATTCTGAGGACTAGTTTTAGTCTAGTTTTATTTAGTTTAATATAATTTTTTTTCTTTACTGCACATTACAGACACCTAACTGTTATCGCAACCACAGTTCAAATAATGAGTACAATCGGACTCTCCTGTTGCACATAAACAGTTGTATATTTTCATCAGGTGTATTTTACTTACATTTTCCAAGTTGCAATCTGTTAAAAATCTGTCCGATCGTTTGCAGGCCTGTGCACAAAATCATGAGAATAGGACGTGAATTTCTCAGTTCATATAAGGCAGGATAATGAGATCATAATGGAAGGATTCTCCAGTGTACGCGCTCGGAGGTACCTAGCAGTACCTGGTGAAAGAAACCAAGTGTGGAACTATTTCTTGCAGCCTGGACGTTATCTAAATAACTGGAAGTTATTACTTGCCTCAAGATTTTCCACAACATTAAGTGTAACTGAGGCATTTTGTTTACTGATAAAATCATAATTGCCTGAAAATTTGCCTTATACTATATAAAAAATAAACCGCTTTTCGGTGTGATGTAATAAGGACGCTAAAAGTCATCGCACCACTCTGTTGTTGATGATTTTCCTTCAGTAGCATGCCCCGGATGGTTTATTTCTTACTTATTGTGTTATGTTACTGGTACATGGTAATAATGGTCACGATTCTGGATTGTAAAAGATGTGTATATGAATTTGGTGAGACGGACTGAGATTGAGTATTGGAGTCATATTTTGGCATATTTTAATATTTTTTTGTCTCTCAGACTCGACCACCCGACTCTCACTGTTTCCCTCTCTAGGTTTTTGGACAAATGCTGACTTATCACAGCCCTTGAACTTCAGCTGCCAGTTCTCTCTCATTTGGTGGCCTTTTGATCATAGGCTGGTTGGATAATTTGGCCATGAAAAGCATGTTTGGTAATTCGACACAGAGCGCAGAGCCAAGTGGGCCTTGTCAGCTCCCTCACACACACACACACACACACACACACACACACACACACACACACACACGCGCACAAACACACCACAGGCCTTCAGAGTTTGAGCCTTGAGTCATAAGCCTGCGGCATGAAGAACACCGGGTTCAGCAGGGCTTTGGTTTTACTGCGGCTTGTCATTTAGGTCAGCACGCTGCACCCTGTTGCCTTCTGAACCTCTGTCATGGCTTTCTGAGGGGAAACTTCCCTCCTTTGCATCTCGTAAGTCAACTCTTCACGTCACTTAGAGCCTGTTGGAAAACATGTGGATGATTGTGTTTACTGGAGCCATGAAGAGGCTTCCTGTGGTCCATTCAAAGGGCTGGGCTACTCAAGCTCGTGCTATGGACAGAGTCGGTGCTTTCTCTGGCACTCATCACACTTTCACATTTCACATCACAGCAGTTGATAGGTTCGGTCATTGACCCCCTTTGGAGCTTGCGCTGCCTGATTGCAGGGTCCGATAGTCAAATGAATGCGGCGGTGATATAGTAAGAAAGTATAATATTTTTATTTCGCCTATTTGCGTGGCATGTCCATGTTTTTTTTTTTCTTTTTCGGACACAATTCCGGCAACAGATTCATCCTGACCGGTAGTGTAACTGTAAAGCACAACCTCAGTTTGGAATTTGTAGTCTTGATGAAACAGTGGACAAACTTGTTGATAATTATAAATGCGTTCTTTGGAGAAAACACACACACACACAGTAATCAAATTTCGCAAAAATATTAAAAAGATTACAGAGTCTCCAAACTCTAAACATTCAAAGCATGTTGTTTTAGAAAAAAATAATCAATGACAACTGTTACCACCCTGGGATGTTTTTATAGCAACAGGACCCAGAGTTTTTTATTCATTCATTCATTCACTCATTTTCTAATCCACTTAATCCTAATTAGGGGAGGCTGGCACCTATCTCAGCCGACTCTAGGCAAATGCGGGGTACACCCTGAACAGCCTGCCAGACCATTGCAGGGCCAACACACACACAACCATTCACACTCACACACATATCTATGGGCAATTTGATAGAGCCAATTAGCTTACTGTGCATATTTTTGGACTGTGGGAGAAAACCGGAATACCCGGAGGAAACCCACGCAAGAACGATAAGAACATGCATACTCCACACAGAAACGAATGAGCCCGGGAATCAAACCCACCTAGAGTGTTTTAATCCTTTATTTTATGCAGCAGCAGCTCGCCAATGATTACTCTTTTAATCTGTTAAAGATCAACATTTATACTTTACTAATTTACCCTCAATGAATGTCCTTAAGACTTTTTACCAGTTTAAATCCTACACTCCATTTTTTCCTGTACACCCTTCTTCTCCCAGGTTCACATAGCAGAAGCTCAGACTTCTCTTGACCGCCAGATTTTTTTGTTCTCTCTGAGCACAGGGATGTGAATGTGTGAGGACAGACAAGGAGGGGTTAAGGCCAGCGCTCGGCGTGTGAACTGCTCTGACCTGTTCTGATGGTTTACATACCTCGTCTCAGTATCAGCCAGCTCACCCTGAGGCCAGAGAGGGAGTGAAACCCAAGATCCAACCCAGCTCCTCCTCCCATCTTTGGTAGGTAAAAAGAGGACCCCTGTTCTTTATGCGTGCAAAAAAACCCTGATCTGACCTCGAGGTGTGAAGCTATCGAGACATCTTTTCTTTCAGCGTCAAATGAAAACTTCCTGAAAGCAGAAATGGAAATAGGCAGGACCTGGATAGGGGCGCTTACCGAACTGTGTCTTTCAATCTCTGTGATTCCCTTTTGATAAAGTCATAGCATTTCGCTTTGCCGTGTGACATGATAAAATCTTTTTTTTTTGCTCATGCATTTCATTGTTTGAACACACCGAATTATCTTTTATTTTATTTTATTTTTTTTATTTCTCACCCTCCATCGCTTGCATACGTGTCTGGGAGATAAGTTGACCTTTTCTGGAATCGCCATCAGATTGAACCGTTATTGAAATATTCTCATGTTGCGAGATTAAAAAAGCAAAAAGGCCAGATTGGGAATGCTTTGTGGTATTTGTACATACAGTACAAGCTATTAAAACAAGAGCAAGTTCATGCCACAACCCCCCCATGACAGCCCCAGCCCCACCGCACCCTTCCCTCCCTCCCAGACCTCTGCATACCATTTTCTCTGGTTGCGACGGCATTCCTGGAGAACAAGACCAGACAGCAGTTCTGGGATTTAACACAGCTCTTATATTTCTTTAGGGAGAAAACATTGCATCAAACAAGCTGAGGATTTTTTTTTAATTATCGTTTTTAAAAGTTCCCTTAAGGTTCTAATATGTACTAATGAGATCTTGTCATGATTGTAGAATAGATGTGCACATCATACAGTCATATTTTACTGAAGCTAACATGCACGATCTGTAAAGAGTTTTAGCATGCTAACTAGCTCTCTGACAAGGTACAACACTGTTGTTGGTTCTTCATAACAGCCCCGTTGTCACTCAGATGAAGACCATTTTTCTGAATGCTGTGTGTGTGTGTGTGTGTGTTGGGGTGTTGGTTGGTTGGGTGAATGCACACTGAACAGCTCAAAGCTCTATCGCCGGGCCAACACATACACACAATATTTATATTAACACCAATGGCAATTTGGAACAGCCTAATGTCCATTGTGGGAAAAACCAAAGTACCTGGAGGAAACCCACGCAAGCAGGGGAAGGACATGCAAACTCCACTTAGAAATGCCTTTGCTAAGCCTGGAACTCAAACCCAGGACCTTCTTGTTGTGAGGCGGATGTTGTAACCATCACGCCACCATGTCTAACATTCATTCATTTATTCATTCATTTTCTGAACTGGGTCGTGGGGAGAGATCATCTCAGCTGACTCTGGGCGAGGGCAGAGTACATCCTGAACAGCTTGCCAGACCATCTTAGGGCAGAAACACGCTGATGGCAACTTAATGGCCTACTCTTTACGAATGACAGCAATGGTTCTTTCACCTTTCTTTTGCCTTTGATAACCCAGTTAGCTGCACTGGGGGGGACAGCAGTGACAACTTGGATCAGCACCCTACCACCAGGTGACCACTGCCCCACATGTCTAACATGTTCTCACAAATTTCTTACCATGTGCATGATCATATGCCTACATTCTTACCACAACCGATCAGATTGTAGCATGCACTTACCATGTTCCCACTGCATCTGTGTGGTTCTTATAAATACTGAGTCACACGCTACATATGTCCACATCTACCTTCAACAAGTCTGCGCCACAGTTGTATTTTGTCAATAAAGTTCATACTAGATTTTGGTTACGTAGTTACTACATCAATTCTGTTCTTACTTGCGTCCTGATTCAATCTTGTTCTCGCTAGCTACACTCTTTTTAACATGAATAAAGTTTGACCTTATCCTCCATGTCCATGGAAGCCATACGTTATCTGTTCCTACTATATCATACACATTCTTACTGTCTCCACAATTTTTTGAAGATATAGTGGGTATGTGGCTAAGAGTGATGGAGGTATTAAGTCTTTAATGTATCCAATGGAGGGGTGAACTCAAGAACAATTAAAGCTTGTAGATATATGATAAGACAGCCTTCATTGTCTTATCTTTGGTTTAACCTAATGTGTTCAGCTGTTCAGTTTTTCAGATTGATTACATCATCCATTTCCACTTTCATGTTCCTTTGTCTGGTTGCAAAGTCTTGCCAAGTGTGTTGTGCAGCTCAGAGCTTTGTTTCACTGTCAAACAGTTCTGTTTTTTTTTTCTGACTCTTGCTTGTATTATCCTTGTATTTCCATGAACGTGATCAAGCCAAGCTCCAGCAGCCTTATATTCCAAACAAAAACAGTTAGCCAGGATATTGGAATGAAGGTTTACTCAAGTGGACCATTAGTCTTCATAATAAAACGCATCCCATGTCAGCAAGCACCAGGTCGATTAATATTCGCCTCGCTTGCATTTTCCCTTAGTCAGACTGTCCTGGTGCACGCAGGCCCCAGACCTGCCGAGTGCAATTAGAGTGATATATAGGCACAGGCTGTTTCCTTCAAGGATGAAACCTTCTTCCAGGTCATTATCATGGCTAAGGCTGGAGCTTTAAAGCTAGACACGGAGCTCTTCTTGTTCTCTTTTTCATAACCTGTGCAAATATGATGCGAGCAAAACAAGCATGAGCACAGTTGGGCTGATTCAGGAATCTGCTTGTGTCAGGTAAGGACATGTTGGATTGCTACCAGCTTGATTACGCAGACGCAATGACTGTACCTCTATCTCATCCTCTAGTGTAATGGAAAGTGATCAGTCTTCTACAACATGCATCATGGTGGTTGTTACTGCACTGACCTACTGCCCCAGAAGTAAAAAACAGTAAAGTGGACAAATTTTATACGTTTAGTATGTGTCTTATTTAAAAGAAACATACTAAACGTATAAAATTTGTCCACTTTACTGTTTTATACGTTTAGTATGTGTCTTATTTAAAAGAAACAAACAAAAAAGTATATAATTGGACCTTTAGGACCACTGATGCACCTCGGAAGGTTTACTCAGTAAGCTAAATAAAGGTACATAATGTGCACTGAGCCAAACTCTAGTGACATGGAAAATACAAGTTGGGTGCCATTATTTTTAGGTGAATCTCTTAAAGGAAGCAAGTTACGGTGGCCGGGAAGTGCAAAACAAAAATTCATTTTCAGAAAACAAAATACATTTTCAGAAAACAAAAATACATTTTAAGAAAACAAAAATACATTTTCAGAAAACAAAAATACATTTTCAGAAAACAAAAATACATTTTCAGAAAACAACTTTACAAACGACTGCCTTACGGAAGGGGAATGTACCAAATGCCGGAAGTGATGACATGAGTCACTCAGTCTGTTCTGGTCGGAAGTTTACAAATGTAGTTATTAAACTGTGTTAGGAAATGAATGACTTGTTTTCTAGCTGATATATTTATGTAGGATGATGAGGCTGTATCACTATTAGGAATATTTTTCTCACCAAACGGATAATATTTCATGTAAAATAATGCAGCCTCACAACTCGAAAGTGAAGGAAAGACATTCATCCTCGTTAAAGATCCACAGCCTATTTGGTACATTCCCTTTCCGTAAGAAGGCAGTCATTTGTAAATTTGTTTTCTGAAAATGTATTTTTGTTTTCGTAAAATGTATATTTGTTTTCTGAAAATGTATTTTTGTTTTCTTAAAATGTATTTTTGTTTTCTGAAAATGTATATTTGTTATCTGAAAATGTATTTTTGTTTTCTGAAAATGTATTTTTGTTTTGCACTTCCCGGCCACCGTAGCAAGTAGAACTTTTCTAGGAAAATAAAATAATTAACCATTCAAAGCAGCAGATACGAAAATGCTAACCCACAGGTGTTATACTCAAAGCCAGTGGCCCAAATCTGTCTTGCCAACTAATTTGATGTGGCCTGTGAGAGCTTTTAAAGAACATAATTATCATACATTCTTTGCATCAACCGTTACCATGAACCATAATTTATCATCCATCCATTAGGTAACCATAAACAGTAGTCAAGTAAACAGCTGGTCATTCAGAACTCAAGGAAGATTGCACGCTAGCTTGTCAATGTCAAACTTTGTCAAAAAAGGAAAACAAATAAAGTTCATTGAATATTTGGCCCTCTATGACCTAGAAATTTGATGAGGTGGCTCTCAGTGAAAATAAGTTTGACACACTTGTGCTAACCCCCTACTTGAATCGCCACCTTATTGTGGTGGAGGGGTTTGTGTGTCCTAATGATCCTAGGAGCTTGCATTATGTCCCTGGTAGGATCACCCAAGGCAAACAGGTCCTAGGTGAAGGTCCAGACTAAATGCAATTCAGAAGACCCCTATGAATAAAACATGAAGTATTTAGTTTCCCTTGCCCGGATGTGGGTTACCGGGGCCCCCCCCTGGAGCCAAAAAGGAGATTAATTACAATTCAGAGTACCCACCCTTTTTGGAGTTTTTAGGAGGTGTGTTAGAGATTACTCCTCCTGGGAACTCCCTCTTCATCCTGGGAGACTTCAACTCCCATGTGGGCAACTACAGTGTGACCTGGAAGGGTGTGATTGGTAGGTATGGCCTCTCCAATCTAAACCTCAATTGGTGTTTTGTCCATCACGAACACCATGTTCGAACATAAGGGTGCCCAAAAGTGCACTTGGCACCAGGACACCCTAGGTCACAGTTCGATGATTGAATTTGTAGTCCTGTCATCGGACTTGCGGCCTCATGTTCTGGACACTCAGGTTAAAAGAGGAGCTGAGCTGTCAACCGATCACTACCTGGTGGTTAGCTGGCTCCGATGGCAGGGGAGGCAGCCCTCCAGACCTGGCAGGCCCAAGTGTGTTGTTAACTGTCAAAAGTGCCTTTAACTCCCACCTCTGGCAGAGCTACATCCACATCCCAAAGGAGGCAGGGGACATGGATTCCGAATGGGCCATGTTTCATGCCTCCATTATTGAGGCAGCAGCACATTCTGTGGCCAGGTCATTGGTGCCTGTCATGGCGGTAACCCCGTGGTGGACACCTGTGGTGAGGGGGGCTGTCCAGCTGAAGACCTATCAGGTCTTTTTGGCCTGTGGGACTCCCGAGGCAGCAGACAGGTACTGGCAGGCCAAATGTACTGCAGCCCAGGCTGTTGCCAATGCAAAATCTCAGGTGTGGGAGGGGTTTGGTGAGGGCCTGGAAAATGACTATTGGTTGGCCTTGAAAAGTTTCTGGACCACCATCTGACGCCTCAGGAGAGGGAAGCAGTTCTGCACAAATACTGTTTACAGTGGAAGTGGGGAGCTGCTCACCTCAACTGGGGATGTCATTGGGAGGTGAAAGGAATACTTCAAGGACCACCTCAATCCCACCAACAGGCCCTCAGTGGAGGAGGAAGACCCTGGGGGTTTTGGGTGGGGGTCCGTCCATTGCTAGGGCTGAGGTTGCCGAGGTAGACAAAAAGCTCCTCGGTGGCTGAACTCCGGGGGTGGATGAGATCCGCCCTGAATATCTCAGGGCTCTGGATGTTGTAGGACTGTCTTGGTTGACACATCTCTGTAACATTGTGTGGTCATCGGGGGACGTACCTCTGGATTGGCAAACCGGGGTGGCTCCTGAATCCGAGGTTCAACGTGGTTTTCATCCTGGTTGCAGCACTCTTGACCAGCTCTATTCACTCTACTGGAGGGGGTATGGGAGTTTGCCCAATCTGTCCGCATGTGTTATGTGGATTTAGAGAAGGCTTTCTACTGTGTCCCTTAGGCTATCTTGTGGGGTGTGGGCTGAAGTCCAACGAGGCTGTCCTTTGTTACCGGTTCTGAAAAGAATTTCTAGGTGCAGCCGAGGCACTGAGGGGTTCTGGTTTGGTGGCCATAGGATCTTGTCTCTGCTTTTTGCAGACGATGTAGTCCTTTTGGCTTCATCTAGCCGGGACCTCCAGCTCGCGAAAGGGTGTCGTGGTGAAGAGGGAGCTGAGCCGATAGGAAAAGCTCTGAATTTACCAGTTGATCTATGTACCAACCCTCACGTATGGTCACAAGCTTTGGGTATTGACCAAAAGAACAAGATTGCGGATACAGGCGGCTGAAATGGGCTTCCTTCGCAGGGTGTCGGGGCTCTCCCTTAGAGATAGGGTGAGAAGCTTAGACATCTGTGAAGAGCTTGGAATAGAACCGCTGCTCCCCTGCATTGAGAGGAGCCAGTTGAGGTGACTCGGGAATCTGATTAGAATGCCTCCTGAATGCCTACTTGGTGTGGTCTTTCAGGCATGTCCAACCGGGAAGAGACCCCGGGGTTGACCCAAAACATGCTGGAGGGACTATGTCTTTCAGCTGGTCTGGGAATGCCTCGGTGTCCCCCGGAAGAGCTGGAGGAAGTGGCTGGGGAGAGGGATGTCTGGACGGCACTGCTTAGAAGAAGAAGAAGAAGAAGAAGAAGATGATGATGATGATGATGATGACACTTGTGCTAACCAGTTTGTGGTAAAATCGCTCTGGCTACATCTGAATCTTTATGTAAGAACTGAAATACAATAAGTTTCAAAATAGAATCGCACATGGCGTAGTGGTCAATACATTCGGTTTAAAGTAAGAAGTAAGAAGTTTCCTCTGGCTACCATGGTTTCCACCCACAATCCAAAGACATGCACATTATTTAAAATTCTAATTTCAATTTAAATTTCTAATTTATTTGTCACATACAAAATCATACACAGTACAATATTTAGTGAAATGCTTGTAAAGACTTATATCTATGACCTATATTTGAAGAAGAAAAAAAAATATCGATATCAAGAAGAGAAAAAAAAATCAATAACAATTGCTATTTGAAGGACACCAATAGTTAAAAGTGGAATAAAAACATAAAAATATACAATATAAAAGTAGTGATGATAAATAAATAATGTGTAAAGTGTCAGTGCAGTATGCACACAAAGATGTCCAGTGAGTGTGGTTGTTGTGTGCACAGAGAAGTGCAAGGTGTACAGAGAGTGAAATTTGTGTGTGCAACAATCAGCTGAGGTAGAATGTAATGTTCATGTGTAGGGTAGGTCTACAGGTCCAGGTCCAGGTATTGGGTGTTCTGGTTGAGGGCCCGAATGATCTGCGGGAATAAGCTCCTCCCCATTCGCTCAGTGTTTGCTTTCAAGGAACGGAAACGTTTCCCTGACTGCAGCAGAGAGAAGAGTCCATTATTGGGATGGATGAAGTCCTTCATTATCTTCCCGGCCTTGGTCCAGCACCGCTTGCTGTATATAGTGTCCAGGTCAGGAAGCTCGATACAGATGGAGAGTTTGCCTGTCCTGTTTGGTGCTGTTTCCAAACCAGGCTGTGATACTTCCCGTCAGGATGCTCTTAATGGTGCAGGTGTAGAAAGTCTTTAGCACCCTTGAGGGCAGTTTAAAGTCCTTCAGGCATCTGAGATGATAGAGACACTGCCGGTCCTTCTTCACCAGGGTGTTAACATGAAAGGACATTAGGTCAATTGGTCATTTAAAATTGCCCCTATGTGTCACTGTGACTGTGAATAATTGTGTGTGTTGGCCCTGTGATGGACTGGTGAGCTGTCCAGGGTGTACCCTGCGTTTTTTTCTAGAGTTGGCTGACATAGGATCCAGCCTCACCTTGACCCTAGTAAGATTAAGCGGTTCGGCAAAGGAGTCAGTGAGTGAGAATACTAAATGTTTTGTACTTGGTTACAAATCCTAAACCTGATTGTGAATGCACAAATTCAAACATGCAACCCCATGTGGTCAGATTTCCTTTAATTTCTTTGTGTAAGAAATGTAATAGTGCTATATCTGCCTCTAACCCCAAAGCAAATCTTAAAATTATTTTAAATTTTTAATGATTTAATTGTTATAAAATTTGAGATATAATTATTTATAAATCTGCAAGTTTCAGACTCAGCTAAGCCCTGCGTGGTGACCTGATCATGGTGTATCCAGAAGTCTCTCAGTCAAAGTCAGCTGGGATTTGCTCAGCTTTCCAAGTGACCCTAATGCAGAAGGGGTATAGATAATGGAGGAATGGCTGAAGGGAGACATAGTTGAATAGTAGTTAACATATCTGACTCACAGCTAGAGGGTCCTGGGTTAAAGTCCCAGGCTTAGCGAGGAAGCTGCTGTGTGGACGTTGGGTGTTCTCCCCATGCTGGTCAGTGTGTACCCTGCCTTCGCCCAAAGCCTTCCTGTGACCCTACTAGGATTAAGTGGATTGGCAAATAAATAAATGGATGGATGGACAAACTTAGCTGAGATTAGTTCCAGCAAGTGACCTTATGGATAAGTGGTAGAAATAATGGATGGATGGATGGATGGATGGACTGAGGGGCAGGCAGACAAAGCGTAACTTCAAAGAGCTGGTTTGTCTCTTTAAAGCAGGGGTCTCAAACGCGCGGCCCGCAGGACGATAGTTTGCGGCCCCCGCCTTAATATGAAAGTTTAATGTTACTGCGGCCCGCGAGTTTGATATGTACCGGCACGTTACAGTGTTGCGGGCGGAGCTGAACAAACCTACCAATCACAGTGGTGTATATGGCTCTCGGGGGCGGGACATCGGCCGGGTTTGATGCAAGCAGAGAAACATTTCTCAGTGAGTGAAAGTTAGTGCCTGGCTGGCTGCCTTGTTTCTATTGGACACACGCGGACATTCGGCCCAACGCGCTG
>JAQMYF010000022.1:19461407-19472948 GCA_030014195.1 Neosilurus mollespiculum
TATATATATATGTTATAAATTTGGGCTGCATATTTACTTATGTCTCTGTATATATATATATGAATATTTGCTGGTCGAAGAAGAGGCGTCTTGCTGCTCGGCCGTAATAGCCCATTTGACGAAGATGCCGCCTAACAGTTTTTGACCTGATCTGGGTGTCTTCTGCAATGTCTGCGTCCTTGGAACGGAAAATTTTCTCCACTGCTCTCTTCACGGAGCAAAGGCACATTTCTGATGGTCCAGGTCGACCTGGTAGTGGATCCGTGGTGGTCTGCACTGTACTTTTTACTGTTGACAGAGGAATATTCAAATTGTAGGCTATTTGTCGCTGGCTAATGCCACCCACTGAATGACCCACAATTGGACCTCTCTGAAAATCTGACAATTTAATGACTTAAATTTAATAAACACTTATCAGATTGCTGTATAATGGTGTGCAAAGTTGTGCTAAAGTTATGAAAGAATTGTCAGATTTTGTCAGAAGGTGGCTTATGAGGCCAATCCTTTGGTAAAATCTCCCACAGTGGGAGTAGTGGTGGCTTGTGTTACGAGGTTGGGGATTATCAAGGCGTGCTTTTCTGGCGATGCATTTATCTCTGATGTTTTCAGTGCATTATTCTCAGCCTTGTCCGCACCTTGTTTTGATTAGATGTCTCCACGTCTGTTGATCCCATGCAAGGACCTCCCAGTTTTCCATTGTCCATTTCTTTGAGGTTCGCCATGAGGTTGTCTCTGAATTTTTTTGTGCTGTCCTCCTCGGAATTGTTTTCCTTCTTCAATTTCAAGTTGAAGTTAAGCAGAAACAGCTCTCAGAATTCAGTATTTCCTCTAACAGTACACTTCACCATGTTTTCATTCTTACATATGCATTACTCAGTGATTCTTGTCTGGTAAAAGGAATTAATGCTGGATCGGTCGACTTCAAAATCCGAGCTTGAGGCGTAATAAACAGATTCGGTCCGAGTGCAAACTCCGGTTGTCTTGATGCGACCAGAAGGGCAGAGTTGCTGGAGCGTGTTCCTAATTAACACACGCAAAAACACAAGGCCTTGTTTATTAGCGTAAAAGGGAATCTGATGTATTTTTACGAGGACATAATCGAAGCGTTTACGGCTCCATGTTGTGCCAATCACGCATCAATCTGCAGGGCCGTTTGTAGAGTACTGCAGGCAGCACATTACCACTAATAACATTTCTGGTGTAATCATGCATATATATTTCTTCTTCCTTCAGTCGGGATGGAGTTGTAGCAGCTAATGTATTCTGAGTCAGACCCACTGTCGCTCACAAAGGGGGGGAAAAGAAGCCTTGGTTGAGTAACCGTAATAATTGGAAAATTATTTTGATAGCCTGAAACAATCTAATATATTACAGAATTTTATTAAAATAATATCAAATCAAATTAACTACTATTCCATAATGAATTAGGTAACAAGGTAGGCAGATATTAATCGGCCCACCCTCCCTGAGGCCAGGAGAGGCGGAGAGAGTGTGTGTGGTAGGGGGAGGGTTATTAAGTTGGTTTTTGCGGCTTGTTAGAAGTCAGTGCGATGCAGTAAGAAAACTCCTCCAGGATATAATCATTCCTTCTTCTTCTTTTTCTTGCTTTTCATCTTTTTTATTTGACATGGCGTATATTCACCAGATCTCAGAGTTTGATGCACCACTGCCTATGTATCAACCCCATGATTGGCTGCATGAACTTCCTCATCAGCTCGCCGTTGCGTGATTTCTTCCCATGGTGCGAATCTAGTTGGCCTACTTAGAGGGCTTTAGCCTAAACATGTACCAAGACTGGTGGGCTTTAAATCAGGACCAGGTCTGTGTGCACCTTTGAAATTGCACTCAGACGTGTCTTTTAGTTGGTTGTGCCAAACATAGTTAATGTATCTACCTCATGCCATGCTAGCTTCAACCTAGCACTAAAGGTTTCCAGGAGCTTCAGTGCAACCAAGAATTCTTGTATCTTCTAAAAGAGTTTTATTCCTAACCCTTCATCGGTGGAAAATTGTGTTGAAAGAAGGGAACGAGATGACACTAAAAGATGGACTGTTTTCACTTTAGGCCATTTTTTAAAAAAAATATTCAGGATCACTACAGATATTTGAACATGAAACTAAAGTGAACAAAGCTCGAATCTGAGCAAAATAAAACATTCTACTCAGGATTCAATTTGAAAGGCTAGAGCACCATACATACACCCACCAAATACAGGGGGCAAGCCAGCATTGTCATGGTATGTTCATTGGAATCAAGTAGGATTGAATCCAAAAAAACAAAAGCCACATGGACATGTGGATTTTAAAGCAGATAGTAACTTGATGTCAGGATTGAACTTGGGCAACTGTGAGGCAGTCATGCTACCTGGTACCCCACACTGGCAAAAAGTTCCAGATTTATGTAAGTAAGTTCTGGGATGAAAGTGCATCAATTCCAAGCAAGCCTATTCATTCGGTTAATGTGGGACATTTTAGGTTAAATTTGAGGAAATGTTATAAAATTTAAGTTAAGGTGTCCTACATTCAGCAGTGTCCTTCATTATGTCAATTCTCCCTATGACAACAAAGAGTTATTATAGTATCATAATTTTCATTTGTGTTATTAAATTTATTTAGTGGTTACTTAGTGGTTAAGGATCTGCATTACTAATCAGGTGGTAAGGGGTTCAAGCCCCAGTACCACCAAGCTGCCACTGTTTGGCTCTTAATCAAGGCCATTAAGCCTACCTGCTCCAGAGGTGCCTTATCATCAGGCTGACCGCTTATCATCGGGCTGACTCTGTGCTTTGAGTCCAACAACCTAAAAAGCTAGAACATATACAGAAAATAAATACTCCCTGTGTTTGGATGGGTTTCTTTCAGGTCATCCGGTTTTCTCCCACAGTCCAAAGACATGCACATTTGGCTGTTCCAACTTGCTCCTTGATGTATGTGTGAATGGTTTTGTATGGGGCGCCAAATGTAAAAATTAGACTAAAAAGTTTTAGCTGACACATTTTCAATATTTAGATCATTCTCCTCATATTTAGCACATTTTCTCTCACATTTAAGATGGAATCACATTTAAAACAACATCTTACATGTTAAGAAAATGCTTGCATGTCGAACCTAAATGTTAAATATTAAATCTAAATGTAAAATCTAAATTTAAATGTAAAATTTAAATTGAAATGTTAAATCTAAATCTAAAAGTTAAATCTAAATCTAAAGTTAAATCTAAATCTAAAGTTAAATCTAAGTCTAAATCTAAATGTTAAATGTTAAATATAAATGCTAAATCTAAATCTAAATTTTAAATCTAAATCTAAATGTAAAATCTATATCTAAATGTTAAATCTAAATATAAAGTGTATATCTAAATTTAAATTATAAATCTAAATGCTAAATCTAAATCTAAATGCTAAATCTAAATATTAAATGTTGCACCTAAATATTTAGAAAATATGCTAATTGACCATGCCCCCGGGCGGTACCTCAAGCAGAACCACGCCCACAACTCAGGACCGTGCAGGACAGATGAACATGGCCGTTGGCTCTCTCCAAGCAGGAGAGATGGAACTAGTGCTAATGCCAGGTGTGTGAGCTGCACTTCAAAGTGCACTTCCACAGATACCATTCACGCCATCTATGGTAAGTAAAGAAGTTTGAATTTGACCGTTTTTAAATAATTCGAGAGTGAGTATTATTAAGATAACCGACATTTGCCGTACTGTTCTTTTTGTAAAATTCTTTTAAAAAGACAGGAGCGTTTTGTTTTTACCTGTTAACGAGGGGCGGAGGGCATGTGGAGGGGGCACGCACGCGCTGGCAGGGGCAACTGTGACTGTCGGGTTGAATCCCTTGGGCGGAGCGTCTTTCTAAAAGAATTTTACAAAAAGAACAGTTAAAACAAAGAAGACAGTATGAACTTCTACCAGAGATTTGCCGTACTTCTGTTTGAATACTGCAGATTTGTCAAGACGATTTACACTCATTTAAAGTGAAATCTGGTGCTCCACTTTGCTGTTCAATAAAGTGAAACATGTGCCATGTCTCAAAACATATGAATAAAATGAATAGAAAAGAAAAAAATAATTAATAAAATGAAAACAAAGTTCTCGATGAATAAAAGAAGCGCAAGCCGGATTAGAACCTAAAAGAAAAGCACCTGAATCAGCGCAGCATTTATCCATTACACCACATCTCAGCAGAATGAAGAGTGCATAATCTATCATTATAAAGTCTCTTCTGATAACAAGCCAATATTCACATTTAATTTTATCATTCACAAGATATGACGGTTATAAAATTAAAGTGACTTTTAACAAATATGAATGTCTTTCTTTTCACTTTAAAGTTGTGTAGAATGCATTATTTCACATTAAATATTGTCTATGGGAATATCACAATATTTAATGTGAAATAATGCAGCACATTAGCGTAAACATTGGGTTAACTGTTGCAGTCGAAGGCTACAGAAATATATGGAACTGCAAAAATCTGATCACAATATTAAATAAGCAGGACAAATAGGAGGCCTTGATAAAGAGGGCAAAATAGACTTCAATTTAATAAGATAACCGTGTTATCTTGTGAATGACAAAAATAAACATGAATATCGGCGTGTTTTAGATTTAGATTTAACATTTAAATTTAGATTTAACATTTAAATTTAGATTTAACATTTAGATTAAATATTAAATTTTTAGGTTTGATATGCAAACATTTTCGTAGCAGTTACATGTAAGATGTTGTTTTAGATGTGATTCCATCTTAAATGTGAGGGAAAATGAGAAAAAGGATCTAAATATTGAAAATGTTTTGGCGTCCCATAGGTTGTGTCCGTGTGTGTGTGTGTGTGTGTGTGTGTGTGTGTGTGTGTCGGCCCTGTGATGGACTGGCAAGTTATTCAGGGTGTACCCTGCTGTCGTCCAGCCGGTTGACACATGCTCCGTCCTCCCTGAGACTCTAGTAAGATTCAGCAACGGAATAAACGAATTAGTGAATGTACATTACTGCCACCTTATGGAGTGAGTCTGTTACTACTGCATCTTTCCCTTCAAAGTGGTGTAGCAACCACAGGGCAAAGTAAGGGGAAAAGAAAATGAAAACAAGATATTTGAAAATTTCAAATATATTTCAGTTTTGTTTTTATTTCATGATGCATTGTTCATTGGAATTGTTTTTTTTTTAATTATTATTATTTTATTTTTATTATTATTTATTATTAGTTAAGAACTTTGGTGCTGCGGCTAGTTTTAATATTAGTCCTAGTTTTTGTTAACTACATGAACTCTTTTCCTGTAAGACTTCATATCTTAACTCCCATGTCTCAAGGTCACATTTTTTTTCTGGAGATATTTCTTCAAATACACAGTGATGCACATAGTTATAGATGATACCACCATACCTTAATCCCTTTTGAGGTGAATTAAACAGGGGGCAGTGTAGTGGGACATATACGTAGCTCTAACCAGCTGACTCGCAAGAATAGAGAAAGAGAAAAAATTAAATTTATTTTTAATTACTAATTATTTTGGTATTTTTATGGCTTTATTTGAGCTGTCAGGCTGCTAAGAGGGAGAGGGGGATTAAGGTCCTTGGGGGAAGAGGAAGGAGATGAGAGGAAGGAGCAGGCAGAGGGAGGACAGCTCATTTTTGATCCAAACGGGGCTTTGCAGGCCGGGGGGGTGACAGCTGCACTGTCTTTAGCCCGGATTTGAATTTGAATTCTATCTAACGATGCAGCGACGCGCGGACTTGGCAGGGCAGTCTGGTAATCTCCTTGACACAAATGCCTGGGCTTTTCTTGTGTGCCCTCACAGAGATTTGGGTAATTAAAGTTAAATTGAAGGAATAAAAAATATCCTTCTTGTAGTGAGGCTGTCTCGCTAATGCCAAGTGTGAATAGTCAGGGTTGTCCTTAGAACTATAATCCTAAACGCTGCTTCTCCTGGAAAAGGGGAACTGCCAAAGGTTTTGGGAAGCTCTAAAGACAGTGATAAGGCAAGACCACGGTGCTTTCATCTTCCAGGCATCTTTAAGAAGAGGTGAGGAGAACAAAAAGTCAGCACTCGTGCTTTATAAAACTCATAAGATATCTGGAAGATGCACATCTGCTGTCTCGGCATGCTGCCATCCTTATTGTGCAAAAAGAATTTTTATTACGATGCCAAAGTGAAGGTATGCATGTATACAAAATGTCCAGGTACCTGTAAAATCTTAAACTTGGTTATTTAAGAGGGCCCCAATTCCCAGGTGGCTATGTCAAAACTATCCAAAGCTCATATCTTAGGACTTTAAACCTTGAGCCAAAGACCTGTTTGTATTTCTATTATCGTGCATATAGACCAGTAGTTTCCACGACCATAGCACACTGCCTTGCTGTAAATGCCAGCCACTCCACCTCAGACCACACAACATGGTTGCAGCGAGAACATCAGTGAGCATGTGGTTGCAAATGGATTTTCTTTTTCTTTAACTTGATCTTTTAGAAATTTAGCTGAGTTAGCAGGTAAGTAAATAAAATACATTAATCATCATTCATTCATTTTCTAAGACACTTAGTACTAATTATGTTCGCAGGGAGGCGGCACCTATCTCACCCGACTCTGGGCGAATGCGGAGTACTGAATAGCTCACCAGGCCATTGCAGGGCCTAAATCAAATACAAATAAAATAATTTTTTATTTTATACCACTGCATGTCTCTTTATTTAGAGCAATAAAGGATTACAACCAGCTTCGTGGCTAGTTTGGGTCAGCACAGCAAGCACCTAGCTGGTGTAACTGGATAACACTAATATAACATAGTTTCTGTACTAGTTTTCTTTTAAATTGGAAATTCAAAATTCATCAAAATGGACTAAACCAGATGAACCCCACCTTGCATGTTAACACAGCCATAGGCCCTGGTTGGCCTCATCTGGCCCATGGGTAAATGGTCTGGCTAAAACCCTGAAATTTGTGGCTTCAAAGTTGCCCAGAGGAGGAAGTAGCAATAGCTTGGTATTGGTATTGGCCTTAGCTTGCCCCGGCCTACTTGGCTCTGGCGCAATAGTGTAGCAGCTATTGTAGCCTTTGACTACTGATCATGTCTGAAAGAAGAGGAACTTGATGTCTTCTCTGACACTTTTGTACTTTCTGAAATGCTGTTCTGCTCACTGTGGCTGCAACGAGTGTTCAGTTGAATGACTGTAGCTTTTCACCTCGACCCAGTGTGCCCTCAGAGCTCTCCGATCAGTGAGATGTTTTTTCCACCCCAGTGTTCATTTATCTCACTGGCATTTTTTTTTATTGGTTTTAGTGGCCCTGAGCACAAGTCTTAAATACAAAAACACTCTCAGGAGATCAGGAGTTACTGAAATCTTTTAACTGGTATCAAAAACCATGCTACTGAAAACGAACACATTTTCCTCATGCTGATAATTGGTGTGAACCAGCACTGAGAACCTTTATCTGCATGATTTTTAAGCGCATGATGCGCTGCTGCCACATGATTGGCTGATTAGATGAAGTGGCTGCTGTGTGTGTATTTGGGTATGTGTGAGTGGATGTGTAGCCCAACATATGTGTGGCGACTAAACAGGATGTTAAATGTTGGCACATGTTAATCCACCCCCACCTCATAAGTGCATAAACTTCATAACGGATCAGCTGATTCCAGTGGGGACTCAGAAGCTTTAAATGAGTAAACATAGCAGGAATTAAGTTCTGCACTGGCCATCTGTGTCTGATAATGTAATGGAAATGTCAAGACATTAACCTGTGGTCCAAAGCTTGGACGCTGCCAACTTTCTATTAGCGCCCGAAAGATGCTGGGATCTGCGCGCAAGCAGTCATGTAAGGAAGAAGAAAGGATAGCACTGTATAACTGCACTTCATTCATCATGGTATCTTTTACACAACCTTCAACCCGAGTCATACCTGAGCCGACGCTTTCTTTCTTTCTTTTTTTCCCTCACTCAGGTTATTGCCCACAGCATAATAACTATGAAATTACTGCGGAGCTGTCTTGTCAGTAACCAGAGAAATGGCAGTGTGGGAGGCAGAGCAACAAGACTCCCATTGTAGCCTCGGCAATGGCTCGACACCTCCCGTGTCACACTGCACAGAGAGTAAGGGAGGAGCATGAAAAAGAGTAAGTGAGTGAGCGAGCGAGTGAATAAGTCTGTGTGTGTGTGTGTGTGTGTGTGTGTGTGTGTGTGTAGGTAAGACGAGGCCTCAGGTTGATATACCTGGTCTGGACTGGTCTGGTCTGGTCTGCTCTGCCATTATAGACAGAGCGGCAGCCAAAAGGCTCCAGGAGGGAACAGGCCAAGACGGGTGCCACATCAAAGCTCCACCACTAGAGCCACACCTCCAGCTCACCTGGAACCTCCAAGCCATGAGCAGGCAGGACCACCTGACAGACGGGCCACCCCGAGCTTTCAAACACTACTTCAGAGACACAACACACAAATAAATGTCTAGACGCTTTCAACTTTCTCTAAACATGGCCTTTAACCATGGGGTCTTACTCATCATGTGTCCTAACATTTAGTGACCTCACCTTTCGACATCAACATAATTGTTATGGTCTATGTTTATGGATGTTATGGTCTATTTAATATCTATGGTGCCTAGATATTAAAACCTTACAGACCATGTTTGCATGAATAGCTATATATACTTAATAGCAACTTAAATTTTATTCTAGGTCAACTGATAACAGCAATTACGCACTCTGACTGGCTAATCTATTTCTAGGATATCAGCTCATATACTGTGACCTCAAGGTTACCATAGAAAGAAAAAAAAATGCAGAAATGATCATGACTTGTAAGCTACAGTATTTACATTAACAATTAAATTATTTTTTTTTTTCATCAAATGGAAACTATTAACACTAGCTTTTGCTTGCAAGCCTGAAGTGCAACTAATACCTTTTTTTTTCAGCGTAGACTTATTCCACGAAAAGCAACAAAATATAAAATTAAAGTACTTGCAAACTACTGTCCTTCGGCTAACCAGCTAGCTCCGTGCTAACCAGAAACCATCAAAATATGGAAATAAAGTATTTTATAGTAAGGACTTATTTATTTATTTATTTATTTATTTATTTATTTATTTATTTATTTATTTATTTATTTATTGGGGCCCCGGGGGGGGGGGGGGGGTATTTTCAACCCTTACATGATGTAACTTTTCACACGAACAGTGATCATGTACATTCCTGTCCACCTCGAATATCATACCATTTCAAAACAGTCTCCCAAACCTCATCTTTAAATATTTCTTTTTTTAAATATACTCACCAATGAATAGCTCTAAGCTGTAAATCATGTTTACAATCCACACCTGTCTAAAGTAACTAATTATACGTACTATAGCCTTTAGCCATAAGCGTTTTTATTTTTCCTCAGATTTTTTTAACCTGTCTTAGTACCAACCTCCTGCCACCCAGGGTAAAGAAACAAGTTTAATTGCTACATGAAAACCACAAAAAAAACCCCCAAACAAACAAACAAAAAAAAAGTCTGGGATTGATGTAAACACTCACTATACCTAGAATGTGCATAGTTTCATTTCTAAAAAAAAAAACAAAACATAAAGTTGTCCATGGTGTAATTAAAGATAAAGCATTCCACTGAAAACCTTTTTACGCTGCCATTCTTCTTGGAATGCTAATCCAGTGGAATAGTTGAGTAATGAGAACGGGTGTGCTCGTATGCGTTGTGTAGTAGCTTCAGGAGCTATGAACAGCTTTCATTTGTCTCAGTGCATTGTGGGTTTCATCATCGATGGTCGTATGCAGTGTTCTTAGAGTACTTAAAAAAAAATATATATATATGTAAACAGTGGAAACGGGTGTCTGGACATACTCAGCGTTTGAGTTTTGTGCTTAAGTTACAAGCTGACAGGTTTTAGATGTCAGTCATCCTTATTCAAAATATATTCTGGATTTACATATATTCTGGATATCACATCCACCTAAAACAACTTCCTGGTATCCCTGGAGTGTTTTCTGTAATCTACAGTATAAACATAAACTCTGACTTGTTAATTAGGCGGACATTTTTGATGACTGATGTTTACGTTGGGTGGCACATGGGTGATATAGTGATATAGTGGCTAGCATGTGCACCTCACACCAAGAAGGTTCTGGGTTTGAATTCCAGGCATGGGCAATTCAGTGTGGAGTTTTCATGTTCTCCCCATGCTTGATACATGCACATTTGTTTCAATATCCAGATAGTTTAAAAGAATAGTATCTAAATATCACATGCATGTTAATCACAGTCTAAACTTTTTATATTAACACAGTCACAAAATAATAAACATAAGTACACGCGTGTATAAATTCTACAAAGATACTTAAAATGCATCCTGGCATCTTTCTGTTTGTACAGTTTAATTCTGCACACGAAGGCATAATTAAAATAAATTACTAAAAAAAGTAATAGTAAACTATAAAACAATAAAAAACTGAAGAAGTTTATAAGTAAACGGGAGATGGTTCAATTGGAATCAGGCTTTTAGGACCACAGCAGGGAACAGTGTAACTCCTTTCCACTAATATCTCTTTTCCACTAAAAATTATACGCCTGCATTTAGACCTGTAACTGTTAGATCTGTGGGTCTAACTACTGTATTTGTTCTAATACACAGCATTACATGGGTATTTAGAATGTTTCATGTAGTACACGTGTGTATTAATTTTACAAACACACTTAAAATGCTACTTGCACATGGAATGATTTTTTGTATCTTTCTGTTTGTACAGTTAAACACTGCACACGAAGGCATAATTGAAAACTAATAGTAGACCATAAAGCAATAAAAAACCGAAGAAGTTTAAAAGTAAATGGGAGATGCTTCAATTGGAATCAGGCTTTTAGGAGCACAGCAGGGAATGTTTTGGATCAGGCAATATGGCTGCACAAGCATATCCGGTGACTTCAGCCTCAGCAACCCAGTCCGATATCCAGGTACTTTTAGATCAGTGATATAACCACATTGATTACACCACTCACTTACCTCTGTCTTAGAGTTAATGTGGCTGTTATCATTTGAAATCTTTCCATTTTTGTCTTCCTCCTCATTATCTTCTTCCATAAAACTATTATCTTATTCACTAGGACTATAATCTTTGTCTCTGCTGTTATCATCCCTGTAAATTTTGTCTATTACCTCTTCTCCAGAAAACCTTACTATGTAATGTGCTGCCACCTTGCAAATGCAGTGGATATTACAGGATGGATTTACTGACAAGCGACACACGTCAACAGAGCACAAGCAAGCTGGATTTACTGACGAGCAGTGCTCGTCAACAGAGCACTGAAGGGATTAAGAAATGACTCGGAGCGGTTCAACTTTAAGACCACACCTCTTATCATTGTTGAAATTCATTCATTCATTGATTCATCTTCTTCCGCTTGTTCCGGGGTCGGGTCGCGGGGGCAGCAGCCTAAGCAGTGATTTCCAGACGTCCTTTTCCCCAGCCATTTCCTCCAGCTCTTCCGGGGGGACGCCAAGGTGTTCCCAGACCAGCCGAGAGATGTAGTCCCTCCAGCGTGTTCTGG
>JAQMYF010000022.1:19490329-19504720 GCA_030014195.1 Neosilurus mollespiculum
CTGCACTGGCTCCCAATTAAATTTCAAATCAAATATAAATTGCTACTTTTAACCTATAAAGCACTTAATGGTCTTGCACCACATTATCTTATATTGTCCTGGTGTGCTGATGCTGGCTGGAGTTCTCATCTTGGAAGCCCGTTGCTCCTGCTGATGAAGATCCATATGGGCTTTGATCTGCACTCAGCAACTGTGAAAATGACTTTTCACTGCTGGTGATATAAACTCTTTTGCTGCAATTATTTCGGAGTTACAGTTGTGGTATAAACAACCAGACTCCATGTTGGACTGCAATGAAGTTTTCTTATATGGTATGTATTTTTACGGTTTCACCTAAATGAGGATGGGTTTCCCTTTCGAGCCTGGTTCCTCTCAAGGTTTCTTCCTCCTGTCAACTGAGGGAGTTTTTCCTTGCCACTGTGGCCACGGGCTTGCTCATTAGGGATCTGTACAGTGCCACAGACTTCCAGGGAAACACTGTAGCAATAGTTACAATAATAGCATTAATAATAATAATACTAATAATAATAAAAGACTGCAGAAAAGATTTCTGAACGGGTGGTTGGGATTGGTCTCATTTTGCAGGTGTGTTGGATTGGTCAAACCTTTGGCAGGAGTGGGCAGGATTAGTCCAATGTTCCTGAGGAATGTTTTGGAGGAATGTTCAATAGGATTGATGAGTTTCTGTAGGAGTGTTTGAGACTGATCAAACTTATTACAACAGATGAATTCTTTCAGTGACATGATTAAAGGGTGAAAATGTAGTGTTTAGACATCTACAGC
This sequence comes from Neosilurus mollespiculum, assembly GCA_030014195.1. Lineage (NCBI taxonomy): Eukaryota > Metazoa > Chordata > Actinopteri > Siluriformes > Plotosidae > Neosilurus > Neosilurus mollespiculum. Next base: position 19,491,113 of record JAQMYF010000022.1, read on the forward strand.
ACAAATTTGACACATTTCCAATTTTAAATTTCTATATCTTGCTCATAAAAAAATGACAACAGGTTTATGTATAAGCTCTAACTTTATTAACTGGTACAAATTAATACACTCAGCAGAAGTACAGCTCCCCCTATATGATTGGAGGACAAAGCCTGATGTCACAAGCTTACTCAAGGCAGTAATATCATAGAGCAACATTAAATACACTTCCAGGGAAACACTGTAGCAATAGTTACAATAATAATAATAATAATAATAATAATAATAATAATAAAGCTACAATATCTAATGGAGGAAGTAATCAGTACAGTTCTAGTAAACTGGAATATTTATCCACAGTACACTAGGGGAGGAACAAGTTCAAACCAAACCCTTTATGCATATTAGTGTTTGCAGGGAGTGTATAGCTTAAATGATTAAATGTACTGTGTTAGTAGAACTACTATGAGATTCTACAGAATGACCTAGCCTCTCTCAATAGGCTGCAGTGACTACAGAGTTGGTTGTTCTGTCCTGTTCATTCTCACATTGTGGGCTTTACACATTTACCTATGTTAATTGCGAGGCAGCTATTCCAGAAAAAAAAAAACATGTTCTGGCTCAAATACAGGATAACATCTCTGTTACAGTACAAAGTTACCCCATGGATGACTGAGGTCTACAGCATCTGTAAAAACATCTGAAAACAAATTCCAATATATGCTTTTATTACTTTAAAAAGGACATGCTTATCAGTAGATTGTTGTGAGAAAGTACATTAAAACAAGGTTAACAACTATTCTGCAATCTAGAGACTGATATTTTCATAAAGCACAGAATATTGACAGAACAGCCTTGACCAAAATGAAAAAAATATATATTTTTTTAACCTCAGCGGTGTGTGCCATAACCAGATGGAATGAAAGGATGGACCAGCAGATGTGATCTGATCAGATCTCTTTAGCATGAAAAAGTAACAGGAAGATGTATCCTTCTCACTAAAAATACATTTAAAACATGATGCCTTCTATCTAAGAGATATCACTCTCTCTTCATCATATGCACATATCAGGAATTGATTGAGACTTTAAATGTGTTTAGGTGGGAATGCATTATGATAATTCAACATTGCATTGTTTCTTTACACCAGAATCCTGGATCATAAAAGAATGACAGGAGAGAATGTGGCATAACGGGACAGAATTACAGGCAGATTTAACAGGACACCTCCATGGTTTGTGGTCTTGCTTGGTTCTCGTGACCTGGGCTGGCAGCAGCGCCCTCCGGCTGGGAGTTATTGTGGGTGCGGCTACGTGCACCTTCCACAGAGTTCATGCTGGAAGCGGAGTGAGTACGCGAGCGTGCCAAACGCGTCATACTGGCAGTGGGCACTAAGAGACGGAGAGAGACAGAGAAAGAATGAAATATAAATAAAGATTGTAAACGTGTAAATGAAGGAGGACTTCTGTACATTCTAAATGATTTAAGTAACTTTTTTTAAACCAGACTACAGTGTCGGATCTGGGAAGTGGCACACATTCAATACCGTATTTATGACATACATTTGTAATGTATGGGAATCCAGTATCAGGGAGAATAATAACCTCAGAACAGTGGCACTTAAAAGTATGTGAACCCCTTGAAATTTTCTATATTTCTGCATAAATATGACTGAAAACAGCATCAGATGCCCTAAAAGTAAGTAATGTTAAACAAATGACAAAAACAATACACTCGACTATTATTTATTGAGGAGAATTATTCAATATCACACATACAGATACATTGGGGAAAATAATTATTTAATCCCTGCTGATTATGTAAGTTCACTTATAAAGAAATAAATGGTCTAAAGTTTTTCTGGTGGGTTCTTTTCAACAGAGAGAGAATTTCAGCAAAAGAATCCAGAAAAAACACCCTATACAAAGGTTATAAATTAATTTGCATTTGATGGAGTGAAATAAGTATTTAATCCCCTACCAACCAACAAGAATTCAGGCTCACAGACCAATAATGTACCCATGAGACACACAGATTACTCCTACCACTTTAATATAATTCTCCTAATCTCCACCCGTTATGTGTATAAAAGTCACCCATCCAAAGTAACGTCTTCACCACCAAGAACAAAGAGCTGTCAATCACAAGAGAGAAGAATGCAGACCTGACCAAGGCTGGAATGGGCTATTGGACCATGAGCAAGAAACTCTGGGGGAAGGAGACAACTGTTGTGTGATTATTAAAAAATGGAAGAAATACAAAATGACCATCAATCACCCTTGGTCTGGAGCTCCATGCAAGATCTCACCTTGTGGTGCAAGGATGATTACGAGAAAGGTGAGGGATCCACCCAGAACTACACAGGAGTTTGTAAATGATCTCAGGGCAGTTAGGACCCACAGTCTGTAAGAAAAACACTGATACCACACTATGCCATAATGGGTTGAAATGTACAAGGCCGTCTGTAGCACAAATGATTCTGAGAAGACTTGGGAGAACATGATGTGGTCAGATGAGACCAACCTTGAATTTTTCAGCATCAGCTCAGCCTGCCATATTTGTAGGCATAAAAATGCTGACTTTGGCCCCAAGAACACCATCCGCACCATCAAGCACAGAGTTGAAAATATTATGCTTTTGGGCTGTTTCTCTACTAAGGAATGATGGACGGAGGCATGTTCCAAAAAATCGTGAAGATTATCCTTCCATCAGTCAGAACACTGAAGACGGTTTGTGGAAGGGTCTTCTAACACAATTATGACCCAAAACCCCCCCCACCCAACAGTATCTGTGAATGGCAAAAAGTAATCGAACTTTCTGGGATTAGTAGTTAAATCTGAAGGTGAAAGAGTTGTTGATGTTTCAGGATGGAATGGGTTACACAACCACCTCTAAAAAGTTTGAAAAATTCATGCCCACCATCACCCTCCCCAGGAGTGGTTGACTAACAAAGTTCACTCCAAGAGCAATGTGAGTAATACTCGGCAAGGTCACAAAGGAACTTCTGAGCAACTAAAGCTTCTCTCAAACTGCCTGATCTGCATGTTCACCATTAGAAGAACACAACAGTGGTGTGCATGGCAGAGTTGCAATGAGAAAGCAACTGCTGTGCAAAAAAACATTGCTGCCTATCGACAATTTGTTAAATATCACATGGACAAAGCAAAAAAATTTGAGGATGAGACCAAAATAAACGTTTTTTGATTTAAATTAGTTTTATGACAGGAAAAGGAAAACATGTATTCCAGAATAAGAACCTTACTCCATCTGTAAAATATGGCAATGGTAGTATCATAGTTTGGGCCTGTTTTGCTGCATCTGGGCCAGGAAAATTTGTCATCATTGATGGAATAATAATTCTGAATTATGTCAGAAAGTTCTAAAGGAAAATATCAGAAGATCTGTCTGTGAACTGAAACTCAGGAGAAAGTGGGTCATGCAGCAAAAAATGACAAGACAAGTCATTCTCCCAAGGAAGGATTAGAGAAGAATAAATGTAATGTTTTGGAATGGTCAAGCCAAAGTCCTGATCCTTATCCAATAGAAATGCTGTGTAAGCACTTTATGTAAGTAAATCCACCATCCAGGAAAATCCGTCCAAGTCCATGTGCAGGACTGATCAACAGTTACCACAAACTTTTAGTTACAGTTATTACTGCACAAGAGGATCTGAAAGCAAAGGTTCACAGGCTTTTACCCCTCACAGATACGTAATATTGGATCAATTTCCTGAACAAATAAATTACATTTTTGTTTCATTTGTTGAACTGGGTTCTCTTTATCCATATTTAAGACTTGTTTGAGAATCTGATGAAGCTTTAAATTATATTTATCCAGAAATATTGAGTTCTAAAGGAGTCACAAACTTTCAAGCACCACTTTAACACGTGAAGGTCCCAGTTCAGCAGCAATCAAGTACGCTTACACACTGAGGAGATTTTAATACAATAACATACATTTCTGGTTGTTGGACTTGGCCAAGGTTGGAAGTGCACAAGGCTTGAGTGTTGATTGCTCTTTATAAATCTCATTAACTGTCTACTTATTATAATCGGATATTAATTTTAAAATGTATTATTGCCTAGTGACCACTATGATTAATTCAGTGCAGGGAAACCGACAAGAGGTATGTAATTACGAGAGGAAGTTTGAACCTCTAACTTGGTGTTGTGGGTTTAAGGTGAAATAAATACAAGGCAATTGCAGCAAGGTGGTTTAAAACTCTTCAAATAAGCCTTGCGTCTTCCTGCCTGTGGCCATAAAATCAGCATGTTGAGTTTAAGCCACTGCTAATTTGTCATTATTCTCACTTGAAGGAAGGGAAATCCCTGGGTTATAACTGAGTTCCAATTCATTTTTATTGTGGCTGAAAAAATGAATATTTGGAAACAGCATGTAGAAATGCAGGGATTCCATGTAGAGATGCAGCATGCAAAAGAGCTCAGGTTAACATTAAAAAGAAGTCACATCAGCCAGGAAAATAAAACAAAAAGAGAGGAATACCTTTGATAACCTGTCCACAGAGTGTTCACACACACCCTCTCAACATAAAGTAAAAAACAGCATATCGGAGTAATAACTACAGAGTCATGCTACTAACACCACAATGCAGAGACACTGAGAAAAAGGACTGGATGTCAGGGGACTGGCTAGATGGAAAGAGCTGAGAAAGCATGAGAAAGAAAGACAGATGCTAAATGAACAGATAAATATGGAGACAAGACACTGGAAGTGCAGCCTTAAGTGTTGTCTGAACTCCTGGTACCTGCTTCGCTGTTCAGATGGCTGAGGAGCACATGGGGGACTGTTCACATTTGACGGAGGGATCAAACAGGAAGAGGAGAGAGAAAGAAAGACGAGGAAAACAAAGCTGTTACTAGTAAGACTTTTTTTTAAAGATTTAAGAGATAGAAAAAACAGATTAACAGGAGGATCATGTGAGGAAAATGCTGGAACCTTTTCTGTCTAAAGAGAAACCAGCACTGCCAGAGGAGGACTTTATATTATATAGGATATTTATAATCATTATACACAAAATGCCTGGTCTTAACCGTAACTTACTCTCGTCCATGCCAAAATGGTGACCTCTATAACTTTAAATCGAACCCTGTACAGAATGCAGACGTAATATGGATGGAATATATGTAGGATATAATTACATTTTAAACTTGAATTACTCTGATAGATTTTCCTGTGATGTTAACGCAAATGTATCTTCACAGCAACTGATGAAAAAAAACAGAAGAATCACCTTCAATATGTCAAATTTCATTAGATTATGTTCCTACAGCAGCAATCATATATTCATGTAACCTACTCAACACAGTCTCGGATATTCTAACACTCCATAAACATTTCAACACTCTCATTCATTTTATTATTTTATGGAAGAAAACCAGCAGTGGTATACAAATCATGAAAGGCTCACCTCTAGCCCCCTAGTCCCTCCACCACATTTAATTAAAGAAACAGTCAAAACATTTAACTTGTTCAACATACACCTTGTTTCACATTGACTGTTTAATTCCTTCCTCAGTCTCTAAGATGTGTCTACCGCCATTCAAGTCCCAGAATGTACTACGATGAATAGCTGACCGAGCTGAAGTGAGGCCAAAGTGATAAAAATAGATCTGCAAAGCAGGCAATATCCCTCAGCCCATGTGCAAAGTTATAAAAGGTACATCCCGTCCAAAGATCAAAAAAAAATAATGATGACCGCTGATTTCAAATTTAAGATGGCAGCTGCAGTGGCCATATTGGATATCGCGCAGCGATAAAAATGAAGACTTGTGTAATTACAAACTCCCAACATCCACACCAAAAATGGTGATGATTGGCAATGGCATTTGAGTTATTGCACGTAATGTAGCTGTGGACAGATGGATGGACAGACATCACACATGACAACAATACCTGAGGGGCTGAGAGGTAAAGACTACCCAGAGGAAAAAAAAATCTTTAACAACAACATACAAAAAAAGCTCAAATGATACAATGCCCGGCCAAAAAATTTAATTGAGCAGTCTAATATTTTGTTGTTGCGCCTTTGATCTTGATTACATGGCATTGTTGCTCTGGTTGGTCCAGTCGAGGCTCAGCAACATTAATGTGGCAATAAAATGAAGTCAGCTGATGATCTGAATGTACTGAATGAGCAGGTTATCACATCAATGCACTTTTTCTTCCCTGATGGCGCGGATATAAAATGGGGACTCAGATAATGAGCGAGTGGTTCAGGGAGCACGAGGAAGCATTTTCACATATGTATCGGCCCCCCAAAGTCCTGACCTTAACCCTACTGAAAGTTTTCGGGATGTGCTGGAGAAGACTTTATGGAGGGGTTCAGGTTTTCCCTCATCGATTCAAGACGTCGGTGAGAAATGAACCTGACACTGGATGGAAATAAATGTTAAATTTCTTAAGTTTGTTGAAGCGATGGCATGACGATTACGTGCTGTAAGGAAGGATAAAGGCAGAAAAACAAAATCATATTCGTGTATGTGACTTTTTTTTGGCTGGGCAGTGTGTATACACCCTAGTTGTGAGTGTGTCTGTTACTGGTTAGCTACCTATTACCTATTAGGTTCCATTCGCTACTTTTAGGCTAAAATTACAGCAGGGATGGATCACTGAATATACCCTTGATCAGATCTCAAAAATTCTAATTTTATGCTTGTATATCACACTCGTCATTTTATAGATGAAACTAGACTATGACTTGACAAACTAGTAAAACTGAGTCTCGGTCATAACTCAGAACTTCACAAGCTGTGAGTGCTTTTTGAAATTCTAAATGTGACGTTAAACACTGCTGGAAATCGGTGAGCGAGAAAGGAGTCTTTTTGTTTTTACGGGGCTAACAGTGAAACTCGATCGCTCTTCCTTTGGTTCAGGATTGTTGAGATGGTTTGCTAGCTAACCATTTGTAACCGTGCTAGCAATAACAACGTCCCGATGCATCTCGATGTTAACAGGACGGTGTGCAAAGTCATAGAAATTAGCATAGTGTAAGAGCAGTATTTGAAAGTTCGCATCTTACCGCAGGTGTTTTCTACGCACTCAGGCATGTTCTGTGGACATCTCGAGCACGACTTTCCTTTTACATATGGATGAACTCCTTCTTGATTCCCGCTGGAATTTAGACAAGAAAAGAGCTTTAGCATGATACTGACATTCTAAATGTGATGAACATTGAAAAATCTTTGGTTTACACGCCTTCAAGAAATTTTTAAAAGTATTTTTTCCGAATGTACAACTGAGGAAAGATTAATTTGCACAACACAAACAACCACAAACGCTCAGAGAGTGCAGACCTCCACCAAGGTAGTACAATCTCCACACTTTTTAATCCAGGCTTAATTGGCAGGTGATGTAGAAATACGGTGCCCCCTTGTGGCCTGTTCCAATGTAATTTTTTTCTCCCGGCACGTTGTGGGTGATTTTTGCCTCCTTGCCCTATCGTGAAGTGTTAAAAAAAATCCTTCAAACCCCTGTTGGACCTGGTTTCGGATCACACCCAAAATTTAATCAGTTCTTCGTTGGCCCAGGACCCGCATTTGCTGAAACTTTTATGGAAATCTGACCGTTAGTTCTCAAGTTATCATGGTCACAGACACTCAAACAGACTTACATGACCAACCTCATAACCCCTCGACCCCCCTCTTGGTGGAGTTAACAGCAGCTCTGTCCATGTTGCATTTTACTGAAGGAAGATTTTTATTGTTTTAATCATTCTTCGCTTTTGAACAGATTTAAGTCTACTTCAGATTTTACAATAAGAGTATCATAATTAATCACAGACGTACTTTGGGGAATAGTTGCAGATGAGAATTGTAGAATTATGAAAATCTATAATTGGAACGGTCTCACAGAAGTGTGAGGCACAGCCGATGCGGTTGCTCTTCGCCCACACTATCTGGAACAGCCACAAAGCACAACATGGTTACAATCAAAACAAAGCATGCAATATACACACCAAACTACATGTCAGTTAAGTAAATGTGTGTTTTATCCACATTCACTGGCTAGTTAATATACACGGTGCAAAAAAGAGTGGCTGTAATCACCCACCTGCAAGATGGACCAATGAGGAACATATGTGGGGAAAGTGTCTAACTTTCTTTGTCCTGCACTGCACATATATTCATGAATTCATCATTAACGAGTTTCCTACGATGCATAAGTTGTCAGTAATGCATGTCGGCCGTTATAGCCCCTTTCTCCGCTAATACAGACAAGCACTGGAACTCTTCTTCTCTTTATAGGGTGCCATGATTTTTGTGCACATGGAATGGCTGGTGGAATTCATCTTAGTTTAGGGATTTGGGTTGGTTTCTTATGAGTCATTCACAAGAAATGACTGTATTTTACTAGAATGGGCAGAACGGTGATGTAGTGGTTAGCACATCCACCTCACAGCAAGAAGGCCCCGGGCTTGGCGAAGGTGTTCTGTTCTCCCAGTGCGTGCGTGGGTTTTCCTCCGGGTACTCCGGTTTCCTCCCACAGTCCGAAGACATGCGCATTAGGCAAACTGGATGTTCCAAATTGCCCCAAATAGATGTGAGTGTGAAGGGTTGTGTGTTTGTCTGTGGCGATGGTCTGGGGAGCTGTTCCGAGTGTACCCAGTCTTATAATTATTTATGTACTATCTGGGATGGGCACCAGAGTGACTCTAGGATAAGCAGTATAGATAATAGATGGATGGATAGGACTGTCTTTACTCACCTGCGTGTAATGTCCGCACATATCTGACTCGCACCTGTTGTTATCAAAGTTGTAATATTTGTGTTCGTTAAACCTGCCCATGGAGGAGAACCATAAGAGAACTATCAGAGAACTATCAGAGAACCAGACTGTACTTACGTCAGCTGCATTATTTGATCGACTACCAAAGACACACTGAACTCTTATCTAATGTGTGATAAAGAAGGGAAGTATGGCTTCATGCGTACCAATTCACCATGGATTTACTGATGTTCAGAGAATCGGTGGTGATGTACAAGTTTTCTCCCAGGTGGCCTCTCAAAGCAGGGTTGTGAGCCCAGATGCACTGAGCAGAATAATTTTCGGCCAGCAAACTTAGTTCTTCATCCCATGTCTGCATGGCAACCAAGACAAAATTCAAACCTGAGGTGTGGCATTATTATTATTATTATTGTTATTGTTATTATTATTATTATTATTATTATTATTATTATTATTATTATTATTATTGTTATTATTATTATTATTATTATTATTGTTTACATATTTTATTTCTATCCTTTTTTTACAATTGTATTGTTTTAGCAGTATAAGAATAAAATAACTATTGCACCTTTAATAAATTAAACATGTAATTCAGGAGAAAAAGAACCTTCAGATATACATTCAGGTAACTTTCAAATAGACCTTCTAATATTGCCACAAAACAATTCAAATATGGTGTATAAATTGATGTGTACAGAAAAAGGGAGTGTGTGAGAAGGGAAGGGTGTGTGATGTGTGGTGTGTGATGTGAACGTTGCAGTGCTAGAGTGAGCAATCTCTGGCCTGACCTACGCTCGGGATGGAATCATCATGACAGGCTGATGGATATGAAGACAAGCGGTCTTATTTTTGTCCTCGTTGTCTGTAATGATGCAATTCCCTCCTGACACAGTGGTTTATAATACGTCACCATCATGCTGTACTTCATACTGTAGACTTCATACATAGACTTCATACTGTAGACTTCATACGGTTTCCTAAACAGATTGAACAATAGTACTTTGCTGCAAAGTTTCAGACAGGGCTGAATTTACAAGGGACCCACTTTTAATTAGGACGGAGAAGTGACATATCGGGTGAAGCGTTTTTATTCACGTCGTGTCAGTGACAGGTTACGTTAAAGGTTTCATTTTCAGGTTTCATTTTCAGGTTTAAAGAGAAAATTAACCTCGTCCAATTAAAGCCCTCAATTGTTGAAGAGAGCGCCGTGGCTAAGTGTCTTGCCATTTATTCAAGCACACTGAGCACACTGAGAGCTTTGGGTGTGTAAATGTCAGAATTAATACGTGCAATGCAGGAATAATTAATTTCTGTTCTGGATAATCACGAGCCGATCCGTCAAAGTAAACCTGCACCTTCAATCCATGATTGCCGATTTCTTTTAATCTGCGTCTGAATTACAGAAAAAGTAACTGCCTGGTCAGGGTATTTAAATTGTGATGAATACAATATATATTTTTTAAAATATAAGTTAGGCATATCTTCAATTGAGTTCAGTTATGAACAGGAGAGATGTGGCTCAGGCTAAGGCACTGTTAGTTTAGGCCACGCCCATTACAGGTTTAAATTCAGACACGGGTATTGGTAGAACTGAATACATGAATATACTGTAGGCTCATTATTATACACCGTAGTCAATACATACACAGATATTCTTTTCCTGACAGAATTATTGTACAACATACATTATTAAAATTTCTTATGGATTTCTGAAATCAATATAGGGTCAAAATGATTAATATAGCACACCTAATAATTAAGTAAATGCCCCTTAGCAAGAGTCACCCTGACCAAATACTTTTGGTAGGTATCAACAAGCTTCTGGTTGAATGCTGGTTGAATATTTCCTTAGAGTTCAGTTAAATTTGTAGGTTTTCTACCATAATCCACACATATTCAAGAGTTTTGAGATTGGGACTTACTTTAGGCTTAAAGTAACCCTGCTTCATCTGTTCTTCAAGCTTTGAGGTGTATTTCAGATTATTGTGCTGTTGAAACACCTGGACTCTGATGGTTTGATTTTATGCTGAAGAATCCTCCTTATTCATGATTCCATCCAGACTGTGCAGTGCATCAGTTTCACTAGAAGCAAAACAGCCCCCGAGCATGATGCAACCCCTACCAACACCACCATGCCTAACAGTTGGTACAGTGTTCCCATTGGAGTTTTGGTCATTGTAGCAACTTAACATTTGTCTCATCTGGCCATTTGAACATCAAACGTTCCTTTAGAAAGTTCTTCTTCATAGTAAAGCTAGAAGGTGTCAAATTTAAAGTTTCATACTTGTACAACAGCATCTCAGGCCATGGTGATGTTTCTTGTTTCATGGCAGGCCTGTTTCTTGGTGGTTTCCGAGCATCAGAACCAATTTCCTGTCAACTGAGGTTGGCCGTTTTGGTCAACTTCCAACAAAGTGGCTTGGAATACTGACTACACCACATAATAAATTGTACTTGTATACAATTGTTTGAACTGATGGTCCTGAAAACTGATGACATCATTGAAATGGCTACAAGAGACTTCTCTGACTAGAGTAAGCCTATAATCGTCATTCACTGATCTGCACTGAGGTCCTTCGACGTTCCCATTGTAATGCGTGTGGGTAAACCATATGACTGCTGTCAAGCAAATATAATATGATGGTGTAGAAAGCTACCATTCATTCAATTATTTGTCAAACTGCTTAATCTTATTAGAGTCATGTGGAGGATAGGGTCTATCTCAGCTGACCCTGGGTGAAGGATGGCTACATTTTGAACAGTCCATTAAAGGGCAACAGACACTATTTACACATGCAATCATGCCTAGGGACAATTTGGAACAACCAATTAGCCAAATGTGAATGTGTTTGGAGGAAACCAGAGTACCCAGAGGAAACCCAGGCAAGCACAAGAAGAACATACAACTCCAGACAGAAACGCCCTCACCGAGCCCTGGACTCGAACCCATGACTTTCTTGCTGTGAGGTGGATGTGCTAACCACTATGCCCCATGCTGCCAGAAAAGCTACCAGCTGTAAGCATTTAAGAACATTAATGGGAAGTTAAGATACTTTGGGTTGGCAACTCTCCGCATAATTAAATGCAAAATCTACAGGGTGTATTTACTGTTTATTTTTGACCCTGTGTTAATTTCGGAAAAACTCTTTCCCCAAATTATTGTATTATTATTATTATTATTATTATTATTATTATTATTATTATTATTCATGTATGTTGTTCAATCATTCTTTCCCTGAAAGAGAGCAGTTCAAAGAAATCTATCCATGTGTGTAAATTCTGACTGTACAGTAGTGTGCAGTAATGATTATACACTTAACACAATGAAGATAAATCAGAAACCATGTATTATTCAAGTATTTATTTCATGCAATATTGGATCAAAATGATGAGAATAAGAAAACAAACAACAATATATAGTAATAACAATAATAACAGTCTCTTTTTTGAGAAAAAAGTCAATATTTAGTGCGGCCACCCTTTACTTTGATAACAGCATTGAACCTTTCAGGCATAGTGTTCACATATTTTTAAATTTCTTTACTTGCTAAACCATTCCATATAGTTTGAAGTTCATTCATGCTATGCAAAAGTCAAAAAAATAAAATTTGCGACACTTTTAAATGTTTCTGAAAAATTGGTATTTTCAGTGTTTTTGTTTATTAACCATACTTTTACCTCAATATACTTGTCTGAATATTTTTTTTTTTGGTTCTCGTTGCCTACAATAGCATTGTTCAATACATTTTAAACAAAAAAAAGTTATAGAGAAGTAAATTCTTACTCCTTTTTATTAGGAACCCTTTTAGACAAAGTGGTGGTGTATAATCTTCACTGCACACTACTGTATGTTAATGAGGGCCATGAAGGTAAAACAGTTCATATTTTATTCCAAAACACCTCCTCTTGATCCCCTCATCTGCTTTTGTGTCCTCTCTAAACACTGGAGTGGACTAATCCCTCGGTGTACAGAGCAAAAGAGCTTGTGATGGTGATATGCCATGTCTGGAGTATGTATAGGAGGGTGTGTGTGGGGGGGAGTGTTTACGGTCCCTTTAAGCTGCTGTGGAATGTGGGAAGTTCACAGTAAAGCCCAGGCTTTAAAGCGTGCCTTAGTGCATAACCCAGGAGCAATGTTCAAGTTCATCGGCATCCAGACAGGTGTGTAATGACTTGTAGGGCTGTCTGGGCTCAGGGCCGGAGGACAGGTGGTGGGGGATGGAGGGGTATGACTGTGGCAGGCGGTGGTCGGCAGAAGGGGAGTGTAGAGACAGAGACATGGACCTTTTCTTGTCGTCTAGAAATCTCAGACGTCTGGTATATTTATAAATGAATGACCTTATTGATTTATTTTATGCAGAATCACCATCAGCTCTGATCCATATACATGTACTGTGTCCTTTGTAGATTTATTTGATTTCATGTTTCATAATTTTTTATAATAATTTTCTGGATTATCGCTTCACACAACCACAATAGGCTAAGGGGTTAGCATGTTCATCTCACAATAAGAAGGTCCTGGGTTTGATTCCCAGACTCGGGCATTTCTGTGTGGAGTTTGTATGTTCTCCACATGCTTGTGTGGGTTTCCCCCAGGTTCTCTGGTTTTCTCCTACAGTCCAAAGACGTGCACATTAGGCTAACTGGCTGTTCCAAATTGTTTCTAGGTGTGGATGTGAGTGTTAAAGTTGTGTGTGTTGCCCTGCAATGGTATCTAGTAAAGGTCATAGTAAAGGTCAACAATTAGAGAGTTAGATAGATAGATAGATAGATAGATAGATAGATAGATAGATAGATAGACAGACAGTCAGTCTGACTGACAAATAGACAGACAGACATTCAGATAGATAAAACGTGTGTGTGTGTGTGTGTGTGTGTGTG
>JAQMYF010000022.1:19505532-19530679 GCA_030014195.1 Neosilurus mollespiculum
GAGAGAGAGGGAGAGGGAGAGGGAGAGGGGGAGGGAGGGAGGGAGGGAGAGGACCTGCATGGGCAAGTGTTTTGTTTTGTCTACGATTTCCTTGAAGGAGGGTCATTCAGAACACACACACATACATAAACACACACACACACACACACACACTCACACACATGCGCACTCACACATACACAGCCTCATCCATTGGGAGGAAAAATTGAAAAAAAATGTTATGAATATACAGACACCTCACTTTGATGTATAGACATGTGCTGTGTGGAAGATACTAAATAGTGTGAGTAGTGCAAAATATGTGTAGGCATGCTTATAACTCGACACACACACACACACACACACACACACACACACATGATTATGCCCTCAGTACCACTTATAACAAGGTTAGCTCTTGCAATGATAGTGGCAATAAAACAGCTCAGGCTGCTCTCTGGCCTGTGTGTGTGTGTGTGTGTGTGTGTGTGTGCCTTGTAAATGAGCTCTCTGATTTTCTTTCTTTCCTTTTTTTTTTCTTCACAGGAATTATTCCATGCCATGCACAGTCTTTTTAAACCAATTGGGCAGCAAATTAGCTAGCAGGGGTTAACAACCACCATTTTGTCACTGTTTATTTAGTGGCACAGCATGGCCTTGATCACAGCTCCTTGACAATGCTCGAGTGCACTAATAACCCCGCATTCACCCGGCCCGTGGTTCAGCAACTGAAGATGTGGTGCTAAAAAAACCTTCCTGTACAAAAGTCTGAGTGCATTGCTAACTGACATAAAAACATATTTTTCTTTGTAATGTCTCTAAACACATTTAATGACAAAATAAGGTCAAAATAAAATCTTTTCTTTTCCCCAGTCATGCAAACATGCTATTTTTTCATATTGCCCTCACAGACCTGTGTATATTTACAGAGACATTACTGTCGCTGGAGAATGTTTGAAGCTAGTACAGTTAGCTAGTTAATGTTTTTTTTACTCTAAAATTCATTAATTTCAGTCATTTTCTAAGCCGCTTAATCCTAATTAGGGTTGCGGGGAGGCTGGCGCCCAACTCAGCCAACGCTGGGTGAGGGCAGGGTACACTCTGAACAGCTCACCAGACCATCGTAGGGTCAACACACATGCAACCATTCACACTCATACTGGGGCAATTTGGAATCACCAATTAGCCTACTGTGCATATTTTTGGACTGTGGGAAGAAACTGGAGTACCCAGAGGAAACCCATGTAAGCATGGGGAGAACATGTACACTCCACACAGAAACACCCGAACCTGGGAATCAAACCCAGGCCTTCTTGCTGTGAGGCGGACATGGAACCACTGCGCCGCCGTGCCACTTTACTCTAAAATATTAAATTGCATTGGATACACGAATCTGGAGTTTGCATGTTCTTTCCGTGATTGTGTGGGTTTCCTCTGGGTACCCTGGTTTCCCCCAACAGTCCAAAGACATGCACATTAGGCTAACTGGCTGTTCCAAATTGCCCCTATGTGTCAGTGTGAAAGTAAACGGATTTGCTTGTATGCTGGCCCTGTTATTGACTGCTGAGCTGTTCAGGGTGTACACAGATTCGGCTGAAATGAATGACTGAAAAAATATAAACACAAATGTTTCATTCAGTTCAAAACTTTAAGCTAATCATTTTGGCTCCTATACTTTCTCATCTGGGAATTGTGGCGTAGGGGTTAGCACATTCATGTCACAGCAAGAAGGTCCTGGCTTTGAGCCCCGTACCTGGTGAGGTTGTGGAGTCTGCATGTTCTCCCTGTGCTTGTGTGCGTTTCCTCTGGTTACTTTGATTTCCTCCCACAGTCCAAAGACATGCACCTTAGGCTAACTGGCTGTTCCAAATTGCCCATAGGTGTTAGTGTGAATGTAAATGGTTTGAGTGATAGATATGACTGGTTGTGTTTGTGTTTTTGCCCTGCTGTGGACTGGCGAGCTGGTGTACGCCACATTCTCTGAAAATGTGCTGAGATAGGCTCCAGCCTTCTTTCGACCCTAGAGTAGATTTAGTGGCCTGGCAAAAGAACAAATGAATGAATGAAAATATTGCAGGGATGGTACATGCTCACAGTCGAAGAACTAAAACTAACTTAAGCGGCTCGCTGCTCGTTCGTGCAAATGTTCTTGGTTGGTCCAAAAAATACTGTGGTTTGTAATGTATTAATAAAATATTAATGTAATGTCATATTAAGAATATACAAAGCTATAAAAATGTATTTTATACAAAAGCAAAACACATTTTCACACGTTTTTCATATTCATTAACTGTGATTCATCTACTTTTGAATGCACGGCATTATTTTTCCTTATTAATAATTTTTTTATATACATATAAATCTTCAGTATCAAGCAGTGGACATTGCGTACATCGTTTCCGGATGATTTTAACCATTCGATGGCATTTTGAGCTATTTTTAAACCATTAAGTACTGGATATTTTGAATACAAATGGTAACTAAAAATTAACCACAGCGCTGATGCGTTATCACATTATATTTATACAATTTTGTTTGTGAAGCTGGAAAAAAAAAATCACATTTAGAAGATAAGGTTCATCAGAAAATGATGGTTATGATTATTCAAAGAAAATTGGAACAGGAAGTAACTATGCGTTGTGGACGTTTCACAAAATTCAACAGATAAAAAATATGAAATTTTTCGTTTAACGTCTACAAATGTTTTATTTCCTTTTATTACAAATCAACTGTTGTATTTGTGTTTTTTTAATTAATATGACAGATTTAAATTAATCATACATGATTTAATCAGTATTAAATCATACATAATCATACATAATTTAATCAGACATGGGTTGGTGCTTGAATTCCTGGTCTCGTTTCTTTTCTGTAAGGACGATTGAAATGTATCGCCAGTCAGAGATGGCCCTCTCCAGTGTCCACCTGACCACATCTGACCCTAAAGCCCGAGTTACTCAGCCAAGCACCAATGGTCTCCTTATCGATCGGTGTCAGTTGACCAATCCTCTGATAACTAAAATGTCCTCTGGGCTGCCATGACATCATTCCGCCTGTGACCTTGACCTCGCGTGAAACAGAGCGCGATCGACTAAAGATGTTCACTTCATCTAATCTACTTCCTGTAATCACAAGCCGGAGGACGTCGAGAGAGAGCGCTGTGCCGCTCAGAAGTGCTCCGTTCCTGCTCTCTCAACCCCCGGGGACCCATAATAGAAACCCGAAGGCCTATTTAAAATTTCATCTGATCCCATTAATTATTGTCGAAAAATTTCTGTGTCAAACCTCGGCTGATGGCAGTCAAGCTCTTCCTGCCATTTTGGCGAGATAAGGTGTCAGTTATCTCTCCAGGAGGTTAATAGACCAACCACATAATCCTTTCCCCCTTCTCTACAGATGTTTTGGTATTTGCATTCGGTAAGCTGATATGGTCATTCACTTGAGAGTGTGATTGCATTCCTAATGAATTTCCACACAGCCCCAAGAAACCTTGAGAGAGAGAGAGAGAGAGAGAGAGAGAGAGAGAGAGAGAGAGAGAGATAGTGAGAGAGATAGAGAAATAAAGAAAGAAAGCATTAGAGAGAAATAAAGTGAGTGAAAGAGAATGTGAGTGAAAGATGTAGAGAGACAGATAGAAAAATGGAGAAATCGAAATAGAGAAAGTGATATAGAATATATCTATGTAAGAGTGAGAGATAGAGAAAAATAGAGAAACAGAAGGAGAGAGAGAAAGAGCAAAAGAGAAATATAGAAAGAGAAATAGAGGGAGAGAGAGCGAGCAAGAGAGAGAGAGAGAGAGAGAGAGAGAGAGAGAGAGAGAGAGAGGAAGCATAGAGACTCGTGTTCATTTCATTATCGACGTTCAAACGTTTCAGCAGTGCTCAGTGACGAATTCTGTGTCTTTATCCTCTTCTATTAAACCACTTAAGTGAAAGTAGGAATTCCAGGAATACCAAAATCCCTACAGAATGTACGAGATTTGAATGAAGCTTGCGAAACATCAAGGCAAAGTATCTGTATCTGTGAAAAGGTCAAGTCCATGCTAACTGCTAGTAAGTGCTGTAATTTATGTCGTCGGCGTCTTTTTTGGACTTGTCCTTTTTGGTGTGATAAATGTTAAGTGAGTGCGGCTACATGGCGTAAAAGCGAGTTCAGTTCTTAATGTCTGAAATAATGACAAGATGGAAAATAGAACTAAGTGCTTCCCAGAACAGACGTTTCTTGGAAACATGACAAGCTGCACTTTTTTTCCCATCTAATTTCAAGAGAGGAGAAAGAAAAGAGGTGCTGGTGAGGGAACTACCATTTATAGCTTCTATAACGCACGTGAAAACTTGTTTATGTGCACGCTTGACTCCATACAGTGTAAATATAAACAAGAGAAAATATAAACACAAAAAATGGTAGTGAGAAAAAAACACAAATCGTAGTCAAAAGGCATCCAAAGTATGTGACAATACCACATTTAGCTACACTAGGATATCCCATAATTCAACTCTGGTTTCCTTACACAGTAGAAAGAAATGCACAATAGGCTAATTGGCTGTTCTGAATTGACCCAAAGTGTGTGTGTAAGTGTGAATGGTTGTATGTGCTGCTTTGTGCTGTTCAGGGTGTACCTCGCCTTTGCCCAGGGTTGGCTGAGATAGGCTCTGGCCTCCCCGCAACCCTTGTAGGATTAAGCAGTTCAGCAAATGAATGAATGAATGAATGAATAAATGAATAAATGAATGAATGAATGAAGAATTCCTCCGGGCAGAATACCAGAAAGAAAATGACTGACTGAAGTGGAGCAGGTGCCGAAGGTGAGTTGTAAAAAATGAAACACTAGTTACACTAAAACAGAATGGACTCTCGACTTGCACTTGCTGCACACTGTTTACGGTGGTTCCTTTCACAGTTACTGGCATCAGGCGACTCTGAGGATTACAGGCCTGTTTCTCACAGCAAGCCAATAAATCTGTGTTTGATGGAAAAAATGTCTAAGTCTTGCCTTGAAATACTTTTATTTAAAATAGTGTTGTGTTGTTGCTACTAGTTATATTTGGGCTGATATCCTACTAGTACTGTAGAGTAGTCAACATGTGTTCGTGCAGAATAAATACTTATACACACTTATAATACTTGCAGCAATAACTTCTTTTTGAATCATTTTGACAGAGAATGTCATCGCCTTTATCCTCATCTAACATGGTTATAAATGCCCAGGCCGCTTGATTACCGTCTCTCCCCAGAGGCTGTATCTATCTGTCTTATGAGAGATGACAACTCCCCCCTTCTTCCAGTTAATCAACGAAGCTGACCTTTGTAGCCAGCCTCACGCTGAGTGATTAAAACCCAAGTCTCTGTGTGAATGTGAGTGAGCGAGAGAGGAAACCCGCCGGACAAGCCCGAGCACCTTCTGTTCCACTTACCGCTGACGTCAGAAAATAAATCACAAGCGTGATTGTGATGAAGTCACCTAACGAATGACTTAAACCTGCCGCGATCATATTTCCTCCACGTGTGTTGGAGTGTACAGTATGTGGAAGGAGAGTTAGCGGGGAGATTAAAGCCACTGGTGTGATATGTCTCCTCACTCGAGTTGAGACGGCAGTAATTCACCCATCATACCTGCTAAACCATAAGATTATCCTTAAGTGGCTTTTCCTGGCCCTGGTCCAAAACGTTTTTAACGAAAGATCTGTGAGATGTACTCTAGCATTGGAATGTCCTCGAGGTGACAGATTATTAATGCAACGTTAATAACTGTACGCAAATCAAACACAAAGCTTTTGAAGTAGCATGTTTGATATGTTTTGCAAAAATTTGACATGAAAAGGGGCTTGGTGGGTGTGGCCAGGGGTATTTATCTTAGATGAAAAATAATGATTTGCTGAAAGTGAGATGGATATCGCTGAATAGTCCTCGAGAGAAAATGTTCAGGGTGCAATCCAATGATGTCCATTGAGCCTAAGGTGAAAACCAAACCAAAACAAGACTTTTATGATACATTTTTAATTTTTTTGTTAATTCAAGCATCATCTCGAATTTGCAGGATTAAATAATTAACAATTATGCAAAGAGGGTTTGGACAATATCATCGAATAGGTCAAGATTTAAATAAGAATTTTATTATTTAATTTGATGTATTCGAACCATGACAAAGACCGCTCAGGTGAGCTCCGTGATCTAATAGTGCTGTGTAGCTAAAGGTGTCTGTTTAGCCTATTTATTTAAAGTACATAGATATGTTAGTAAGCCACGCTGCACAATGGTATGTTTTGAAACACATTTAATTTTTTGTTTGTTTTTCTTGTGTTTTCTATGTTGTATATATACAAAATAGAAAACACAAGAAAAACAAACTAAATTTAGACTTTTATTACTTATTTTAGTCCAATATAATTATTATATTATATTATATAGGGTGTCCTAAGACTCTATTAACTACTTTGTTTCTGTTAACTACTTTGCAGTCCTTCACAACAATCAAAACATTTATTGTGAGCGAATGCAATGATATGTATGATATAATATAGAAACAATTATGATATGATAATTCTTTAGATAATGTCTTAGGGTTAAATCATGAAATGATGTCATACTGAATAAATATTTTTTCTATTGAAGCACCCCCCCTCCCTCTCCCCACCACACACTCAATATTAACTCAACTGAAGAAACTAGTTTGATTTAATGTCATGGTAGTGTGGTGATCCACTGAGGTCTTTTTGTGATGAGGTGATCCTTTAACTTTCCTTTAAATTTCAAAGTTAAAATAGCACCTTCAATGCCCAACAGCTGACATTCAGAAGTCCATGACTGTTCTATGTATACATGCTGCTACTTTTGTCAGACATTAAGGACACGCTATTATGTGTATCATGGTTTATCGAGGCAAAAACAGCAAAAGTCCACAGACTTTGAATACCACTGTAAAGCATTAGCTAGCTACACAGCTGTGGTAATGTTGACTTAGTTAGCTCAGCTAATAGTACCTACTCATCACAAGTTACTCGGCACTAACTCAAGTTATTAGCGATGCTAAAAGTTATCCAAGTTCACTAACAAGATAAGATAAAGCTAACTGTTACGTCTTACAATTAATGCTAAGCACTAGACTATGCTAACTAACTGACTGAATGTTCTGTAAGTCAAGTTGGCTAGCAAATTAGCTAGTGTAATAACCAGTATGAATAAATAAGGTTTCAGCAAGCTACTGTATTGAAACTAGGATGATGAACAAACTAGGCCATGATGAAACTAGGTGTTAATACTTAGCTTTATCTGTAAAGTGTAGAAATGTTCCCAGTTTTAATTTGTCAGAAAAAGTGTAAACATTTTCTGCTAATATAAAAGAGAAAGTAGTAAAAGCATGCAGGCTCGTCATCGCCGGAGTTACACCATGTTTAATTTATCCAAAACAGGAAAATGAGCAAGCTAGTCTAGTTAGCAAGCAGATACAAGCTAGAACTTTTAAGAAAAGTGATATGGTTTGAGTTTGCACATCTTTTATTTATTTATGTTTTTATCAGCACTTTTGTCAGTATTGAAATCAAATTTAGGTGATGTAGATTGTGATATTGTACATATATGTTGAAATGTGACCTAATCTACCTTAGCTACTCTTAATCGGCACTTAAAGAGCTAAACATGATGTAAGATGATGTCCTAAAGCAAAGCTTGACCTCTGCGTTCCATTCATTAACCTTCTCTGTGACATAAACCATAAAAAAAGATAAAGAAAAAGGGTGAAAATGCAAAAAAAAAAAAAAAAAAAGAAAAGAAAGAAAGAAAAAAAAGGAGAATAAGTTCTTGCACTTGCTTCTATCAGTTACATGTAGAGCTGGGGAAATGTCAAGCTCTTTCGGCCTGCAGAATTATGGAAATGTTTGAGAGTGTGAAGCGACTCCTTAATCTGTTCTTCACAGAGAGAGCTTCCTAATTACGTCGGTTTGAAATGAAGGCTGCTGACAGCGCGAGGTGCGCCGAATCTGCTGGAATGGTGTGACACTGTGTCCGGGGAGGTTAATGGCACCCATCTGCGGCCAGCTCCAAGACGTCTAATTTGCTGGCCGAGTCGAATTTTCAGTCGCTTTACACCCATTTAGTGGCGGTTGGCTGTCAGAGATTGGTGAAGGTGCCACAGAACTTTTCGCAGAGCTGCGGGTCCTGGAGACGAGCTTAAAAGGATGTAATTAAAGAGTGCAGTGTGAAAATGACAAACTCTAATTATGACATGCAGACAGAAGCACCGACAGGTAATGCCTGTCCTCTGGTGTGTGTGCCTTAAAGCTTAAAGGGGCAGAATTATCGTTTCGCTTGCTGTTTTTGGGGAACGCAAACAACAATCTTTCATCCAGTTGTCATTTCATAGCAGGGCATCATGAAGTCAAGGCCGTGATAAAAGGGTCAAGCTGAAGGATGGAGCTTTGAGGCTGGGATGTAGCGTATGTTAAAGGATCAAAAATATGATGCATTTTCTAAGACTGGCTTAAATGAAAATTGCTGAATGAATAGTGCAAACTAGGAATCAGAAGCTGAATCAATATAAGGAATAAAACTCTTGGTGGTGTTCCGATATAGAAAAATCTATTTTTGATTAATGATTAAGTGGCGTTGGTGAGATGGTATTCTTACACCACTGCAATTTGATAACTGCCACATATTTTCTTGTACTTTTTATCCAGTTATAATTAAACAAGCTTATTCCTATTCCTCACATAAACCCTGTCACACTTAGCCACATTACTGCTACGTCTTCAAAAAAATTGGGTGGATGCACTAAGAACTTGTAGGGATGCAGTACCGATAAGGATATGGTCAAACTCTGGATGTGTTTTAAAAAAATAGTGCAGACATGTTTGAATCAGGACACAATAAGAACTTAATAAGGACATAGGAACGACGGCATTGATGTAGTAATGACATAACTAAAACCTAATAGGGACTTTACTGGTGTAGTGCAAGTGTGGTGTGGACTTGTTGATTGTAGATGTGGACACAAGTAAACTTGAAGAACAAATCAAAAAGCTCAGCGTGTGGGGCGGTACTCAGAAACACACAGTGAAAACATAGTATTCTATGTCACATCTGTATACAGTCATCCTCCTTCCAGCAGCGTTTTTTTTTTTTTCTTCTACTAAGTGTGTAAGACAGAAAAACCCAGCTATGTAGTTCTCAGAAACCTCCTACAGATGTTCCTACTTCATAAAAAAGCAATTAAAAAAAAACAAAAAAAAAAACAAAAAAAAACAAGAAACGATAATTACCTCTGTTTCCAAGTACTGATACTGGAGACTCCTTCTTTAAATGCTAAACAATAAGCAATCCCATTCCTGACAGAAAACCTCCCCACATCAGTGTCCATATGTGTTTTTAATCTGTTTGTGTGGAGCTTCTACACACAAATTCATCACCACTATTTTGACCAATCAGATTCAAGTAGAGATTCAACAACACAGAGGTGTAATAATATCTCATGATTACAAATTAAATGAGAGTAAATAAGACTGAGACAGAGGTTTATATTTGATGATGTGATTAAAATGAAGATGAAGAAGGTAAATTTTTTGGGAATGTGTTTATGTGTAAATACAGCAAAGCTGTGTAGCAAATATTATGCATGCTATTTCAAGAACTTCTGAAACCGTGAGCCATAATTAAGTCTGTAAAACAAAGCAAGTTTGACAACATAGTTTAAGAGGCTTCACCACATTTCTACCATCAAACAAAAATAGCAATTAGCCTTAAAGATGCTTCAAGAAGGGAAATGAAAAAGTAAACACAAGGCGTATGATTAGCATTTCCATAATCCTGACTTAGCAGCAAGGCCGTCCAGGTGAGTGAGTCGAACCACGCGTGAGATGTCTTCACGTCTCAAACAGCTGCCCCTACCTCCCCCTGGTGGCTTAACACTCCCTCATTATCTCCACACCGAGGCCGGGCTCTCACTGCGGCTGTAATGAGGACACTGGGTAATAAAAAATGAATCACTTTAATGCGTTCTCCAGTGAGGGTGTGTATTAGCATTCGAAAGCAGCAGAATGAAGTTCTGTCTTAGCAAGAGAGAGAGAAAAGAGATACAAACAGCCAAATGAGGGTCAGGTGAAGCCACGATCATGCATGAACTACTAAGCGCTTTATAGAGAGAGAAGATAATTAAAAAGAAAAAAAAAAAAAACAAAAAAAAAAAAACAGACTGTAGTTACAGTAAGAAGAAACGGCCTGGTGAAAATTTCCTAGCGGACCGGAAATGCCACTACAGCATCATTTGAAGAGCGACATTATAATAATTTATTCCCCGGAACGTGCAGCAGAGCCGAGCATGTATGCGGGGGTCAGCAAAGCTCAGGCGCACAAAAATGAGTGGATTTAAGAAGCAGAGTAAGCAGATGTAAATTTGAAGAAGGCAGCTCTTGGCAGTGGGCCAAAGTGCTATTTTTTTCCCTTCTTCTTCTTCTTTATCGGTTCATTTTAATTCTTAAATCCAAATCTTTCAATGATTTTACATCTATTTTTTTTTCTTTAAGCTCCAATTATGTCATGTCCATGACTGTCTGAGGACCACAGTTTAAAAAGAATTTTTGAAAATCATAAAAGTCATAACATTTTATATCAAAAAGTCATAATTGTATCATGTATGTGTAATTGTAATATAAAAAAAAACATATTATGTATTGTGATGGCAGCTGCATGGTAACATAGTGGTTAGCAATGTTTGACAAAAAAGTAGTAATAGAGCAGCCCGGTGGCACAGTAGCTAGCACATGCACCTTACAGCAAAAAGATCATTTCTGTAAGGCGTTTGCATGTTCTCCCCCTATCTTTGTGGCTTTCCTCCACAGTAGAAGACATGCACATTATGCTAAACAGATATTCTAGGTTGCCCCTAGCAATGGTTTGGTGGGTTCAGCTGAAATGGCCTCCAGCCTCCCTGCAACACTAATAAGGGATAAAGTTTAGAAAATTAATATGTAACACTATCAGTGGCCATAAATGTGAGAACTTAAACTAAAAGTGACACACTATTCCATTTATTACATGGCTACTTAATCAACAATAAAAAAAAAAATAAAAAAAAATCAATAATTAGACATGGATTATTGATTAAAAAATTATGGTCCATAGCGTAATCTTTTATACATGATAACAGTCTGTTATATAAAAAATAGCAGGCTTCTAAATGCCATAATTGACCAATCAGATTCAAGTATTGAACTGAGCTGTGTAATTACAGACAGTAAGCAAATCCTCAACCAATCTCTTATTGTGCAACTTTTTTCCCTCATGACTCTTTTTGAGCTATAACGACTTTTTCATTTATTTGCCTGACCACTAAAGAGCTGTTGGGAAGTCTGTTTTAGACAACTCTGGGCGAAAGCAGAGCTATTCACAGTCACACTCACACCTATGGGCAATTTGGTCAACCAATTGGCCAAATGTGTATGTTTTTGGACTGTGGGAAGAAACCCAAGTACCCAGAGGAAATCCACACAAGTACGGGGAGAACATGCAAACTCCATACAGAAACACTGTCGCTGAGGCAGGTTCTCGAACCCAGGACCTTCTTGCTGTAAAATGTAGGTGCTAGCTACTATGTCAGTGGGCCTCTGTATTACTACTTTTTTTTTCTTTCAGCATATTAAGAGGTTTTTTCTTTTTCGTTTCACATCGTAAAATGTTTGAAAATATAACTTTTATATTATAATTGTTTAGTACATTGATAATAATACCTTATTAAATGTATTAAAGTGCAAAGTAATTATTAAGAAAAACATTAAGCATTACATCAACATTTGGGGAGAAAAAAATGACTGATAAAATAATAAAATATTCTACAATAAATGATTATTATTATTATTATTATTATTATTATTATTATTATTATTATTCATTCATTCATTCATTCATTCATTCATTTTCTAAGCCATTTAAACTTAATTAGGGTTGCGGGGAGGCAAGCGCCCTTCTCAGCTGACTCTGGGTCAGGGCAGAGTACACCCTGAACATCTCGCCAGGCCACTGCAGGGCCAACACACACACAACCAATCACACTTACTTTCACACCTAGGGGCAATTTGGAAACAGCCAATTATGATGTAAAATTAACTAAAATGTTTCTGGACTGTGGGACGAAACCAGAGTACCCGGAGGAAACCCACACAAACACAGGGAGAATATGCAAACTCCTCACAGAAACACCCAAGAGTGGAAATCGAACTCAGGCCTTCTTGCTGTGATGCGGACTGTGTTGCTATGCCAACGTGCCACTCTATTATTATTATTATCATTAATTAATTATTTTTTTATTCCATCCACAGGAGTCCCTGGTTCCATCATAAACTCAGTCTTTATGGAGTCACAGGTCCTCCTCCTGTCCACGTGGGTTTCCTCCAGCCTCCCAGAAACATGCCAGTAGGTTGACTGATGACTCTTAATTGTCCCTGAATGTGTGTGTGTGTGTGTGTGTGTGTGTGTGTGTGTGAGAGACTCCAAAGGATGGATTTCTGTCCTATCCAGGGTGTGCTCCCACCTGGCACTCAGGATTAAGAAAAATACTTAATTAATAGCTTTCTGTTTTTGTGTGAGTTTTTTTCTGTGTTTATTTTGTGCTTCAGTGTACGTCTTACATTAATGATCGTATGATGTACACAAAGAGTGCTATACATATGATTAAGATTAGGGTTAGGGGTGAGGTTAGAGATAGTACTATTATAACACCTTTTATTAAGTCAGTGTTGAAAGATGTGCAGTGTCCCACTATCCAGTTCTCCAGCTCTTCTCCTCTAGTGAACGAGTGCAAGATTAATATCCTCAGCATTCCATCAGCTCGTGATCGTGGCGATTTGCAGTCATTAAGGAGTGGACATGGATTAGCTGCGTTAAGTCGTGCTGTAGAGAGCGGCTCAGAAAGCCGCCGAGAGTGATGCTGCGAATGAACACGCCGCTAATTAGATCCGTCTATCTGCACACATCCATCTTCTCCCGCTGAACTCACTCTGGCCTAATTCTAAATAAAATGCTCTTTATTATGCTATCATTCAAATTATTGCAGATGAAATAATGATCCCATCCCGGCAGTGCAAACTTAATTGATTTTTTTTTTTTTTTAACCACTTATCGTTTTTTAATTGTGCTTCTCAGAGAGGATTAGATGATGTACTGCAGGGTTTTACTGTGCTATTTTTTATATGGCATATTTGTACACTTTTGAATGTTACCAAATAAGAAGAAAATACAGCATCCATGCTGTGAGAACTGCATATGGATAAAAATTTGGATCTGTTGCTGTCCATCAGCACTGACACACTGAAATAAAACTCCTAAGGACGTCTGACGGACTCGAACGCAAAACAGAGATGGATTCGGCCGTATGTTGTTGAAGGTTCTTGGACAAACATACTGTATGTGTCACACGTGTCTGAAGATGCTTTTAGCAGAACAGAAACAGAATCACTCATCCACACAGAGCTGGAAATCTCCAGATGTCGGATGACACTCAAGCACCGTAAACACACATTGCTTTATTGAAAGTCCTGTCAAGAGAACAAACGGCCAAAATGACTAATATGGACATTTTATTTCAGTTCTTGGTTTAAATTACAGCTGGATTTCTGAATTTCGGCACTCAGAACGTTAATTTCCATAAAATATATTTATATATTTATTCAAACTTGATCAAAACATGTTCAACTTTTTTTCTGTGGGAACAAACTATGGGCAAAATACATGCCATTTTATGGGTTTTTTAAAAATAGTGTGAAAATTATTTTTAAATGAGTTAAAACAAACAAACTAACAAGCAAGCAAAGTAATATTGCATATTACAACACTCTGAGGTTTAAGTATAAATCGGGTAACCACCAGAATAGCTGACTAATCAGCAAAAATATATTAATACATTATATATATTTAATATTTATGAAATAAATAGTTTCAGTGCTTTGAAACAATCAGCACTAAC
Source organism: Neosilurus mollespiculum (assembly GCA_030014195.1). Classification (NCBI taxonomy): domain Eukaryota; kingdom Metazoa; phylum Chordata; class Actinopteri; order Siluriformes; family Plotosidae; genus Neosilurus; species Neosilurus mollespiculum. Next base: position 19,519,460 of record JAQMYF010000022.1, read on the forward strand.
ACTAACTTTTCGACAAAGTGTGGATTTTGTAAGTAAGCAAGTAGGTCAGTAAGTATGTACACATGTAGAAAGGTAAGTAAGAAGTAAAAAAAATTATGGAAGTAATAAGTCACTTCAGAGGTTGTGTAAATGCAAATAAAAACAGAATGCAAAGATTTGCAAATCTCGGGAACCCATATTTAATTTACAATATAACATCGATAACGTATCAAATGTTGAAAGTTCGACATTTTAATATTTCATGAAAAAAATAGCTTGAGTGCAGAAAAGCTTGAGCAGGAACTCGTCTCAAAAAAGTTGGGACAGGGCAGCAAAAGGCTGGAAAAGTGAGTGGTACTTAAAAGAAACAGCTGGCGGAACTTTTGTAACTAACTGCAATGGCTAACTGGTAACATGACTGGGCATAAAAAGAGCATCTGGACTGAGGTTCACCAATCTGCAAAAAAATAATAAATGAATAAAACAACTGATCTACAAATTGTAGAGCAATCTCAGAATAATGTTGTTTTACATAAACTTGTGAAGACTTTGAATATACACAGAGATGCAGGCTTTTGAACTGAGCTCTAATATCAATCCGGATGGTCCTTCTCGTTCCCGCATCCCCAGTCAGTGTCCGCAACACCCAATAAGTTGTAAAAGTCTGGGACTGCTGCTGAATAATGGCAATTGCTGGACCTATTATGGTAAATGTCCAGGAAACACTAGGGACCCCGGTGTTTTTAGATATCTGGGTAGCCGTTCCCCCTAATAATCCAGGAAATTGAGGGTAAAGTGTACCTTTTTTTCAGAAAAATTGAATGGTGTCGCAAATTTTGCATAGCATGAATGGACTTGGTTTCTGATTTATCTTCATTTTGTTAACTGTATAATCATCACTACATCACTACTGTATGGTGCAGGAATTGAAGCCACATTTAGAGAGATGTGCAAAATCTCAGCATAATAATTATTAGGTATTTATTAGTGTGAATCCAAAAATCATTATGAATTAAACATCATTAATGATAGTAGTGTGGGTCAGAGAAAAAGTCTGAGACAGACAATCCATAATCTCACTGGAACTGGAAATAAACGAATGAGAATTCCACATGACAAAGGAACAGGGGATACAAAGAGACAAACTAAAATCACCACATAACAGCTGAACACATTTGGATAAAAAACGAATGATAAGATGGGGGTTGGGAGAAAACCAGCACATGAAATGAGCAGAAAGAAAAGATGAAGAAGAAGAAGAAGAAGAAGAAGAAGAAGAAGAGAGAGAGAGAGAGAGAGAGAGAGACAGAGAGAGAGAGAGAGAGAGAGAGAGAGTACAGTAATTGTTGGCAGATTGCTGTGGTATAAGGGGAATAAAAACACTTCAGGATGTGTTGTTTCAGGGAATTAATCAACTATACCACATATTTAGCACTGGGTCACATCACACCATAACATTGTTATTAATTTTACTGTAGGCATCACGGTGATGTAGTGGTTATAATATCTGCATATATAGCAGAAAGGGCCTGGGTTCGATGTTTAGGTGTTGGCTTGGCAATTGACTGGTGAGCTGTTCAGTGAGTACCCGACCTTCGACCAGTGTTGGCTGAGATAGGCTCCAGCAATTCCTGTAAACAATTAAGGACTAAGCAATTAGTTAAATAATTAAAATATTTTTTTTTTGACTGTGGGTGCCACAGTGGTGCAGCGGTTAGCATGTCTGCGTCACACAGCGGGTTTGGTTCCTAGGGTGTTTCTGTGTGGAGTTTGCATACTTGGTAGGTTTCATCCAGGTACTCTGGTTTCCTCTCACAGTGCACGGTAGGCTGACTGGCTGTTCCAAATCTCCCCTAGGTGTGAAAGTGAGTGTGAATGGTTGTATGCATGTTGACCCTGCAGTGGTCTGGTGAGCTGCTTAGGGTGTACCCTGCCCTTCGCCCAGAGTTGGCTGAGATGGGTGCCAGCCGCCCCCCCTTCCCCGCAACCATAATAAGGTCTAGGTCTTGCTTTAAAAACATTCCATTTGCAGTCATTTTTGACAGAAAACCCTTCAGAGAAATAGCACATTTTTTGGGCTGCCAAAGGAGATTTTCTTTCTTTTTTTTTTTTTTAAAGTTGATCTTAAAATATATTTAATTAGGCATGCACTACTCTGTAGTAAACAAAGATTATATAATATTGTACATATATAAATGATTTGACAAAATAAATATAAAATCTAGCAAATCATCAGTTTTAATTAAAAAAAATAGGATAAAAATGATTGGATCCTTTCTTAACCTCACACATCATGTTGTCTGTTTTTCTGCTAATCTTTTACAAATTAATTCATCTTTATACGAACAGCCCATCGTGTTTTCTTTCAAATAAAATATAATAGTGATTCTTAGAGGACGACGGTGAAACAGCTTTCGCCGCATATCATCTCAATGCCTTAAGAAGAATATCCTGAATATCCGATGCATAAAAGACGAATAAAGCAAGTGAGAATATAAATAATTCATTTTACTGAATGGCAGGTTAAGTGAGGCAGCGATAATGCCCTGACAGTAATGATAACTTTAATTTCCTTTTCTGTTGCTGATATTTGTGTCAAGAAATTAAATTTCATAAGCTCCCAAGGCCTCGTAATTATGATAGCATTTCAAGAAGTGTGTTTTTTCCCCTTTTACTTTCGCCTTGCCGAGGTTTTGATCAAAAGAGCCTCAATCCCCAGCCTTTGATAAGCATATTAAAGCATATTACATTTACCTGACTGACTTTAGTACAAAAATAATGATTAGATATTGTAGCAATTATTATTTACCGAAGAAAGAGAGTGAATAAATTATATTATAATCCAATGATGTTGAAGTCTTGAAGCTGATTATAGCACATGTATAACACTGGTCTATTAGTCTGTAATAATCCACTTGTACTGTATATTAACCTTTCCATAGCAACATCACATTCACAGGGACACAGTGGGCAACTTTTACATCATCCATCCATCCATTCTTTCTTCATCCATTCATCCATCCATCTACCCATCTATTCATTCATCCACTCATCCATCCATAAATCTATCTACCCATCTATTCATTCATCCACTCATCCATTCATCTATTTATTCATCATCTCTTCCATCCTTCCACTCATCTATCAATCTATTCATTCATCTATCTATCCAATCAATAAACCTATCTATTCACACATTTACTCATCCATCCATCCACTTACCGACCCATTTATTCACCTTCCACTCATTCATCAATCTATTCATTCATCATCTCTTCCATCCATCCACTCATCTATCAATCTATTCATCCATCCATCCATTTCTCCAGCCATCATCCATCCATCTATTCATCCATCCATCTAGACATCCAGCCATTATCTATTCATTCATGTTCTTATCCATCCACTCATTCATCTTCCCGTCAGTCCATTCATCCAGTCCATCCATCCATCCATCCACCCACCAATCCAACTATCCAAAGATCCATATATTTATATATCCATCCATCCATAATCCATCATTCATTCGTCCATCCATCGAATGCTTTAACCACTGAGCTTTCACTAACTGCAAGAATAAATGAAATAGAAATTAAATCAACACCTTCTGACCAGTCACAATTGAGAATGTGATGTTGTTATGCCACATGAGCTCCATTACAGTATTGTAGATGTAGTTGTCATCACAAATTAGTATAATAAATAATTTCCTGAAATGCTCAAGTAAAATAAATAAATAAATAACAGCTGTATTCCAAACACTGCTCATACCTCAGTAGAAGGTCCTTTATTATATACATCCATTTTCTTTCCTTCTTATCATCTCCAACACCAAACTGTGTCGTGACTCATGAATTGAACAGACTCATTAAAGTCAGTATGCTCTTTTTGGTGAATAATGAAGTAAAAATTAACCAGGACTAAGCTGAGTAGCTGTACAAATCCAGAACCCAAGGTCAGGAAGAAAAAAAAACAAAAAAAAAACAAACAAATTAAAAAAAAAACATGTCACGGCCAGTCAGTGATGGTCGCTTGTTCTTTTATGTAGCGTATTGCTCTTTCTCGCAGCACCCATTTTGCACTTTGATAATATTACAGTGAGAGACAGCGAATTAGCACTGTCTAAATATACAAGTGCTATGTGCAGCTTTTAACAAGGTGCTATAAACCCTAATCGCAGATTCATCAACACATGCAATAGGTTGCTGATGGCTTCTTGCTTCTGTGTGAAGATGACCTTCACTTTACTCCTTTTCATGCTTCGCTCTGTCTCTACCCCGAGGCCAAATTACTTTCCGATACGTAAAGGGACAAATGTCGCAACAACATTAAAAAAAAAAAAAAAGACTTTAATTAGCTTGTGCAAAGCAGGTAATGAACTGCCATGACCTTGATGAGAATTTTACTTTGAGAAAAACAAAACAAACACGTCCTTGATTCTGACACTTAGGTCAATGTCTGGAAGACTAATTTTAAATGAAGAGTTTGATGTGACATGTTGAGGTTGAAGGAGGTGTAAATGGAGGAGACTGGACGGAGGTGTAAAGTAGCCACCAAGCCACAAAACCACAATCATTAGCTAGTTAGCATGAATCCCACAGGGACAATGGCTTGGAAATTATTGGCGCCTCTGGAATTAATATTTGGGGATGAGGACACTGAGGTTTGTACTTTTATCAGGTTGGAAATACTTAGAGAGGATCTTGAAACTGATTTAATAGATTTATTTGACTCATTAATTTCATTCATCATTCATTTGCTGAACTGTTTTAGCCTCCTCAGGTCATTGAGAGGCTAGAGCCCATCTCAGCTGACTCTGGATGAAGACGGGGTACACCCTGAACCAATCTGTTGCAGGGCCAGCACACACAAATCCATTTACACTCACACTTAGGGGCAACCTGGAACAGCCAATTAGCCTAATGTGCATGTCTTTAGACTGTGGGAGGAAACTGAAGAACCAGGAGGAAACCCACACAAGCACAGGGAAACAATGGAAATTTCACACAAATAAAACGCCCTTGGTGATCGCTGGATTTGAACCCAGGAAATGTTTGTTATGAGGCATATATGCTAACCACTACACCACTGTCCACCCTCACTCATTAATCTAAAAATGATGTTGAATCAATTTGTGCTGTCAGTCAGTGAGTCACATTTAACATAAAGTAAAATTTGGACTCCAGATAAATTCTGGATGAATATTAACATCCTGCCAGCTTTTGAACTGGATATATCCTGGTACTAAGCAGACTTCATAAACAATTCTAAAAATTTGACTTTTTTTGCCTTTAGAAAAAAGTTAAACATATAATATTTATTATAATATTATTGATTTTATTATTTAAAAAGTTCACTGAAACATTATATATCTTTTCCTAATTACTTGTGGACTCTCTCATGGGGTGCCAATAATTTTAAGGTAAACTGTGCATCAGTTTCTATTGAATAGACACTTTACTGCTGTTCCAAAGTCTTTTTTCCCTTTTTTTGGTGACAGACCCCTTCTCTTTCCAGCTACTTCACTATCTAACTGATACCGACACACCTGCCACTCTGTTCCTTTTGCACCACTCATCAAATTCATTTAAGCCATGCAACCATCAGCATTACCTTAACAAAGCCACACCTGCTGAAACCACCATGAGGACGTTAACCACCAAGCACCAGAGATATACGGCTGGAGCAGAGGAGAAAGCTGAGAGGGCCTCAGCCACAGAGAGATAAGAAGAGGTGGAAAAACAAACAGTTATGTAACACAACTTTGAATGATGGCAATGAAAATGCTGTCGGTTTTCACCCAAGAAAGATAAAGTATACTGATGAACAATGCCAAAAGAGCGTATATACACAGTGAGAGACAGGAAGGGTCATGGATGAAATGAAATCAAATTAATACATAAGCACGTGTTATGGAAGTGCACTGCTGCCATGAGAGAGAGAGAGAGAGAGAGAGAAAAAAAAAAAAAAACGCTTAAAACTTGAAAAAGTTTATTATATTATTTATTGTTATCTATCTATCTATCTATCTATCTATCTATCTATCTATCTATCTATCTATCTATCTATCTGTCTGTCTGTCTGTCCCAAAAACAGGGTAGAATGAATTGAATTAATTAGTGTTTAAAATTTCTTCTAAATATATTCATAATTTATGAATATTTGTCCACATAAAGAGATCGATATTGTGTGATTGATAATATGTTGAATATTTATGTCAGAAGACATTTATTTAACATTTATAACTTGTTCATTTATAACTGATTGGTCTGCTTTCTGGGTATTAAAACTTTGGTGGTGTAGTGGTTAGGTTGCTGGGCTCGTGATCAAGCGGTTGTGGGTTCGAGTCCCTGTTAGACCCCCACTGTGCTAAGACCCCTGTCAAGGTCTTAATCACAACTGTGGCTCTGTCCACCCAGCACTATGAATGGGTACCAGTAAATATACTGGGAAGGAAGCCTGTGATGGACTTGCATCCCATCCAAGAGGTTTTAAACTCCTAGTTGCTTCACACTAAGGAAACTGTGGATAAGCTCTGGCCTGATGAGACAGTAGGCTCAGGCGTAAAACATCCTGGTGTAGTGTTTGGCTTTTAAAAATAAGCTATAAACATTTTAGTTTATTATTCTTTTCCCATGTAGTATATACCAAATCAATTGTTGGCCTGAACGGCATGCTGGGGTACTGTTTATCTGGTCTACCTCACAGCAAGAAGGCCCTGTGTTTGAGTCCCGGGCTCAACAAGGGTTTTTTTGTGCAAAGTTTGCATGTTCTCCCCTTGCTTGTGTGACTTTTTTCTGGGTACTCCAGTTTTCTCCCACAGCCCAAAGATATGCACATAGACTAATTCGCTATTCCAAATCCTCCCCAGATGTAAGTGTGAATGGTTGTGTGTGTGTTGACCTGTGATGGACTGGCGAGCTGTTCAGGGTGTATCCTGCCTTAGCCCAGAGTTGGCTGAAATAGGCTCCAGCTATTTCGATGTCCTGCGAATAGGATTAAGCATTTCAGCAAATGAATGATGAATGAAAGAATTATTGGCTGCAGGCTTAGTTTATATTGCTGATTAGTCCATGAGATGAATAATCAACATGCTGCTGTTAATTATTTTCGTATAAGAACATGCTGAAACCCAAGTGTTTCATTCTCTACTTAGAACCTTTTAGAACATAGAAAACCTAGAAGGCTATTGCATGATTTTGGTTTAAACATGTCCAGTTCTTTCTGCTAATGCTCCATTTGGCAGCATGTGCATCACACTCCTGGTTTGATTGTAGCTGCAGGTATCCTGAGCCAACACCACCATCAATGTTTCATCTCCACATCCTCAGAAAACTGTTCTTGTTCCATTATTCACTGTTTTGGCCTGTGGATAAAGCAAAGCGCAGCATCCATTTATGAACGTGTATGATTTATAGAAGCTATGATGTTTTCACCTTAGTGCTGTAAAGTTCACTGCCAAGATTCAGAAACACAGAAGGTGGCTATCATGGGAGGGACCTAGATTATATTTATGAGATTCATATCGTGTGAAAAATTCATAGTATGTAAATTTATATGGAAAAGCCTGTTCTAAACAGGCAACATCATTAAAATCATGTATATATACTGTAGAAAATGAACAAACAGAATAGAAAAAGGCTAATGATCATAGCTGGGGTTCTTCTGTACAGTTCAAATGTAAGCAAAAATCGAGTCGACTCTGAATCAATTATTTGACTCTGAATCAAGATTGCCATCTGGGGAGTTTTAGCAACATTTTTTACAAAATATCCCAGACAAAATTTAGGCCCTTCCTAAATAATACCTGCCTGACAACCAGATTTTTACAAAATGTATGATTGAGAAATTCAATTGTTTTAATTTTATGAAACTGTATCAACCTTTTGCATTTACTTAAAATACGTTGCACCTCACCAGATGATCACAGGGCCACAAACATTTAGTAAAAAGTGTCTCATGCCAAATGAGATCATATTCAGTCTATTAGGATCTTATTATACTAGAACTACTTGATAAATTATTGGGGATATTGTCACCTGCTATGATGTTGGGAATTAATTTATTTCAATCATTCATTCATTTTCTAAATTGCTTAATCCTAATTACGGTCACCGGCTGTAGGCAAAGGCGGGGTACATCCTGAATAGCTCGCCAGGCCATTGCAGGGTCAACACATACAACCATTCACACTCATGCTCACACATAGGTGCAAATTGTAACCGCCAATCAGTCTGCTGTGCATGTTTTTGGATTGTGGGAGGAAACTGGAGTACCTGGAGGAAAGGCACGCAAGCACGGGGAAAACATGAAAAATCCACACAGAAACACCCGCGAACGGGAATCGAACCCGGGACCTTCTTGATGTAAGGCAAACATGCTTATTTATTTCTATATAATCTTATTTACTTGTGCTACACCTCCCAGAATGGCCACACTGATGTCAGTCACTTCTTCATAGCAGAGCTCAGGAATGAAGCCCTATAAGCATGGAAGAAAACCTTTAGCCCCCACAGGACACCCAAAAAGCCATCACAGATGGCATACCTCCTCAGATGCCCAGCAGATCTTACAAAATATCCCAGATAAAATGTATAAGGTCAAGGTCATTGTAACAGGGTCAAAGGTAAATCAGCAAAAGCCTATGCACACCTCCACATCATAAAAAAACCTGCATGTAAAATTGACCTGCCCAGCGGTTCTTGAGAAATAGCCCAGACTAAATTCACAAGGTCAACTTAATTGAGACAAGGTCAAAGTTCAAAGAGAGAAACTAACAAGCTTGTGCACACCTACACACAATGGAAAACTTGCATGCAAAATTTCAGAATGATCTGCCCAGCAGTTCTTGAGAAACAGGCTGGAGAAAATACAAAAGGTCAAGGTCATTCTGACAAGGTCAATGAGAGACAAGGTCAAAGAGAGAAACTGACAAGCAAATGCACACCTATTCACCACAGGATACTTGTATGCAAAATGTCAGTATAATTTGCCTATCAATTCTTGAGAAATAACCTGGACAAAATGGGAACTGCAACGTGAACAAGAACAAGAACAGGAACTGGAATGAGAAAGGCAACATGGACACAATCATTGACAATACCCCAACAGCCTGGTGGCTAAGGGGTAAAAACTGAAACCCAATAATTCGACTCAGGCTCAGACTAGGCAGACAAACTCATACAATAAAACAACACCTAACTTTTAAAAGAACGTGGAACATGAACTCATTAAATGGATCATTTACTAACAAGACAGATGATACAAATGAATGCGAAAATCAGATAGTGAAAGGTGGTGAAAAAAAATCTCCTTTCCTGCTTTCGCTTTAGAGCATTTTCGGGTAATGCAGGTGAGCTTTATTTATTTATTTCATCTAGGGCTGAAGCTGCTACTCTTAATATACCAGCCTCGGACGCCTAGAATGACCTGAGCATGATGCCACGTCTTGATCTGGGCTCAGCTTGACATCTAAACACAATCAATGACAAATAGGAGGGTTTACATGTGTACAGTAGTGTTCATTATGGTTAAACGGTTGTTTCACAGAAGACGGGCAGTTTTTCTCCAGTGGTTTGTTTGCGTGTTGTCCCTCTAGCTTCCTGCTTGCCACTGATCGCAGAGTGAACGAAAAAAAAAAAAAAATACTTTAATTTAAAAATTAAAGTAAAAAAGTAGGTGCATCTTGTTTCAGGTAAAGTTTGTTCTTGTTTCGTGTGTAAAGGCAGCTTTAGACCCAAGTGTATTCACCGTGTTCATGCCTGACTAAAGAACCACACTGACAGGAAGGAGAACATGCGTGCCATGGCTCCATTTGGACTAAGTGCTGCGTGTTTCCTGTGAATGCTGATTGGACATGACTATTCAATAAGAACTCTGGACTTTGCCTGAGAAGGAAATGAACAGATTGCGGACATGCATTCAGAAGACTTTTTTTTTTTTAAGATGAAAAGTCCATCACACACAAAACACCTTGCATAAACCTCACACTCCTCCGTTTTGCATCGAGCGAGCATCTGTTTCAGCCACTCAGCCACATCAAACATGATTACTTTTGTTAAAGTGATCTGTCTGCTTGTCTTCCATTCGTCCTCGCCTTGACAACTGCATGCACCTACTTGTGACCTCTACAGAGATGCAAACAGCTCTGCGTGTGTGTGTGTGTGTGTGTGTGTGTGTGTGTGTGGATGATCACACCTGGATCACACCTGGATACCTATATATATATATATATATATATATATATATGAGATAAAAATCTAAGTTGCTCTGAATAAGGGCATCTGCCAAATGCCATAAATGCAAATTATTAAACATATTTATGGATTATGACACAATATTGCTTATTTATTTATTTTGCAGTGGAGAAGTTTACACTTCCTGTCAGGTTTTTTTTTTTTTTTAATGTACATTTCAAAACTTATGTTTTCTGATTGGTTCTCTGTGTGATGATGTATTCAGCCATTTCTGCTCATCAACCCATCCTCCAACATGCACACACACACACGCACACACACACGCACACACACACGCACACACACGCACAGCCATAGTTTATTGGTTGGAGAAGTGGCTTTGGGACTGAAAGGTCGCTGGTTCAATTCCCGAACCAGCAGAAAAATGTGTGGCGGTGGGGGAGTGAGCTGCATCTTCCCTTCCTCCACCTTCATGGCTGAAGTGCCCTAGAGCAAGGCACCTAACCCCCAACCGCTCTCCAGGTGCCCCCATTGTGTGTGGCAGCCCACTGCTCTGAGTGTGTGTGCTCACTTTAATGCACTATACCAAAAATCAAAAGGTGAACTCAGGTCAGCTAATGAGAGATGGTGAACAGAAAATTCAGTAATAATGTTAATAATGTAGAATACATTGGCCGCTAGTTATGGCCGCTATGGCAAATAGGTGGCAACTTCCTGTAGCGGCAAGATTCCAGATGTACACAATTCACTGTCAGTTACTGAGATATTGATTTCTGTTCATTTCTCAGCAACTATGACAGCTACAAATTTCATTTATGGCTCATTTTGCTCCTCTGTTGATTGTAAAATTACCTCAGTCATACCACAGTCATGCTTAATTCTTGACCTGCATGTGGCTCAGTGTTCCAAGTATCCATAGAAAAATCAATGGGATCTTTGCTCATGTGTATCCTGATATAAAATGTAACTACATATACACTCACCGGCCACTTTATTAGGTACACCATGCTAGTAACGGGTTGGACCCCCTTTTGCCTTCAGAACT
>JAQMYF010000022.1:19567712-19584023 GCA_030014195.1 Neosilurus mollespiculum
CTCGCTCTCTTTTTCTCTCTCTCTCTCACTCTCTCTCTCTCTCTCTCACTCTCTCTTTCACCCTCACTCTCTCTCTCTCTCTCTCTCTCTCTCTCTCACTCTCTCACTCTGTCTTTCATACTCACACTCTCTATCTCTCTCTCTCTCTCTCTCTCTCACTCTCTCTCTCTCTCTCTCACACACACACATACACACACTCAATCTCTCTCTCTCTTTCTCTCTCTCTCTCTCTCTCTCTCTCTCTCTCTTTCTGTGTCAGTTGAGATAGGCTGTGGCTGACACAGCTGAAACTGGGCGAAGGCGGGGTACAACCTAAACAACTCACCATACCATTGCAGGGCCAACAAACACATACAACCAACACACGCAGAACACACTCACTCATACAACTAAGGGCAATGTGGAACAGCCAGTTAGCCTAATGTGCATGTCTTTGGACTGTGGGAGGAAACCAGGAACCTCACACAAGCACGGGGAGAACATGCAAACTCCACACAGTAATGATCTCGGCGAGCCCACCTACATTTCCCCTAGATGTCAGTGTGAATGGTATTGTATGTTGACCCTGCGATGTACTGGCGAGCTGTTGAGGGTGTACTCCGCCTTCACCCAGAATAGGATGAAATATGCAGAAATGCTGGAAAATTAAAGAGTTCATCAGATAATTATCTAATGTTTTCCAAGAAACTGGAAACGTTGTGTGTCCATTCCTTGCTAAAATTATTGTCTTCATTGCTCTGACAAATGGATGGTGTTTAACAGAATTACCCATGCTGCACTCTGTTTGTCAGGATGGCTCTTATGGGATGTCAGGTAAAAGGCGAATTCTGACACTCTGACAGCTTGGAGGGCTTCAGCTCTCAGCCACGAGTCAAACGCTAGGCCGCTGTCGGCTTGTTAATGGCACTCATTAGGACACAGAGTTCTGCGTTAGTGCACCGATGGCTGCTGAGCCCTGAGGGAAGAGAAGTGCTTAGACCTCAGAGACGACAATGCAGGAAGGTTTACAGCATTTGTGTCAGGAATCAACATCAGGAGTTGCATTGAAATTGTGTGGCTTCATCTCTGTCCTTCATAGTTCTCAAACCCCGATTGTCTCCTCCACTCATGTTAAAGAGAGCACACATACAATTTACATCTAACTTCTATAGTTTCCTCACTTGTTTTCTAACATTTAAGAGTTGTTCAGTTTTATTTAAAATTGCATTTTTGCCAATACTATTTTATCACCTTCAGCTGAGTCAGTGAGTCTCATTCAGCAAGTCAGTGTTCGAATCAGGGAATCATATCAGGCATAACTGATGCAATTCCATCTCATTCAGTGAGTCAGTGTTTGAGTCAGTGAATCAATTTAGTCATGACTGAACCACTTCCATCTAATTCAGGGAGTCGGTGTTTAAGTAAGTGAATCATTTGAGTCATGAATGAGATTCACTATCTATCTAAGTTAACGAATCATTGTTGGAGTCAGTAAATCATTTCAGTCATGTTTGACCCCCTCCTCTTTCATTCAGTCAGTGAGTCATTGAGTTATTGAGTCTGAGGGCTGGGAATCACTACTCTCTGATTCAGTGAGTCATTGTTGAGTCGATGAATCTTTTGAGATGAGTGTTATTTACTCATCTCATTCATTGGGTCAATATTTGAGTCAGTGAGTCATTTTAGCCATAACCCAACCACTTCTCTGTTATTCGGTGAGTCAGTGTTTAGTCAGTGAATCTTTTGAGTCATTGTTGAGCTTCACTCTTAATTCATTCTGTAAGACAGAGTCTGAGTCAGTAAATCGTTTTCGTTATGACAGACTCACTTTCACATTCACATCTCTTTCACATTCCGTGAATTGTTGATTGAATCAGTGATTTATGACTGAACATCTTATATCTTATTCAGTGAGTCAGTCTCTGAGTTAGTGAATCATCTGGGTCATGAATGAGATTCAGGGATATGTGTAAAAAATAAAATCAGTCAGTCAATTAAACAAACAAGCAACTACATTTCTGTGTGGAATTTACATGTTCTCCCCTTGCTTGCATAGGTTTTCTTCCGGGTACTCCAGTTTCCTCCCACAGTCTACACATCTCAAGAAAACGTTGATTGTCTATGAAGACTGCCTGCCATTTTTTTCTTCTCTCCATTTTTCTCTTTCTCTGTGTCCTTTATTCCCAACTGAATGCTAATCAAAAATTTTGTAGATACAAATGTTGTTGTGGTCCTCGCGCCCCCCATTGGACCAGGTTGAGTGGCAGACGGAACTTGTAATAGCAGGTGTTACCATAGTGGTGCTGAACAGCTTGCGAGCTCGCCCAAGTTTGGATTTGTCCCTCAGGGACTGCCATTTGAATAAGCCGGAGCTGAAGGTCCGACTGTAACCCACCCCGACAGAAGCTGTGCACCTTTAATTAGGCAGAGAAAGGAGGAGTAAAGCAAAAAGATTTATGTGGAGTCATCTGAGTTCGGGCAGAAATAACTGCTCATTTCAGGCCTGGCAAAAAGAGTAGCACTGTTCACATAGAGCCATTTAAAAATCTGTAAAAGCAGAAACATGAGGATGTCTAGAAGAGTTTTAGATTTAAGTTTTAACAAGATTAGTATTATAAATTATATTTCTGGTGTAGATGCAAGTAAGAAATATTCTGGTGAGCTGAAGGAGGACCAGAAGCTTCCCAGGTTTTGTGACTTCATGATGTCTGCATTAGTGATGGGGTAGGCTGGTGTTTTTCTTGTAGAGAAATATTTTTAAGTTTCTCAGACAGATGTGGTCTAAATCTGTGCAAGAGGAACGATGAGCCATCAGCTGTGCCACCCTGTCCCCTGGCTCCTGAAGCTCCACAGGAACGCCCCACTGCGGGCAGGGGCACATTCATGCATCAAAGTGACCGGTGGCGCGGTGGTGATGAAGCGTTGCAGTCAGTCTCTCGGCTAGCGCTGGCCTCCTCCTGCAGCACAAAAGAGGACATGAGGGATCATCTTCACGGCGGGGCAGAAACAGGAATAGGAGGATTCTTCAGCTCCTCGTATCGCCCTGCTCATCTCTGGAATCTTCCGCGTAACAAATCCACCTCCTTCTCATGACCTTCTACCTTTGGCCTTGGTGATTTTACTAGTACGCACATGGGGTCCAGATTGGTGAGAAAGCAGGAGTGTGGACTGAAAAGACTGGGGGTTGATTGCCATACATTGTGGGAACATAAGGTATAAAGATGGGACAGTAATTGGGGAGGCTTGTGGGTATACCAAGTCTGACCCTTGATTTAATTAAAGCAATTTAAAAGCAGCTTCTTGAATTAATTACATGCACGTCTCATCATGGCAACCCCAACCCTCCCGGCTCCAGTTGAGTCTTTCAATAAAGTGCCCGGCTTCTGGTCTGTCGTTTCACACGAGACTGATGGGAAAGTATAAAAGCTTAAAGAGAGAATGGCTGCATGGTGGAATTTACAACGAAACAATAATTGTGCCTTCAGTGCTACTAGGAAGAGAAATATAAGGAATATTGAGAGAAATGTAGCGATTTGGCAAAAAATTAAATATTATAAGCGGATAGTGGTCAGCATGTCCACCGCACAGCAAGAATGTCCTTGTGTGGAGTATGCATGTTCTCCCTGCGCGTGAGTGGGTTTCCTCCAGGTACTCCAGTTCCCTCCGACAGTTTAAAGACACACAAATTAAAGTAAATGGCTTCTCCAGATTGCCCCTAGGTGCGAATGTGATTGTAAATGGTTGTGTGTGTTGCATGCACTGCAGTGGTCTGGTGAGCTACTGGGGGTTATTGAGACCCTGTTTGGTTGAGAAATGATGACTAATAAAATATTATAAAATATAAAATATGCTGGAGCTTATTATATAAAGGGTCATTCCAATTTTTTTTTTAATTTTTAATGTTTTCTTTTTTTATTCCTATTTATCCTAAATAGGATAAAACACATGGATAACTAAATAATACAAAATGAACTCTCCCTTGATGAGAGTGGAAAAAATAAATTACAACTGTGTCTAACTGTGTAAACCTTGCTGCTGATTATTTTCCTATTACTTCCTATGCCAAGTGTTTATTCCTTACCATAAAAGTTACAATATATTTATTAAAACTAAGTTTTCTGTTGTTTCTTAACAAGTCTTGATAGCTAGCTCAAACAAATGAAATATCATCTTTATTTACATTAATAAAACATTGCCAATTACATAAAACAAGATATGACTGTAACGGCAAGATTTATTCAAGATTAAAATAAAAGAATTAAACTATTAATACATTGTTTGTCATGCTGTAGAGAACAAATATTCTAGCTAATATTCATTACATTGTCAATAAACTCTAATTATAACATAATTTATCTGTTTTATTAAAAGAGGAACAGTACTGATCACTTTAACCGTCATTGCAGTGGGGGGAAAAATCCTCTTTTATTCTGAAGAGCTCTTGTTTTTTTTTTTTTTTTTTTTTTTTACACGTTATTGAACTCTGGACTCGAGAGATCTGCCTCGGCCAAAACAGCACGCGAGACGAAGCTCTTTGGTAATTACAAACATATCCATGGATATCCAGCCAGCTTTTTCCACATATCCATATACGCAGCAGCGGGAATATTCATCCCGAATCCCGGCTGTAAGTAAAGATGTTTTACATGTTGTAGAGTGCAACACGTAATACACTGGATATTAATATTTCATGCTACAGAAAAGCATGCCGGGTGATAGCAGATCGAACCCAGCGCACTGTACAGGCAGGATTTGGAAATCAGGATTATTAAAGGGAGCGAGGATCACGAGTGCAGGTAGAATATTCAAGGCAATATCCTTTGCTTTATTTGGTGGGATGGTCGCTGTGTCGCTTTGCACGATTTTTGCTAATCTGATCATCTGTCCTTGGATTGCGTTTAAGGATCAGTGAAATATTACATATCAAAGATATGAGCTGCTGTTACAGCAAGGCATATTACCTAGCCTTATGTCCTTCCATTCTAGACATATACGGTGGGAAACGAAGCCCAAAATTTGATTTGTGCCCATAATGGTGCTCCATACTGACCTTTTTTCTAGGGTAACCCACACACACAGTTTGTCCGTTCATCTGTCCGTTCATCTATCCATGGAATTTGTAGAAGCAACTCCTCCTAAACCACTATATGGATTATCATGAAACTTTAAATGGATGTGGATGTGTATTTAATTAATTAGCTCCTACCGACCGGGAGCTAAAGGAATGGGTTCTTTCCGTCCGTCCATCACACTTTAGTTTCCGAACATTTACTTGCTGTGTGCTGAAGCTGGGGCTTTCAAAGTTGGTATGCTGGCTCACTACTAATAGTGCCAGGATGAGTTTGTGTGTGAGTGACCTTGACGTACTTTTCAAGGGCACAGAGGCAAAACTGTATATTAGGTTTCCGGACATTTACTTGCCGTGCGCTGAAGCTGGGGCTTTCAAACTTGATATGCCTGTTCACTACTATGAGTGCTAGGCTGAGTTTGTGTGTGAGTGACCCTAACCTTCTTTTCAAAGTCACAAAGGCAAAACTATATATTAGGTTCCCCAGCATTTACTTGCCACACGCTTGCTATGCTTGTTCTATTCTGTCATTTTATGGAATGGTCTTTTCTGTGGGAGCGTCTGGACCCCTGTGGTCTTTTTTTTTTTTTTTTATTCATATTTGATCTGCATATTTTGACCACTGGAATAAGGGTAAGTCAGTTCGGGATATGGTGCTGTAAGTATTTAACATGTTTCAGTTTTTAGGAACCAAAATGGTCACTCAACCGATCACTCGGATGAGTGGGTCCGATCACTAATTTCATTAAATGAACAAGTGATAAATGTTTAAAAGTGACACATGTCTTGTTTTAAATAGGTAAAAAGTATACTGTGGTAAAAGGAAAAGAATTCACTTCTTACTCATCAAGATGAAAAGTCATATTGAGTCTCGCAGTGTTGTTGTTGTTGCTTTCACATCCTGTTTTATTACTTGCATAATAACTGATCTGAAATAGGTCGCTGTGTCGCTTGGCAATCATCTGCTGCACTCGTTGCATTGGTGGCTCAGTGGCTTGTTGCCCTCTTCAGCAGTGGGTTTAGGTATGACTGCACCCATGGCAGTTTTACTGGTGACATTTTGTCATCTGTTAAATGCACGGGCTACTCAGGGGGCTAATGAGGAGCATTTTTAGTGATCAATAAATCATGTGTTATTGATTTTTTTTTTCTCCCCTAAGCTCACTTCTGTTCTCTGAAAGTCAGCTGCCTCCCAGGAAGACCAGTGCAAGGAGGCCGGGGGTAACTCAATGCCAGCTGCTGACCAGTCAAACACGTCATCCTGAAAATCACCTCTTTAACATTGTTTTTAATGCAATTATTAGATAAATAATTTAGAATAAATAAATAAAGTCTATTAGAGATGAGGAAAGGAGAAAGTATTGCACGACAATACACAGACTGTATACGCAGATGCTGTATAGAGCAATTTTTAACTGGATTTGAATTATGATGCAAATTAAAAGGGGAGAGAGAGAGAGAGAGAGAGAGAGAGAGAGAGAGAGAGAGAGGATGTAACAAATGAGCAAATTAGATATTAACACAGAATGAAAGAAATGTAGATAGATAGATAGATAGATAGATAGATAGATAGATAGATAGATAGATAGATAGATAGATAGATAGATAGATAGAAAGTTTGATCCATGTTTCTATGTTAGGTGGTTAAAGTTGTATTAATCACATAAATTAGCTTAGAAGGAAAAAAATAGAAAGAAATAAAAGAAAAGAACAATTTCTCTTTTTTAACATTTGTTTGGTTTCGTTAAAACTATATGATGAAGCATTAGTTGATGGTGAAGTTTTCAGTCAGTAGATGTTGTATTTAAATTCAATAGACTCCAGTGCCAGCACTTTGTAGAGTCCAGTTTCTTTTTCTTTTTCTTTTTTTTTTCCATTATTAAGTTCACGAAATAAAGAAAAAAGTACATGTTAATAAGTACAGTAGTTTACTGGAAATGTTTTTGTAAAAGTGGAAACACTGTTTTCTTTTATTTCTGTAAACCAAGGAAGACACGTAGAAATCAGACACCTTATGCAGACTGGATTTAACCTTCTCTCTTCTCTCTTACTAGCCTTTCCTGTGAGCTCTATGTAGTGTTTCCTTTGAACTTACCCCTCCTGCATTGCTTTACTTGAATTACTGTATATAAAACTCATGAACTTTTGCCAAAATAGAGAAAGAGCTTTGTTGACAGCATACCTGTGTGCTGTGTTCTCCTCAGGCCTGATGAGGTAAGATAATGAGCGGGGATGGGGTATCTTTATCTGAGCATGTGGGAATTTCTTTGTTTTAATTGCAATGCAATCAGATCTTTTTCTTTTAATATTCAGGAACTTGCTCCATGACGTTAAATGGAAAGGGATGGACATGTAAATAAAGCGATTCACTCATCACCGGTTGGTCACTAGTGGGCATCTGTTGCCTATATAACCTTCTTGCATATTCATCAGTCAAGCAGTGGCATCCTTCGCTCTCATTGGTAGTTACCTCAAAGAAATTAGTTTAACTTGCTAAACACTCCTCCAACATTATCAACAGTTTTTTTCAGTTTTTACTACAAGTCACCACATTGCTGCTAGTCTTTTCCTGTGGTAACCAGCCCTGTTAGTGGAGATCTACCTTTTTGCAGCTTTTATCCCCAAACCAAATTCTAATACACCTTTTTTTTTTTTTTTTTTTTTTTTTTTTTAGCTGATCAAAAACATTTGAAGTCAGTGCTTAGGGTTGGAGCCAAAGACTTCAGGAATGTGAGTTTCTGGGAATAGGGATTATGACCACTGCTATAAAGAGATGAAACCTATGAGGCATTATTCGTAAATAAATAAACACTGTAATTGTGTTAAAAACAAAACAAACAAACAAACACAAAAAACAGAGTAGTATTAAAAGAGTAAAAAATGTATTAGAAATTTATCAACTTTCTGTTGATAGCAGTAACCCTGTTTCATCAAACTAGCACATTGTAGATTACTTTTCCCCGTATAAGAGCACACCAGAGGGTTTTTTTATTCCTTAGCTCCAATCCTTAGCTTCAACGGTTCCAGAAGAATATTATTTTTATTTTAGTTTTCTATGTGGACTAATTTTATTTTCCTGAGGTGATAAATATGAAAGTTTGTTTCTCGGGGGCGATAAAGTGTTGCATAAAAGGTTAGATGGATGATGGCAAACGTACATCTCAGTTTCACACACCCACAAACACACACATTGTCGACATTGCTGAGCACTGTGACATGTCATAGCTTAGCTGTGGCAGGGTTATTAAGACACCGTGGCAGGGGTAGACATCTGCTCCCGTGCTGATAGAGTTCCTCTGAAGTTATCTCCAGCCCCCATCGCTCTGAGAGATAGCCGTGTGTGCCATTCTGCAGCAGGAAAGGAAGCGCCACACTAACGCTGCACCCAGCACAGGGGCCCTGTAGCTGTAATACACCAAGCTCAACTCCAACACAAACACACACACACACACACACACACACACACACACACACACACACACACACACCAAGAGGGCAAACACAGATAGAGAGGACAATACAAAGGGGAAGGGGGTGCAGGGCCTCTCACAGCTTATCAAATCAGTTACGGCCAACCGTAACACTTGCATCAGGAACGTCCACACACAGCCACGCATTCATAACCGTTTCAGCTTTAATGATCACAAGTACTCCAAAGAGAAGTTTTTCTATTATAATTTCTTATCAGCACTTTTCAGCAACATCTTCTAAATTTCTAAGTGCTATGTACCATGTTAGCTTCTAATCGATATTCCTCAAACTATATATTTTATGTAAAGGCTTATTTCCCCTCAACATAAAATACATACTCTATATGGATGCAGATGGAGCCTCACATTTACAGCATTTGGCAGATGCTCTTATCCAGAGCGACTCACAATTAACCTTTTTTATACAATTGAGGGTTAAGGGCCCTGCTCAAGGGCCCAACAGTGGTGATAGTGGGGATTGAACCGCTGACTTTTGGATCAGTAACCCATCACTTTAACTACTAAACCACCACTGCCCTCTGCCTTCTGTCTATTCTTCTATTTCATCCATGTTCGTATACATTTTCTAAATTCGCCCCTTCACCTCTGCCTTTGCCCACAGTTTCTGAGACTATAATAGGATTAAGCAGTTTGATAAATGAATGAATATAATATTAATAATAATAATAATAATGACAATTATTATTATTATTATTATTATTATTATTATTATTATTTATATCATCATAATATTAAATTATTGACTATTTATTAATTATTATTAGCACAAAATGTTACCGTCATACTTTATCTTCTCTGCTAATATACTTTACAATTGAACATGCTGAACTCCTGCTCTCTCATTTTTAAACCCAATGGCTGTTCACTGTGGCTGTACGCTGTGGCTGTACATTGTGGCTGTACACTAGAGTGAGTGAATCAGTCGTTTACTGCAGAGGATTTTATTTGCTTTGGCCTGAGGCTACAGCGACCTGACCTGCACCGTCATTTACTGAAATAAACTGAAATAAAGTACAATTACAATCACAAAGCAGGTCACACAGCCCTGATCATGTACTCTCTCAGGTTCTGATGGAGATGTGTTCTCTTAAAGCTTTTGTTCTATTTAAAGCCAGGGTCCTCCCCCTAGTTTTGCTTTACGCATAATCAAAATATCAGGAACATGATGTCTTCTCTTACATTAAAAAAAGCTACTGAATTATTCATCTTTCTATTTCCAGCAATGAAATTTCAATCTCCCCCTTTTTTGTAAATTAATTAATCAGTTATTTTTTTAATCAACATATTCTTATTTTATTGAATTATTTAGAAGATAGAACTTTAGTACTCTAATAACAAGGACATATTTTGCAAAGTTTCTACAATAGTCACATGATCATCAAAACTGGACCATGGAGCAACTGAAGAAGGTGGACTCGACTGATGAATCACTTTTACAACATATGAACAGCTGTTTTGTGTGTGTGTGTGTGTGTGTGAGTGTGTGAGTGTGTCTGTGTGTGCGTGTGTGAGTGTGTCTCTTATCATTTCATTGATAAGAGATGGAAACAGGCTGGACGATGTAGATGTTACTTCTTACTATGTTGACTATCTACCTAAGTATTGTTACAGACCAGGTGCACCTTCATTGTCATGTCCTTTCCTAACGGCAATGCCTCCTCAGAAAGATATTGCAGCCTGCCATACTAATAAACTATTAGGAAATGGCTGGAATATGGCAAAAAAGTTCTACTTCTTGACTTGGCCTCTAAATTCCTCCGGTCTCAGTCCAATCCAGAATTTGCTTGAAGTTCTGGGCAAAGAAGTCAGGTCCATGGAGGTTCCACCTTGCAGCTTACATGAGTTAACGCAGTGGTTCAAGCCTGTTCCTGAGGAAATAAGACATTTTTACATTCTCTCCTTTCAGTTATCCATAACAAATGATGATTTCCGATCAAGATGGCACCAGCTTTATATGGCGGATAAATCTCGAGTCAATTCCAGCAAAAAAAACCCCACCAACCACCCCCCCCCCCCCCACCCCCACCAAAAAAAAAAAAAAGAAAAAAAAGAAAAAAAAGAAAAAAACAAAACAAAAAAACAACAACGAGCACCTGGAGAGCACAAACCTTTACCAAGTCCAGCAATCCCCCATATGAACTAAAATCCCCCAGATTGTCTCATCTCACAATACTGAGTCCTTTATTCTTGAACCCAGAATTTGATCTGGATCATCTCTGAAGTGTAATGGAGATTTCCTCGTCCAAAGCTCTTCCTCTGGTAGAGATTTTATGAAAATCCACACATAACTGTTTGCGTAATTGTGCTAACAGTCAAAAACACAAGGGAGTTGTGGGTTAAACATAGCCTTCTTGGCAGAGGTATTGATGCACATAATTTAGTGTGTATTGTTTATTAGGTAACATTTCCTAATGTTTTGTTAGATAAAACAATGATTAATATATGCCTGGTTACTGTAAAACCTTGTCTCTAGCAACCACGCAAGACGGCTACGTTCTGTCAGCTAACATTACCCAATGCTGTGCCCGAGCTTCTGTTCTGTTGGCTTTTGTTAGGCATCAAGCATGACCTTTGTTTGTTTGTTGTTTACATATAAAAAAGACACTGATGCATTTTGAGTGGAATGGTGGCATAGCGGTTAGCACATCCACCTCACAACAAGAAGGTTCTGGGTTCGAGTCCTGGGCTTATTTGTCTCTGTATGAAGTTTGCATGTTATCAATGTGCTTGCTTTGGTTTCCTCTGGGTACCCAGGTTTCTTCCCAAAGTCCAAAGGCGTACTCATTATGCTAATTGGCTGCTTCAAGTTGCCCGTAGGTGCGAGTGTGAATGGTTATATGTGTGTGTGTGTGTGTGTGTGTGTGTGTGTGTGTGTGTGTTGACCCTACAATGGTCTGGCGAGCTGTTCAGGGTGTATACCATGCCATCGCCAAGTGTTGGCTCCCGCCTCACTGCAATCATAAAGGGATTGAAATTCTCTACAAATTAGTGAATAATAGTGAGAGTGGATGCATTTTTTATTACAATTGCTTTTATACTTTTACATAAGATTCTTTCTAGATTTTTATAATCACACTGTTAGCACAGAATAATTTGTGTTGAGGTTTTTAACAAAATTTAAAAAGCTACAGTGTTTTTAGCTATGCATTGTTTTTGGTGTTTTCTCAGTTTTCTTTTTTTTTTTAACATGATGTCCCAGGTCTTTCTTGGTTATGTTGCATGCTGGAGTGCTATTAGAAACTTGGTAGTCAAGAGCATGAACTAAAAGCCATACAGGAAAAAAATCTACAAAAGCCAAGCTACTTCTTCCATCACATGCATTGGACTTCCAATTGGGAACAAAAGCAGGGGCTTGTCGAGTCGGCCAGCATGCTCGAATCATGCGCAATTAACAAAGCTGAGAAGAGAGTGTGCGATGCCCTTTCCTTTGGATGAAAAAATATAAAGGTTAAACATTTATGAACAGATATAAATCAGATGACACCTGCAAGGCTCTAGGGGGTGGCGAAGGCTTTGCCAGCTCCAGCCAGGCACTTGTGGGAGAAGTGGAGCTCTCCTCTGGCCGCTGCCTGCCATCCGCCTTCCTGTCCTGCCGAGTTCCCCCTAATTATCCTCATAAATGTATATGTGCAGCCGCAGGAGATCTCATGGGATTACACACTGTGTGTTCAGTAAATTGGCGAGAAGACTGCTGGTCAAAAGAGACTTAGAGCCGGCCGTGTAAATGATCTCTTCACCTCAACACACACACACACACACACACACACACACACAGAGGTACATTCTGAAATGAAAATGAATGTAGTGTTATCCAAACAAGTCCAGAAATCCAACACAAAATGAACTGATTCTCCAGGACCTCACTGTATACTAAATATTACATGGCTGTTGTTAAAAAATGGTCTTTTGACAAAAGTACTGTGATCACTGGCATTTGTTTGTCTGTCCATCCATCTTATGTGTGTATTTGGTTGGCAGTGTGTCAGTGAGCAAAATCCTTACCACACCTGTGCACAGTTTTCCACCAAACTTGGTGGGGACACTACCCAACCTGAGTCACAGAGAGGATTTTATTTTGGAATGCCTGGGTCAAAGGTGAAGGTCAAAGCAAGGTCACAAAGTTTTTGCTAATAACTTTGAAATGAGTGCTTATACTAGACACACTATTGCTATGGAACACTTTTGGGAAACCATATATACAGATTTTATCATATGAAATGTACAGATTTTAAATGAGATTATTACCTTTGACCTTAAGTAACCTTGAAAAGCCAAACCCCAGCCATCTCGTAAAAACCTTTAAACGAGATTTTCTTTTACTAATTTGGTCCACATATTTTAGACCATATTATAAAACAAGCATATGGATAATTAAAACCAGTACCAAAATACGGCCGATTTTCTTCATTATCCATGCTTCATGATGGAGGTATCTTGTGCTTTCTGAGTGCTAGGGCTAGATCTGAGTGCTAGATCTAGTATTTGAATGGACTCAAAAAGGTTCAGTCTAGAGGATGGGTTTTTATGGTGTCCCTTAGGATTCTACCTACAGTCCTTATACTGAATCTTTTCTGAATAAGAATTTATTGAACTGATGATTCCTTTAATGAAGTTGCGAACGCTTAGAACTAAGAACTTGCCAAATAATTTGCAGTTGCGTGCAGTTCAGTTCTAATTTCTGATTGGTCATATTAATGTTTCACACCTAGAGTCTATGTTATAATTTCCCTTAATAGGGGCTGTACAGAATGTGGAATATAAATTAAGCCTGATCATTAAAAAGAAGATTTTAGAATATTTTATGTTTACGCAACATTTCTTTAAGGAGTCTTTAGTGTCACAGTAACATTGGCTGGCAGAAAAACACAGACATGAAGAGTTTATGGTAAATCACAGTCATTGATTTTAATCTAATACTCTTTTTGTTAAAGATTAGCTGCTTATTCTTTTTGGCACACCGCCCTGACACAAACAAAGTGGCTTGGATCGAGCCACATAATACTATTCGTCAGTCTGCACAAAGGGGCATTTGTGCTTGTGTACAGATTAAATGCATGTTATTTACTGCTTGGAAGGGATATGGATGTGTAATTGGCTGCAGTGTTCAACTATCAACCATCTTTCTGGGCAATCGATGCTTATGGCTGCTATAATGTGAGTGAGAACAGGATATAATGTATGTGGTAAATGTAACTGGATAAAAAAAAAAGTGTCATTCTTGAATAAATAAAACAGTTAGCGAGCTCCAGTGGGGTAAGATGAATAAAGCATTTTGAAATGTGTTGTTACTAATGATGGTATTAATGTTGACTTTATTCATTTATTTATTTATTAATCACACCACTGTGTCTTTAATTATTTTCCTATAAACACACCTCACTTTACATGGACTTGACCAAATTAATGGAAAAAAAAACCCTCTCTTGTTTCAAGTTTTACAAGGACGATGACAACTGACTGATATGAAAATTCATATGGTTTTCTGCTAGTGTTTAGTAACAGGATGTCAGCATATATTAGATATTGGCAGTCATTTCGAAGTGCTTATAAGTGCTCTATCTCCAAAACTTTGAGACCTTGCTCTGACCTTCACCTTTGACTTCAACATTCCAAAATCAATTTATCTCTGTGTTCTTGGACTGGGAGGATGAGTAGTGCCCCCCAACCAGGCTTGGGGAAAATTCGTGCATGGGTGTGGTCAGGATTTTGTTTAGAGACAAACAGACAAACGGACTCAAAAAACCCTGGTGATTACATTACCTCTGCCAAAACTTCGGGAATAAAAAAGAAAGCAGAGGAAATTCCATTAATGCTCCCCATGCCACAAGTTTTGATATGAAAAATGATGTGCCATGATCAATCCTAACTTTTTCATGTTTTCCATGTCAATCTGTCTGAAACTGAGTCCTTCTATTACATGCCGCTGTAGTTCGTGTTTTGATGTTCAATTTAAAAATGAACTAAAGTTTAGCCGGGGGAACAAGCTGGCAGTAATTTCGGAAATGGCGCCATAGAGATAGTTCTGATTAAAAAATGCGACTCTCATCATCCTGCAGAAGAACGGCTGAATGGATATCAGTTAATAAGTCATATTTAGTCGTTTTGCTTGGATACAGACAGGCGGAAGTTTCATAATGAAGTTCTTTAACTTTTAATTGGATATGAAAATGAAGATCATTCCCAAGTTTCATCAGGGAAAAAAAATTAAAAAAAAAGAATATATAAATATATAAAAAATACAATGGTCCAAATGTACAAGCATCCAAAATAAACAGTTATGATTCACTGCAGTTGTGACATTAATGAATTACCAATTGAATGAATGAATGAATGAATAAATGAACAACAGCAACAAAAACACCCTTTACTGATTTATATGCAGGTTGATTCCTCAATTATTGTATAATTAATCTGAATGTAATTACAGTATATTACTACTGTTTATCACAGCGGTGTTGAATTCCTAATTTTTATTGGTCAGAATGTGCTGATTCCCTTTCTATAACTGCAGCTCAACATTTAATTGCATGTACAAACAGTAAAAATATGACATGTCATTCAATAATTAATTATTTGCACTTTGGTGTGGTATAAAACACACCCTTATGGTATGAATTTCAGCCTATAATTTTAAAACCAAACTCAATCATTCATTCCTTTTCTAAGCCGCTTCATCCTAATTAGCGTCATGGGGAGGCTAGCGCCCATCTCAGCCCACTCTGGGAGAAGGTGGAATACACCATGGATAGCTCACCAGGCCATCGCAGGGCCAGCAGGGACAGCCTACTGTGCATGTTTTGGACTGTGGGAGGAAACCGGAGTACCCAGAGGAAACTCACGCAAGCACGAGGAGAACATGCAAACCACACAGAAACGCTCGAGCCCAGGAATCAAGCCAAGGCCTTCTTGCTTTGAGGTGGACGCGTTAACCACTGCACCCCCAAGAACAATCATTTTATTTTAAAGTGAATAAAATATCATTTAGAATTTCTTTGTGGGGAAAACAAACAAACAAACAAACAAACAAACAACCCTACGACTAAAAACAGCACCCACTTGAACATTTTTTATATTCTCACTTCGATCCTTTGCCTGCAAGCAGCTGAGAAATATTCTGTCTTCAAGTAAATGTATTTGTTTATCCTATACTGCAGATTATTTACTTTGTGTTAACAGTTATGGCTAAACAAGCCCCTCAAATGATACGGCTGACCATACGGAGAAGAAAGAAGGTCGACTGGGTAAATAAGCACTACATCCTGCTTTAACTGCTGCTGGGTCCCTTTATGGTGATTAGCCCAATCCCATGGGGCAGGTGAGTTAGCAGAAGCAAAAGCTCTCTAATGAGCTGAGTCCTCGTGCCCTGCTTTAGCGTCTCCATCCTCTCTCTCTATCTCTCTCTCTCTCTCTCTCTCTCTCTCTCTCTCGCTTAGTGTCCCTACAAAAGTCAGTGGCAGAGCGAGAATCCCAGGAGGGGCCTATGCTGCACCTGTTCTCCCTGTAATCAGTGCATTTTTGTAGTCCATGTCCAGGTGTAGCCAAGCGTCCAAAGATCAGGTGTATTCCAGTCTGCAGGGGCTCTATGATCTTGTTTTTTATTTATTTATCTATTTTTATTAATTAATTTATGTATTAAATTATTATTATTATTATTATTATTATTATTAATAATAATAATATTAATATTATTATTGATTTTTTTGGGGGCTGTTTTTGTTTTTCTTTCGTGTTTTACCCCGCCACGTCAACTTTCCTCTCAACTAAAAATTATAT
>JAQMYF010000022.1:19593751-19621195 GCA_030014195.1 Neosilurus mollespiculum
TATATATTTTTTTTTTATTTATATGTAATTTTGTTGTTCTTCTTTTAGTGCCAGTAAATCAAACATTTCATTAACACAAATATATTAGATAATAGTTATTTTGTTTTTCAGTTGCCATTACACATACCGGTATAGGGTGGCAATAGTTTTGCAATGAATTGTATGTGGTTTATTAATTATTATTCAGTTAGTGACCTAAATAAGATCTGTATATCTTAGTTGTAGAGTTATTTGCACACTTTGAGAAAATATGCAAAATTGAATAATAGCATAACTGTTACATAAAAGTGAATAAGAGCAAGGTTTATATAGTTTTTTTCAATTAAATTATAAATTAGTCTTCATTTTTCTTCAAGAATATGCAAACACTTGTGTGTAACATTTATCGTGTTTTAAAATTCATCTTGTATATTTTTAATGTATTATGTATTTTGATTTTACAACAGAATACATCTTTTTTATGAAAGGGGAAAAAAGGTAGGTAAGTAGGGAGGTAGGTGTGTTGGGCTTTTACACACAAGTAGGCTTGGGTGTAAAAGCCGACAGACTTTACCTACCTGTTTTTTGCCTTTCTTACAAAGAAGGATACAGGATGCTACTAGATTGCAGGTCACCTTGCCAATATTTTTACTGTGGCACATTTGTGGTTAAGACCCTGCACAGGGGTCCTAGCACAGTGGGGGTCTAACAGGTATTCGAACCCACAACCTCTTGATCATGAGCACAGCACCCTAACCACAACACCACGAATGGAATAAAATAGTTCGACCGCTTGCAGTGTGTGAATAAATTGTTGTTTTTTACATTTAAACTGCTTTTACTGAACTTTCTGATTTAACACTTCTATTAGTCTGTGGGTGGAAAAGGTTTGTTCATGCATGATATGGGATATGATCATAGTTTCATCCGTAAAAGCCGTTTACACAAATAATAATCTCAATTAAAAAAATTTTATTCTCGTGCTCATTTTGTTCACCCGATGAAACGTAATACTTTTGGAGCATTTTAATTTAAACAAATTAGTGCTTGGAATATTTCTCATCAAAACTATCCAGGAAGAAAATCATGTCCTCAGCGATGGATGTGTCAGTGGGGTCTTTAATAGGCGTCTGATTGTTAGTGGATGCCATTTCAAACCAGATTTAGCACAGCAAGGAAAGCCATTAAAAGTGGAAACGTGGTGCTGCTTCCTAATATGAGATAATAAACGGAAAGGATCGCATGGGACGCTCATAGGGGGAAGACTTGGATTTGAATGGAGGGATGGATAGAAAAGAAGAGAAGAATGTTTTGTAGTTCAGGAGCTGCAAGATTTAATACATTAATGCACTCATTCTAATAATTTATCATTTCTCAGGACTACTTTGACTGTGACATTGATGGTGGATGCTCTGCCTAATATAAAACTGATAATAAATGGGTTAAAAAAGTTTTGTCATTTTTGTTAACAAACAGCATCTTCTCATTAATATGTTGATATATTTTCTGCAAGAAGATTTTTCTGGAGCATTTATGGATGGGGAAGAAGTCTGTAGCATTTGGGCTTGGAAAGTAATTGAGAAAATAACTGTTTATGATTGTTCTTAGATGCTCCAGAGGGTTGAATGTAAGTCAGGAAGTGACAAACAATAGGACATGTCATTCGTTTATGAAGACAAAAGTTGTGACACCTTGCATCATGACATTCTAAGAAAATGATCTATTTTGTGGTAGGAACAATAAGTACACATCACACTGCTCACATTAAACCACTCCTATCCCTCGTCTACCAAAGTAATAACCAAATGATTAGATAAAATGTGAAGTTAAAGGATTAAAAGTTTTACCAATTATTGCAGGAAATTTTAGCAAAATTTTTGGTTTATTTTTACATATTTTTTACCATGGCAGAGGCAGGTCAGGTAACCTCCATGTAGTAAGTAAGCAAAGCATAAGCAAAAAGTAAAAAAAAAAAAAAAAAAAAAGTTTTTGTACAAACTACATGGACACATGGCTACACCTTTTTATTTGTTGTTTTTCCCCATGTTCTCCCCTAATTTTAGTTGTATCCAATTCCCACCCATCAATTATTGCCTACCCTATCCCATGACCACCACCAACCAGGGAGGGGCGTAAGCATGCACATGTCACCTCCATGACATGCAATGCTACCACCTGCCTTTTTACGAACTGCTCTGCATGCGTATTTTGGGGCAGCCTAACTCACTCGGAGGGAAAGCGCTATCCGCCCCCTCGTACGAATGAGCTCACAGACGCCCATGATTGGCTGGCGATCGCTGTGAGTGACCAGTATACCATCCTTCCCTTCCGTGAGAGCTCAGCTAGTTAGCTCCTATGGACTTCCGGTCATGCACTTTGTCGAAGCGCCACCATAATAGTGTGTTTTTTTTAAACTCAGTGAAAGTTTTAGTATATACAATATGTAAACAAAAGTAAAACAAATGAAAAATTTTAATTTAATGCTTTATTTTCCTATTTCAAAGTATTGCAGTGCTGATGCTGCCTGCTTTAAGTGACTGTTTGTGAGCCATTTTAATTCAAGCATCATCTATTTAGAATAAAAAGCAGTAATTTAGTAAGGTGAAGTATGATATATAGACTCGTTTGAATGAGGCGGTGTTATCCACCGAAGCTGAAGGCCACCTCCGAGATTGAACAATTTTCCATATCATGCGAAAGCCAAAATCTATAATTGTTATAGCATTCATTACAGTGACAGTGTGGGATATGTAATAATTATGCTTGCTATAAGATAAAGGTGGGTGTTTGGAAAAGCAAAGGCTGCCTTCATGAGAGAGCAGAGAAGAAGGAGAGCTGATGTCTATGGCAGATGCAGTAGTTATGTTATCCGTATGTTAGAAAATAAAGTAAACTGAAGTATTTAAAGAAAGTCACATTTCTATGTTGCTAGTTAATATCAGTGAGCTCTATGAGGTTAGCATGCTACACAGCTAGTACCAGTTCCAATTCATCATACATAAAAAGCAACAACATTCATTCATTTATTCATTTTCTGAACCGCTTATTCCTAATTAGGGTCGCGGGGAGGCTGGCACCCATCTCAGCCGACTCTGGTGCGAGGGCGGGGTACACCCTGGACAGCTCGCCAGGCCATCGCAGTTCAGAAACACTCTGACGGCTATGCAGCCTACTCTTGACGAAAATCAGCAATGGTTCTTTTACATTTTACATTGCAAAGGCCGGCCTTTGATAACCCAGTTAGCTGCACTGCGAAGCAACAACATATCTACTAAAATTATTTTGTATATATATATTGAACCTTTTTTAACCAAACACAAATTTACATGCTGTTTGAGATGATCAGGAACTCTTGAAAGTAGGCAGCCATTTTGACTGGAAGGACACACAGATATCATAATATTGATGCAGCCTATGCCCTGCAGCAGACAGCTACGGCATGTCAGAGGCACTGTGGCCCTGAGCTGTTAACGTCATTTCATTTTTTCAATATTTATCCTGTTGTAGTCCTCTATCTTTATGTCTAGGACAGCATACATATTGAGAAAATAAAATAAGGTTTACTGGTTGGTACCACAGTGCTTCCACAGTCTGCCTGATCTATTTTATATGATATCTATGAGATGGAACATTGGTGTGTGCCAGTCTTGCAATAGTTTTTTAACTTATCTGATAGAATCTATGTAATAACTCACTTGATGGCAATGATGCAATATCTTTAATTATTTGATGGCTTTCAATCAGACATGAAAAAAATCACGTGATTGAATAATGTCTATTATCCCCCAGATAGCAAACTAATCAGGTTGCACTATTCCCATGCAGTACAAATTAATTGCTGTGGTTTAAGAGAGATAAAAGGCTACACGACATGCTGTTATAGCGAAACAGCTTTAGGCTGCGAGACATCATTTTGCCATGTCATTGATTAGTTTTCCAAAGCAGCACATCTGGAAGTGTTGTATGGTTTACTTAGGGTGAGATACAAGAAGCAGATGCCATCCAAGTGAAGATCTTTTAGTCAAACTGTTATTTGAGCCTCACAATTTCAGGTTTCTGATAAACAGCATCTCTAACTTTAATTATAAAGAAAGGCAAATATTTACTGGCTGATAGCGTTGTGTCCCTCAGGGATAAAGTCACATTCTGCAAGCAGACGTAACGTTTATTCTGATTGATAAGCCTTTCATCCTCTCTCTTAGGTCCTGATTCATCTAACGGTGCTCGAGGCGAAGAAAAAGTGCCTGCCTGCGGCTCCCTCGACATCTCTTCGCTCTTAACCACTAAGTCATTACCAACTAATACATGTAGATTGTGTTAGGAGCGAATGATGCACACTGAAATGAGGAAAGAATTAGTGAAGTGTTATGGCGCAAAGCAGATGTGCATCTGGAGTTATTACAAGCCGGGATGATGAGCTGAAAAACATTATGTGATGGAGAAGTGGCAGCTAGAAGACGGCTAAAGGTATTTCGCGCTCCATCCCTAATGACAGCACAGTGTGGGGACATGCATCATGATCTTAATTTGATTTTAGCGTCGTTGATGGCGGAGATGTTTGTCCTTCTATACAAAGAGGAAAAAAAGAATCTTGCATATTTAGTTTTAGTTGAACTGGTGTGCAACCAATTTTATACACAGAGTTCGAGAAAGAAGAAAGTTTCGCCAAATGACGTCAAAGCAATGATACCCTCAATTAGCTATGCAGCAAACTTCCTGTATTTTTAGCCGAACCCTGAAGACTGCATTTCTTTGCTTACTAAGTGACAGAGTTTACACATTAGCCATGATTATGTTATGGTTGCCTAAGTACAAAGACTCCCTTTACTGTCAATTATGGAATAACAAGAATGGCACAAAAAGAGGGAAATTTAAGCTTCTCCAACAACTTCCTGTAATTTCAATTTATTGAGAGGGAAACAGAGGATAAAGATTTTGAAATTACCAGCTATTATGTGCCACAGAGAGAGAGAGAGAGAGAGAGAGAGAGAGAGAGAGAGGAGCACCAGGGTAAGTTCATAAAATACAGCTGACAAGCCCAAGCAAATTACCCCAGGACCATTACAAAAATCACTTAATTGGCCACCATTCTGTCAGGTCAATTGATTCTAAATGGGAGAGGGAAAAATAAATAAATAAATGAGAAGCATTTATGTTAGGAGAGGCAGACTCAGAAAAAAAAATGAGGTGAGTGTTTAGGAAGAGGGGATGATTTTAGATTCAGAACATCGAATGCAGGAGCACTTTACTTTCTGCTCCTGGTGTCTTTCAGAGCCACCGCTTCACTTCATAGATCTGGTTCTTCTCACACACACACACACACACACACACACACACACACACACACACACACACACACACACTCACACAGACACACACACACACAGACACACACACACACACACAGAGAGAGAGAGAGAGAGAGAGAGAGAGTTACTGGCTATGCAAAAAATCAATCAATCAATTTTTCTCTCCTTTTTGCTTCTCATATTGCCTTTGTTTTCTTTAACTCAGGTTAATATTAATCTTTAAGCATATTACTCAATAAACTATTCTAAACTATTTTACTTTAAGCTTTAAAAAAAATTGTGAATGCAAGTAATAATATGTTCTTTTTTATTTATTCATTATTATTATTAATAGTAAACTGTTTTCTTTTTGTTGCTTGAATATGAGAAAAATATATATTTGTTATTAAATTTGAGAGTGCAAATAAAAAATTTCAAATTAATGAATTATAAATATATGAAACTGCAGATTATTTCTGAAAAAAAAGAATGCAGAAGAAGAAGAAGAAAAAGAGGAAGAAAAACACTCCCAAAATCACATATTACTTATTATATACAATGATAAGTCAGTTTGTTGTTTTGCATTAGTATCAGAATCTATAGTGAGAATTATTCTACACTCTTTAGAGGACTCCATAGTGGTTAGCACGTCTGCCTCACAGCAAAAAGGAACTGGGTTCATGTCCCGGGCTTGGCATGGCCGGTTCTGTGTGGAGTTGGCATGTTCTCTCCATACTTATCTCCATATCTCCATAGATCCCTCCATACTTATGGATTTCCTCCAGGTACTCCAGTTTTCTCCCACAATTCAAAGATGGGAAGCTGTAATGAATGAATGAATGAATGAATGAATGAATGAATGATACATAGTGCACTCAGTGTATACCATAATGCATTATGAAAAGTAGCATTTAACTGATGGTCACTAACCAAGCACTATATATCATCCTGTACTGCATATGTGGATGCTCCACAAGCTCAGAAAACATTGATCTGTTACATTTTAATTGTGCATGAGACACAAGTCATTTCCGTGATGGACAACTGGATATTCCTAATAAGATTGATGAACACTGATCAGCATATGACGTTTTTAAATGTAAAAAAAAAAGTCAAAAGTAACCTGTGATCATCAATCAACCCTAATACTAAGGATCTTCAGTAAACACAGATTTTGTGTCGGTCCTCGCCTCTTTGTAGCATTAATGTTGGCTAAATGACAAATCCCCATCTCTGTAATAGAGTAGTGCACTAGAAAGGGCATATCAGCTTTATAGGACACTTATACGCAAAGCACGGGGTAATTTGGGATTTTTCCTTCAAAACTCTCATATGTAATTACGGTGCGAGTATAATGGTATTGTATCTGGCACCATGACTGTTTTACTTATAATATGTGTACAAGTGTGACATTATCAAATATTACCTAAATAAAGATAAACAATTTATTCTATTTATTTACCTTGCTAGTGCATGAGCAGGCCTAGTTAGAAGCAATGCTAAATAGATCATATCAATGCAAGAATAAAAGAGAAGTGAGGTTCATTGGCTGATTACTGCTCAAACTCGCTCAGAAACAAAAATATTCAGACTAGCAGACAGACTTGAAGGAAATACAGGAGCTTCAGTCCAGTTGTGTTGGCGGGAGGCGCAATCTCTCTCTCTCTCTCTCTCTCTCTCTCTCTCTCTCTCTCTCTCTCTCTCTCTCTCTCATTAATAATTCCTTACATTTCATATTAATAATTATTGAAATTTGAAAGTTTGCAGCTTGTTGAATTACCATTATATATTGTTTTGTAGACCTATGTAAACATTCATTAATTCATTTGCTAAGCCGCTTAATCCTAATTAGGGTCATGGGGGGGCCTGGCACCTATCTCAGCTGACCCTGGGCAAAGGCGGGGTAAACCCTGAGTAGCTCACCAGGCCATCACATGGCCAACACAGACACACAACCATTCACACACACTCTCAGACCTAGCAGTGATTTGAAACAGCCATTTAGCCTACTGTGCATGTATTTGAACTGTGGGAGGAAACCAGAGTACCCAGAGGAATCCCACGCAAACAGGACGTGAACATGCAAACTCCACATAGAAACACCTGAACCCTATAATCGAACCCGGGACCTTCTTGCTGTGAGGCGGACGTGCTAACCACTACCCCATCATGCCGTCTCCCCATGAAAGCAGTTTCATGCAGACAACCAATTTAAAATGCAGGCAACTTACTTCATGTCCGGTGGACAATCAGGTTCTCTGCTCTTATTTTGAACACTGGGTTTAAGAAACAAATTTATTATTAATTACATAGGGTTTAAAGTTTTTTTTAAACAAACTACATCCAGAGTTAAAAATAAGAAGGATGAAACTAAAAGCATCATGTACGAAACATGCCATAGACAATTCTCAGGATTAATAGAAAAAGATGAAGATTAAACTCTCTTAAAAATATCTAAAAGAAGTTACATGATACATAAACATGATCTAGAGCCTTGATACACTTGGAAATACTTCATAAATTGGTAGCTCTGTGGATGCCCTGGATACGCTGATTTATTCTCAATACAGCTCTGAAGGAATCAGCCAGGATCACTAGCAGATGAAAGAAAACAGATGAGGTTGAAAACACAGCCTGGTCTGACTTCACTGCGGTTATAATAAAGAGTCTCTGATTAGCAGATAAAAAGTGATTAATAGCAACGCACTGATTATCGAATCACGGCTCGCGATGGGATAATCAGCTAATTCATCGTTTTCATTCTGGAGATGTCAGAACTGCTAATTCAGTGGTGCGGTTGGAGTTTAGTGCTGTGGTTTAACTTTATATCAGCTTCCAGAAATGTGGATTGTTTTGAATTCTGATTGGCTCCTAAGAGTACGTAAGAGTACCTCAGGCGTCTGCCAATAACAGGTTTATATGAATGTTCTGATCCTACATTACACATTACCGTATCTTCAGTAACGTAGATACTGTGTCTCAGTTTATGCACTTTGTGGTAGGACACTATATGCATGATGTACCTGCTGACAAGTGCGTAAATTTTGACAGTGTACTGTTGTGTCAAAGTCATGTACCTACTTGGACTGCAGTGACATCATCTTGACATCGTGATGATGTTTACCATCTACTGGCAATGACCGCCAAATACTGAGAGGAATTTTCATGCTCCATGTTGTCACCTTTCAGAACCTTTCTGCACTTTCTTCAATACAACCTCATTAAAACCTGTTCACACCTACGTACTCCACACCGCCGTCTTTATAAACAGAACTGAACCCCCCTTTAAATATTGGGAGGCCATTTTGCCACAGGGTAAAGGTAAATCTGTTGGGTTTTTACACCCCAGCCTACTGGCTCATCAGGGCTGGAGCTTTTCCCAGTTTCTGTGGAGTGAAGCAACTAGGAGTTCATCTCCTCCTGGTTGGGATGCTAGTCCACCACAGGTTACCTTCCCAGTATTTTTACTGGTTGCCATTTATACTGCTGGGTAGACAGAGACACACTTGTGGTTAAGACCTTGCCCGGGGGTCTTAGCACAGTGGGGGTCTAACAGGGATGTTTTGCCACAGACTGCCATCATATTTTGCCGCTTCAGCACGGTTCCACACCATGCCATTTGACCGCATCTTGCGTAAAACTGTTTCACTTGCCTATTTTTAAACTTTATTCTTATTTCCTGTGTTTTCCCTGCATCTTCAGCCATAGTATTCACAAAACTCCACCCCTTCTTCCAAGTTGCCAAGACCTCAGCCCCTGAGAGGTGTGTGGAATTTTATATATTTAAACTTTTTACTACTATACTTTTTAATTGTACTAAGATGGCACTGCATGTTGATATCCATCACATATGCAAGTCGAGACACGGTAATGGAAGGGAGTCTGCAGTGTGAACACTTCTTAAACACAGAAAAGTCTTCAGGAAAGATGTGTTTACATGCTTATGGATTAAAAAGTGTTGTTCTTTCAGACCCAGAGAACTTGTTTATTCATTCATTCTTTCCTTTTCTGAACCGCTTAATCCTAATTAGGGTCGCGGGGAGGCTGGCGCCCATCTCAGCTGGCACTGGATGAGGGCGGGGCACACCCTGGACAGCTCACCAGGCCATTGCAGGGCAGAACTTGTTTATACATTTGGTAAAATGGTGTGGTACAAGAGGAATAAAACACATGCTTTTATGATGGTGAAAAAAATCTTCCATTTCGCGGTGCTAATAATGAATCTATTTCATTCTGGGCTGCATCACACCACCTCATTAATCATTACTTTTCCAATCTTTTCTTATACCACTCCATGACAGTATATTGTTATCTATAATTAGAGCAACAGAAACAACAATAGGTCACATTTGGGCTTATTTAATCCCACTGGTGGAATTTATTAGAGACAGATTATACGGTAGGTTGTTATTAATTTTATGAGGACAATTTATGAGCCAACAGAGCACATAAGCAAGCTTTTATATTTACTATTACTCATTAATACTACATATTATAAATGTAAAAAGTGTAAATAATTATACACTCAGGTTTAATTGATTAAGCTTCAACTCTAGCTTTAGATTGGTCAGAATTATAAATTTAATATACACACAGGCTTTATGAAAAGTAAACTCTATGCCATAAACCCAGGATTATTCTTTTTTTTTCTCTTCAAGCCCCGATGGTTCCGCGGCTCTGCCGTTTTTCCTGAGCCTCGGCTGAGAAGAAGCAGTGATTAGGATATAGATGGAGATACGGAGCAGATCTTAAAATGAAAGGAAACAGGAGATCGTCATCTTATCCATGCATCTCTTGTTCCTCCTCTATTGGTGTCTGATTACAAGCGACGGCGAGCGCTCTTGCATTGTCCCGTCATGTTCTCGCCTGCACTCTGCATATGCTCCCACTATTAAAGAGAAGACGCCCATTGTGTTCACACACCTTTGGGAATCAAATATGAACAAAAGGAAAGGAAGGGGGTGGAAGGACACAAGGGTGAAGGCTCTGGAGTTTGTGACATCTTCAGTTCAGAGGGCGGAGCCCCTGCAGTGTATGAAAACAAGGATTTATTAAAAAAAAAAAAATCGACACATGTTGCTTAGGAAAACTTAGCGATAGGAATACATATGGAATTGTTGGAGAAGGTGTGCATATGTGCGTGTGTGTGTGTGTGTGTGTGTGTGTGTGTGTGTGTGCTTCTGAGCTCTGGGGTGTGTAATAATGTCACTGAGGTGCTGTTCTGTTGTCCGTTTGCTCGCACACTGAGGCCCTGAAAGAGCCCGATTAACATTTGAAAAGAGATGAAGGGAAAAAGAACCTAATTGGTGCAGCGGTGAGCCGATTAGCTTGCAAAAATGGTGGCTACCGAGGGCCATTAATTAACCTTAGAGTGATTACTACTTACATTAAAGAAGAATACATTGGAGATGGCAGGCACCCACTGCTGGCACTTCAGACGGCCGTGTCGATAGGCCTGCCCTCCCAAGCCGCAATATGTTAACCGCGAAGCTACTAATTAGATGTCAAAAATTCATAAGGCCCCTGTTTAATATTGCATATCTATCCTGGCCTGTCACTTGAAAACAAGGGGCTGCATAAACAGAGCAACCGCAATCCGAAAGCCCAGCGGGGGCACGACGACAGACGGGAGAGTGACGAAGAACGAGGAAGAGGAAGAGCCGAGGAAAAAAAAAAAAACATGCACGAAGGTGAAGAGGAAATGGAAAGAAGGCAATCAAAGATAAACCCCAGAGAATGGCACCTGTGGAAAATGTAATCTTACAAATTCTCTTGGCGAGGAGCTTGTGGAGATGAGCGCGAGCTCATCAGCGTGTGATTGTGGGCAGAAGAGAAGCGAGAAGAGAGAAGAGGACGCAAAAGAGGAAAGTGGTGGCTGGGGTCTGAGACGGAAGGTGGCAGGAGGGGGTAGGAGCTAGGGCAAGGGGGACATCAAGGAAGCGACATGACTTATCAGAAGCATTGGCAGGTAAATAGTCATTTACTATGCATGCACAATGAAGGCTACACAGGGACTTGACACAGCCGCACAGAGCGATGATGAAAGCGGACGCTATTGTCCCATCCATCAGGGGCCCTTTTTTTTTTTTTTTAATATCCCTGCCTCCTTCTGATGCCGGCCTTCAG
This sequence comes from Neosilurus mollespiculum, assembly GCA_030014195.1. Classification (NCBI taxonomy): domain Eukaryota; kingdom Metazoa; phylum Chordata; class Actinopteri; order Siluriformes; family Plotosidae; genus Neosilurus; species Neosilurus mollespiculum. The sequence continues at coordinate 19,605,145 of JAQMYF010000022.1, forward strand.
CTGCAAGTCACTTTGCATAAGATGGGAAGGAAGTGAAGTGGGCTGCTTGATGTGAGCACCAAGGCTGTGCAGAATGCCAATTACAAACCGATTTATTTATTTGTGATTATTCGCTTTCTCCTGTATGACAGGAAGTTCAACCCCTGTGAGCCATGGCAAGTCAAAGCTCATACTGTATACACATTCCTTATTAGCTTCTCTGTAATCACTGAATAATTCATAGCACCTCCAGAATCATTGTCTTTAAGAAGCACAAGTAGCGTCTGTATCATATCCAGAACTTGACACACTTATCTTCCTGGCACGTGCACCTGGATTCATGCAAACGTAAACGACGTGACATGTTCCGATTCCTAGTTATTGAAGCAAAAAATTAGCTCGACCTGTCTGCTAAAAGTCAACATGCCCCTCTGTGTTTCTCGGTGTGCAACTTACAGACCACTGAACAATGAACATAAAACGCATCCATCAACCCCCTCATCTGCCTCATGACCAGCATTTCAATCAAAAAGTGATCATCATGGTGCACCTGCAAACTTTTTGATGTTTCGAATTTATAATAAGCAGATTTGCTCACGGTTTAATAAAGAAGCATGCCGTATTTGTTTAGTTCAGAGATAATCAATCGGTCTGAGCGTAAACCGCTTATCTCTCCCTCTGGAAACGTGAGCGATATAGATGCCAAAAGGCGAATCTGTGAGCGTGATTAGCAGCTTAAAGGTTTCTCTGTCACTTTCTCCCGTCACACATCGCCTTTTATCTGCCCTCAGTTCTGAGGTCGCACAACATAAACCTGATTGCATTCTGAAAATTTCATTTTGCCACAAATTTTGGAAAGGAGTCCTACCTACTGACTGAAGCAATGACTCTTTGAAACCACTTTCCACTAATGGGTATCAAATACGAGGAGGTCAACATTGTCTGGTTGATGAAATAGACTATTTTATTGAATGTTTCTGCTAAATGGAATTGAAAGTTGAACTAAAACGTTGTGACCAATGGTGTGGCAAAGATTCTTTAAAATAAATAAGTTTATAGTGGTATTATTTTCAGAATTGATGTATGGTTATAAATTCATGATATATTACAATAAAAAAATATTATGCAAAAAATATGAACATGTAATATATCATGTACATATTTTTTACATTTTTTTTTAATCATGATATATAACGCGGAGCCAGTTGAGGTGGCTCAGGCATCTGATTAGAATGCCCCATGAACGTCTCCGCAGAACATGTTGGAGGGACTATGTCTCTCGGCTGGTTTGGGAACGCCTCAGTGTCTCCCCGGAAGAGCTGGAGGAAGTGGCTGCGGAGAGAGACGTCTGGACCTCACTGCTTGGGCTGCTGCCCCCGCGACCCGACCCTGGAACAAGTGGAAGAAGATGAAGATGAAAATGATGATAATAATTTTTTTTATTATTATTATTATTATTATTATTGTTGTTGTTGTTGTTAATTAATGATGTATTGGGCGGCACGGTGGCATAGTGGTTAGCATGTCAGCCTTACAGCAAAAAGATCCTTGGTTCAGGTTCTGGGTTTGGCAAGGGTGGTGTTTTGTGGAGTTTGCATGTTCTCCCTGTGCTTGTGTAGGTTTCCTTACACATCCAAAGATATGTGCATTAGGGTGATTAGCTGTTCCAAACTGCCCCTTGTGTGAGTGTGAAGGGTTTTGTGTGTTCGTCCTGTGATGGTCTGGCAAGCTGTTCAGGAAGTACCTCACCTTCACCCAGAGTTGGCTGAGATAGGCTTCAGCCTCCCTGTGACCCTAGTAGGAGAGTAAGAGGTTATTAAATGTATTATATCCACAACCTACTGAATTTGGGCAGTAGTGCACTCTGATTGGCTCGGCTACTGCTAGGATATCAGGTCATATTGCATGAAAGAGAAAAACAGAATGATTTGCTTAACCAAAGGAAGATGAAATACATTTTCTACTTTAAAACAAACTTCATATACTAAAAAGCAAAACTATTTGGAACTTATTTCATGAATTATTATCATTAATTAATTTTTCAATAAAAAAAAATGTTTTTGTTCATTTTTTTTTTTTTATGTTTGTTTGTTTAAACCTCTTCTAAGTAGGTTACATTTTACCTGTGGTTTGTGTGGATTTTCATGAAATTACTCCTAGAGTTACACATAAGGACATCTCCATGTAATTTGGGAGATGATCTGGATCGAGTTCTGGATCCAGAATTTTTTTTAATGATTCTTTAATATTGTGATATAGGCCATTTTTTGACATATTGGTGTATAAGGGCGATTGCTGGGTTTGGTGAAGGTTTGCACTGCCCAAGTGGTCTTGTTTGTCATATGATTGACCTTTGTCTAAACTGGCTCCAGACCAAAAAAAAGGTGAAAAATAAATCAAGGAATTGTCCAAAGCAGAGTTAAACAGCTGCTAAAACTATTTTTATACCTTTGGAAGACTAAAAGACTCTTTTTACAAGGCAACTGTTACGGTGTGGGCAAGGAAGGCAACATAGGTGCAAAAGTCAGAGAAGGTGAAGCTAATATTTAATAGAGGAGTGGGCAAAACTAAACACAAACAAACTGAAAGCCTAGAAACCTCCACTCAGTTTCATGTTCAAAAAACAAGTAATTAAGGGCGAACTCAAATGGGGTCTTGCAGATAAACTTTGTTCAGAAACATATAAGGAGGAACAGAGGCGAAGCCCAGAAGCTCCAAATCAAGACAGTGAACCCGCAGAGTTGTGGTGGGAATCACTAAGATACAAATAGACAGACAGGTGAGTAAACATGAGGGGTGATTGGACAAATTAAGGAAGGATCAAACTGAGTTAAATAGAAAATAAAAAGACATGACAGCCTATGAAACCCAGAGAGTAATAAACCAGGTGACCACCTACTAAACAGGTGCTAGATAGAGTGGATGTGCACATAATAAAATAAAACGGATATTCAACTTGGGGCAGTGGTGGCTTGGTGGTAGGATGCTGGATTACTGATCCGAAGGTCGGGGGTTCAAGTCCCACTGTCACCAAGTTGTCACTGCTGTCCCCCCAGTGCAGCTGACTGGGTTACCAAAGGCCAGCCTCTCATTGTCTGTGGTCAAAGGCGTGTAAAAGAACCATTGCTGTCCTACATAAAGAGTAGGCCACTGGGATGGTCTGGTGAGCTGTCCAGGGTGCACTCTGCCCTCGCCCAGAGTCGGCTGAGATGGGTGCCAGCCTCCTTGCGACTATAATTAAGGTTTAAGCGGTTCAGAAAATAAATGGCTCACTCTCATCATACATAGCTGATAGTTGACCAGCTCGACTGATTGAATGACTTAATTTTATGAAATTCCTGTTAGATATCTGGCAGTGACAAGAGTTAAAGATATTTGATCGAGTTGATTAGTGGGTGATTTTGTGATGCAGACCTGGCAACCCTGCTGAAGTCAAAGCTTTTACACCTTTGAAACTGGATGAGACCCTGGCTACATTTCCACTTTAAAAAAAGGCAGAGAAAATGAAATTAATCCTCAACGATGACCTGAAATATTTAAACCAACGCTTTTAATTGTACAAAAACCGCAACCAGACTTATGTGCTTGGAATTAATACCTCAGAGCCGAGTGTTTTTTTTTTTTTTTCTTTTTGTTTTTTTCCACAGACCAGTCATTCTTCCTTTGCTGAAAACGCATGTTATGTAGTGTTTCAGGAGACGGCTTCAAATTACTGACCTCATTTACAGGCACATGGGTGCATAATGAACAGCAGAGTAAACACTGGGAGCCGGCTAGCTAAATAATTCAGCTAACTGTCAGGCCCACATGCTAAAGTGCTGCGCGGATGCAGATGAAGGAGGAAACGGTGAGCATGAGCAGAAGTGTGAGGCGTCAGCGATGGTAAGAGACTCGCCATGAAAACGCTGTGCTGCGGAATGCAATCCATCCACAAGTCCACCAACCAACAAACCAACCAAACAAGCGACTCACGCCCCCCCCCACCTGTCCTCCTCCTGCGTCCTCCCCATCACTGAGCTTTGCCTCCTCCGTCTCTCTACCTGTCATGGCCACTGCTTCTTCCACTTCATTATCAACCTCTCACTTGGAGATTTCAAACAGATTTAGACTAATGAGGAAGCGTTTAGAAACTCCAAGATGCCATCGTTTCAGAAAAGGAAGGGGGTGAAGAGGTGTATACACACTCTCACACATATACACACAACCTGCAAAACATTCACCTCTCTCCCTCCCTCTCTCTCACATATACACACACATACACACACACATGCACACACACACACACACACACACACACACACACACACACACACAGCCCAGGCCTGTCAGTACAGGTGAACAAAGTGAATAGGATATGTGAGTGACAATAAAGATTTCTTTTAACATCAGTGAGCGAAAGGCTCGGGAGACAGGCAGCGGGGACAGATGCAGGAGTCGGCGTCGCTCTGAGGGGCCGTGCCGTGTTTCCCACAGACCTGCAGATGCCAGCTTTAATGATGAGCCCGGCAAAGTTGCAGGCAGCCAAGATGCCAGCCGCAAATCTATTATTTCATTCGTATTCTTTTCTTTCTCTCTTTCTTTCTCTCTTTCTTTCTTTTTTTCTTTTAAAGAGGGCATCCTAAATTTCATCCAAGTGTCACTAACTGCTTAAAGTTTAATTCAGTAAGAATTCCTTTCCTCATTTTCCTAATGGGCCACATGGTGAGGAAAAACAACACATTATTTATTCATACTGTAAGTTTTTTACTTTATTATCATTTTCTAAACTACTTTTGCATAATTGCTTAATGCAGCATTCTTACTCTGCTTACTAGATGTTTATTTTTTGCATCCTGTAGAAAGAATGATAATAATGAGACTGAATCAGGTTATCGTAATGTTTAAAAACAACAATTTAGGCTAGGGTTAAAGCAGCGTGGAAATATTTTCCATCCCCGTCTCAGTAGCATGGCCTTTCAACGAGATGTTACACATTTCCTGAGCCTGCCAGGTCATCATCACTCTTAATGGTTTGACTGATTGCAGCGTTTGATTTCTGATTCCTGTTCGTGGCACTAACACGCCATCATCTCCACTCGCCTTCCAGCTTTCGTTTGCTTGCTCTGCTTCCTTTCCTTGATAATTAGTAATTAACACATTCTTTTGTACAGCCCTGTCTTTATTTATGAGCAAACACTTGCCAAATCCCACACATTCCTCAGCCAGGATCAGATTAACGGCAGAACAGGCCGAGCTCAGAAAGCAGGCCAAGCCCTAGTCGATAACACTCAACCGCATGGGGGCACCTGGTGAATCTGCCCTCAACTCTTCAATCCAGATAACCGGCTGTTTGGCTGACGATTAATTAGTCTAAGAGCTTGTGGCACTAGAAGAAAATTGTACTTTTTTTGAGTAGCTACACACAGATCCGACAATGTGAAGATTTAGACTGGGAGTCAAAATCAAGCTAATATGCGTGAGTTGGCTCTAATAGGAGCATATTTCCTTCTGTTTACCCAGAAACCAAAGCAAACTGATTTGTTCCTGTAAGCACTTGACCAGTGGCCTCTGTATAAACCATATGAGGTACTTCAAAAAGTTATCGGACTCACCAACGGAAACAAAAGACGCAATCCCCATTTTGGGGCATAACTGTGTATCATAAAGCCTTACATCCCTTTCCACCAAAACTCTAATCATTCATTAACTTCCTCAACAGCTTATTTCTAAGAAGGTTGTGGGGAGGCTGGAGCCAAATCTGAGTACCCTGACAGCTCGACAGACCATTGCAGGGCCAACACACACTTTCACACCTAGGGACAATCTGGAACAGCCACTTAGCCTAATGTGCATGTATTTGGACTGTGGGAGGAAACCAGTGTACCCGGAGTAAACCCATGCAAATACAGGGGGAACATACAAACTCCACACCGAAGCAGCTTCACCGAGCCCGAGACTCAAACTCAGTTTATGCAGGATGCGGACATGCTAACTCAAATGTTTGAAGCAATCAAAGAACAAAGGAGAGTGCAGAACACCTTAATCACCTGACCTGGCACTGTCTGACTTCTATCTATGTCCCAAACTGAAATCTGAAACTGAAAATTTCAGAGTGATGATGAGGTCTCTGCTGCTGTTTAGGAGTATTTGGAGGCTCAAGACGTGACCACCTTCCACGAAGGGATTACGAAGCTTGAACATTGGTGGACCAAGTGCTCTAAAATGACAGGAGATGATGTTAAAAAATAATGCATGGACTTAAATAATAATGAAAAAACTATCATAAAAAAAAAAAATAAAAAAAAGAATCAGATATAACCATGATGCTTGCGAATATAACAGTGTTTAATACTGTTGATAAACACAGTGTGCTTTTCTCTGTTTCTGTACTCATTTGCTGTCATGTTAGCATTAAACCCCCAAAGCTGTAACCACGTTACCAGCATACAAACCACAAAATTAACTGACAAGTGAATTCTTGCATTTCAAATATTAGCACTCATACGTAAAAGCTTGATCTACATTGCTTTGGAGTTTACTCTCACCTAGATATTGCCATGTCATCTGGCTTGCTCATTAAAAATCTACAGCTACATCTGAATTTCTGTAAAGTTATTCTATTGTAGAATATATTCATAAAAGTGTGATGCACATAAAACAATTATTATCATGACTCCATTTCAGAAAACAAAGGATAAACAGGACCATAATTCTGCTTCATTTGTAATTACATCCAAGTTTGAGACAGTTCTGCAAGTTTGTGGTTTTGTTCCTTATCCTGTTCAGCTCTACGCAGTCAGCCTTAGCATTTCCTTTGACCCCTTATTTAATTAGCATGATTTAATCTGTTTTAAAGAACGTCCACTGAGACTCCAGACAGATCGGATCATCTTCTCACATTTCCAGGAGGTTCTTTGTGTGCGAGCGATGGTGTGACTACATCTTCTCGCGACTCTAAACGGCAAGTGACTGCAGGGATGGTGAAGGTGAGAAGGGTTCGGCCTGGAAACACAGGATGATAGCCTGCCGAGAGTGCAGAGTGGCGGCCCGGTCGTGATTAGTGCACATTGGCAATGCTCGCACTTTGGCGAGACACCTCTTCTACTGCTGCCGGTAACAAATGCAGGTGTTTAATTTAGAAATTAGGAGGGTGTGAAAGTTCATAAGTATGCTAATGCATCAAGGATTGGTTGGAGAAGCAAAATAACATAAGAGGATGGAATTTTTCACAGAGATACAAAAAGAATAATCGTGACAGAGGAGGTGAGAAAAGGGACATTGTTAGCATGTACATGCAGTGTGGCTTCAGTAGTGTAGCCTGATTTCACAGACATATTAATAAAATCACAGTATTTAACATCGTGCACTCAGTTTGACCATTCAGGTTTCACACTTACACACTCTACACAATTTGGGGGAAATCTCCAGTCTACAACATAGCTGCTCTGTGCAGAATATCATGCATCATCTGGTGATGTGAACACATTTGAACTCATGCAGATTTTAAAGTATAGAGGGTCCCAAGCAGATTTGCTAGCATAAAACTGAACATAAGTACAGCAAACTGTATTTTCTAAATAAAAGCTATAATGCAGACAGTTTTTCAAGCTTACCAGATGTTTACAGTTGTCTAGACATCCTTTTACATGCTAGTTATATTTCATTTGTAAAACTCATTTTTTAAGTTTTACAGCAAATTGTGAAACATTAACACTTTTCATCATCATTGCTGGTCATGTGACCAAAATGATATTTTACTTGTAAAAAAAATAATAAATAAATAAAAAAAAACGGCCAATAAAAAAAAAAGCTCTTCAACCCTGGTAAAGTATTTCAGAAACAACACAGGAACACTTTGGCTCACCACATTTCCAGTCTTGATGGTGAAATGTAAGCGCAGCGGTTGAAGTTGTTCTCGCTAGGTTTCATTCCTACTTTGTCCTTCTTTATTAAACAGTACATTAAATCTTAAGCACAGACACCCATCATATAGATTAAGGCACTGTCTAAAATCGATAGACAGATAGACAGACAGACAGACAGACAGACAGACAGACAGATAGATAGATAGATAGATAGATAGATAGATAGATAGATAGATAGATAGATAGATAGATCTCTCTCTCTCTGGTAGATATCTCTATTGATAAGTGTCTGAGGCTGGTGTTATAAGAGTAGTGCAGCTCCTTTAAGAGCTGAATCAACTTCACCTGTGTGTCCTGACTATGGTCTGGAGTGAAAGTAGAAAAGGTTAACAATGAGTTTTCTCATCACTGCCTTTCACTGGCTGATTTCTGCTTTCAGTCATATCACCTAGCTTTTCATTGAGCTTTTCACTTGTACAACCCCAAGCTAGGATGTTAGCTCACCTATCTAGGTATCACCTCACCTAACTAGTTTTACTAGGCTGCCGTGGCCTAATGGTTAGAAAAGTGGCTTTGGGAGTTCAGCAGGAAAAATGTGTTGGCGGCAGGGGGCGTGAGCTGCACCTTCCCTTCCTCCACATACATGGCTAAAGTGCCCTTGAGCAATGCACCTAACACCTAACTGCTCTCCAGGTGCTGCAATGTGTAGCAGCCCACTGCTCCAAGTGTATGTATGTGTGCTCACAATTTATTCATGTGTGTGTGTGCTCACTTTGGATGGGTTAAATGCAGGAGGCAAAATTTCCCTTGTGGCATTAAAATAGTAAAAAATAAAATTAAATAATAATAAAAAAAAGTTAGTTTAATTATCCGTTTAACGAGTTCATGTCCCACGCTCCTGTCCATGTTTGGTATTGTTTTGCTTGGTGGAAGTTTATTTGCCTAACTGAGCTAGACTGTGTATTTTTATTCTTTGTCATCAACTCAGGCATAGACATGAGACAACCATTGAAGTCATGTTCAATGTCTATAGGGCTCTGCTCAGGAGCTCTGCTATAATTTCCTCGTAAGGTATTATAATATAATATATAAGTTACTGCCTGTATGTTTAAATAAAGTGCAGAGCTTGCGAAATAAATCTCCCTTAGTGTACATGTTCAAAGAATACAAATGTTGAGATTGGCACCATACCATTTTCTCTCTACACTTGAGTTCACCTGGAATCAAACTGAGCTCATGTTGCTCAGATGATCTTAGGCCTGGCTGATTGCTGGGTTCTCATCTACCGAAGGAACCATATGAAACAGAGAATGAACTAGTGTTCCGTTCAAATTCACTGAAGACTTCAAATATGAAAAAAAGGACATATTTTTCTATACTGTATAATAAATGGCAAAATATTAAATCTAGAGGTGGATTTTTAAATCAGTGCATGGTGTGTGTGTGTGTGTGTGTGTGTGTGTGTGTGTCTCTTGTTATATATTGAGAAAGGAATACATTCTTATAACAGAGTAAGGAGATTTTTTGTGAAGTGAGGACATTGGCTGGTTTTTGGGCTATTTGAGGGTGAAGACTTGGTTTTTAGGGTTTAGGTTAGAATTAGGTTTATGTTAGGCTTAGGATGAAGATTGAAGTTAGGAATTTAGATGTGATGGTTAAGGTGAGAGAAAGGGGCTAGGGAATGCATCATGTCAATGAATGTGCCAACAATGATGGCACATGAATACCGGTTTGTGTAAGTCTGTGTATGTGTGTGTGTGTATGTATGTGTGTATGTGTGTATGTGTGTGTGTGTCAATGTGTGTGTGAGTGAGTGGGAAGGGGGGGGGGGAGTGAAAGACAGGACAGAGACATCATGGTCACAGATTTATGGAGTTCAATATAGATCCTGAACCTCAGAGCGAAGTTAACACTCTGCATAATTAAAACCTCGCAGTGGAGTGTTTTTCAAGTCAGAGTGTCAGTGAAAATGAACTGCATTATCTCTTCTCACTACACACACACACACACACACACACACACACACACAGTAAGTAAAGAACAACAGTGCATTAAAAAAGCGATATGATGCATACAGTCTAATCGGATCTGGCCATTATTAGCGCACACACACTGAGGGGCTGGAAGTCAGTGTGATGCTTCAGGGTACACATTAACACTATATTGTGTTACTCCTGAATGAGAGGAAGCACTATATCATGATATGTAATTAGTTTTTATTTCCTCGGGCGGTAAATAACACACTTTGCGGCACCAAAATACAACTAATAACCGGATAAACAGAACAGAGGTCAAGTAGCACAGCCCTGCAGAAAACACACACACACACACACACACACACAAAATATATTATTTAAAATAAATAAATAAATCCCACTTTTTCACTGCTCTCCAACTCATTATGTTGAAAATATCACAATCGTAAGACAAGAAATTTTTTATTAGCAAATATTTCAAAATATAAATCATATTAATGCACATCTCCAAACGTTTATCCTTATGGTTTTTAAATTTCTCAAAAAAACAAACAAACAAACAAACAAAAAAAGTCCAGTTTCTCTACTGTTAAATAAAATTACCTTAACAGACAGAGAGAGATGGAGGGAGGGAGAGAGAGAGAGAAAGAGAGAGAGAGAGAGAGAGAGAGAGAGATGCAATGATCTTTTGGGAAAACACCACACAGAAAGGTTTAACAGGGAAATATATTCTAGTAATAATAATAATGCATTCATAAATATATCAAAGGGAATAAAGAAGACAGAAAGACAAAGAGGGAGAAAGACAAAGAAGAAGAAAAATAAGAATTTGAGAATAAAAAGAGCCATAAGTAGAAAAACAACAATATGATGTTAGAAAAAAGGTATGAGGTAAAGCAAGAAATGGATACTGGATTAAATACCAGAATCAAAGAAAATAAGAAAATAAGTGCACAGGAGAGAGGGAATAAGGGGGAGGGAAATGCATATAAAAGAAAGAAAGAAAGAACGAAAGAAAATAAGGAAATTAATAATAAAAAGGGTAAATAAAGAAAGCAAAAAAGAGAGAAGATTAAGAGGAAGAATAACAAGGTGAGTAAAAAGGGATAAAGAGGGTAATACATAAAACAGCTCACCAGACCACCGCAGGGCCAACCTACACAACCATTCAAACTCACATGCACACCTAAAAGCAATTTGGAACAGCCTGTTAGCCTAATGAGCATAACTTTGGACTGTGGGAAAAAAAACGAATACCCAGAGAACACCACACAGAAGTCAGAAGCCCATGACTCAAACCCAGGACCTTCTTGCCGTGAGGTGGATATGCTGTCCACTACACCACTATGCTGCCCAATATATAATGAACCAGAAAAAAATAAATAAGAAAAAGGGAAGGAGGTGGGAGCAGAAGAAAATGGAATAAAGGATTTAAAGAAGAAAAAATTAAAGAAAGAAAGAAAGAAAAAAATGAAGGAAACTAAGAATAACTCAATGAAAAAGCTAAATAGAAAGAAAGAAACAAAAATATTAAGAATAATAATAAGAAGAAGACGACCAAAAAATACAAAGGGGAAAATAAGCAAAAAAAAAGATATAAATAACAGAAACTGAAAAAAGAGAGGGAATACAGTAAGAAGGACATGAAAGAAGACAAAGGCCTTAGAGAAGAAAAGCAATAAGAGGGAAAATAATAAGGAATATTGGTGCAGTTTCTTTCCGTGATGGAGTAACAACTCCTCACACCTTCTCTGTGCTGATGTACAGAATGTAACGTATTACAAGGAGAGTCCTCTGTTATTCCTGATTCCTGTGGAAAAATAAAGGTTAGAAAAGACTCTGGGCTGAAAAAACGCTGAGATGGAAGGTTCATCTCTGTGACGCTGTGATGCAACTTAGCCGTTTGTGTTTCTCCTCCCGTGGTTTTGGATACGGACATTAAGTTTAGCAGCAAAAGCCAAGTTCTTTAGCCAACAGGCACATGCTAAAAGATTTATAACAAGAGGCAAGCGCCATGGGTAAAATTCTTATTTTTCCTCCCAACAGCATCTCTTTAAACCCAAAGATCTCCCTGAAAAAAAAACCAAAAAAAAAACATACCAATTAATACAACTTTATATTATATATAAACAACTAATTCTGAACCACGTCACAATCCCTTCTATACCATTCTTATTGAGATGTTTTAACATCTCCATGTTGATGGCTATGTTTTGACAGAAGGGTTTTGCAAAAATTATATAGGACATGGCAAAAAAAATTAAATAAAATGATGCAACACATTTATTCACATCTCATCTTGTTCTGACAGTTGCTACCAAAACTCATGATGCAAATTATATAATTAATTATTATATAATAATATATTATATACTTCACCAGAAATGGCTGAGCCCTCGAATCAATCACAGGCCTTCTTGCTGTGAGGTGGATGTGCTAACCACTGCGTCACAGTGCCAGCCCAGATAATACAGTAATAAAATATTATTCATCATTCAATCTATTTATTTATTTGGTTATTTTCTTGTTTCTACTATTATTAATGTATACATTTTAGGCTCAGGCATGCATATGGGCGTGTGTTACACACACAAACACACACACACACACACACACACACGAACACACACGAACGCACGTAAAAGCTGCTGTAATAAATGCAGAGGGATTGGGATGTCACTCTTTTGCTTTTTTTACTTTTGAAAATCTAGTCTCAGAATTCTGAACGCTGTAAGATGAAATGCAGCAAGAGAAGATCAGAAGACAAGCAGCTGAAGCTGGGATGGAGCAATAATGAAGAATTAGACAGACAGAAAGCAGTCCGGGTGTGTGGAACACACACTCTGCTGGGGAAAGTTTGGCCGTACACATTGTGATCGTCTGCTGCATCAGTGAAACCGCTGAGTTTAAAAACCCAGAAATGTTATGAAAGACTTTAATGAAAGAAATTCAGGAGCATCCAAAGGTCTTAGATGAGACATAGGTGCGTTTTATGTGGTGTGATGCAGTGTTGGGGAAAGTTATGAAAGCCTAAAAAGCATGTTAGCTATTTTTTATACTATGTACATACTCAAACCAGAGAACCCAGGGTTATAGCTAAACCCATGCATTACTCCTAGCGACTAGCTAAGTACGATTGTTGTCATGGTTACAAATAACTGTTGTATGCAATTGTTTGATTTCAGCAAACTCTTCACATTTACACACTCAAGCACTACAGATATCACACACACACTCACACACACACACACACACACACACACACACACACACACACTCACACACATCCAGAGTGAAGAATTAGTGTTGGTCTAAAATGTAAGAGGGAAAAAAACAAAAGCAAACCAGTCAATTGCGCAATAATCACCAGTGAGGAAAAAGTGGAGTTCGCTCTTTCAAACATTTTAACATAAAGGAAACTTAAAAGACTTTGCGTTGACAAAAGATGACAAAAGCAATGCTCGGACCAGATGTCCCACAATGCATTGCGGCCTGGCAACAATTCAGGGCAGGACTAAACAGCTGGCTCTCTGACAGGAGAGCTGCCAAGAGCTGGCAACCAGAGACTGGTGGGGAAGCAGCAGGCTGCTAACCCCGCTCACATTTTTAATTAGATCCACACACCCATGTCTTTGAGCCATCGTAAATATACAGATGACATGCCGGGCATCATTTGTAAAGAAATATTTGCTTACAAAATACTGTCTGGATTCTGTCTGTGTTTGGCAAGCAATTTCGAAAGCTAAACCGACTGCAGAAAAGTATGTATGGTTCAGGATGAGAGCGATGAAGAGCAATAAACGTCCCTAAAAAACTTACTTACAGATGGGAAGTGCTGCCGGTTATCTGATTTATTTGGGGTGAAAATCTGTATCAACATCAGCACTTCATATTTCACCGGTTCACAGGGATTGAGCGGCTTAGCAGCGGAGCAGCGGAGGGCTGTATTTAACTGGAAAATTCTGCGGAAACCTCCGGAAGCCATCTTCGCCCGCCAAAGAAAAAAGATCTCTGTTAGGACAGTAGGCTAAGAATGGAACACTCCAAATGAGATTAGTGAAATAAATGATCAAAGGTGTGAATTATGATTCATAATTTAAGATTAGTTGAATCTCGTTGTGTCAGTTAAGATGAGCCAAGAAGTTACGGTCCAAAAAGTTCAATGGAGTGACTCCATGATTGGGGTGCAGTTCAACCCTTGTACATTAAAATTCACCTCGACATGCTAAAAATGCTAAACACTGCAACCTTCTATCCAGCCGTAACTCTAATCCATCAGATTCACAGGGGAATCTGGAGCCAATCCCAGCTGACTATGGGTGAGAGGTGGAGTAGGTGCTGAACAGGTTGATAGACTACTGCAGGGCAAACACAGACACGAACAAGCACCCCCACCTACATTCACATTCATAGACAACTTAGAGTAGCCTTTGGACTATGGGAGGAAACCAGAATTCCCAGATGAAACCAAGGCAAGCATGAGGAGAACATGCAAACTTCATATGGAAGGGCCCTTGACTGAGTTTTAGACCCCAAACCTTCTCAATGTGAAGTGACAGTGCTAACCATTGAGCCACCATTTCCCTAAAAAAGCAGCATTGTTTTGTTATCATGCTGGTACATTCAATGTTCCCAGGTAAAAATACCAAAATATAAAAAATTTGGTAGGTAAAATTATACTATTCATACATCACACACTAAATTGTGCCCTGACTTCAGAATAATAAACTCTCATTCACTCATTTGCCAAGCCGCTTAATCCTATTATGGTCATTGGGAGGCTGGCGTCTATCTCAGCTGACACAATTGCAGGGCCAACACACACACAGTAATTCACACACATGCACACATTTACACCTAGGGGCAATTTGGAGCAGCCAATTAGCCTAATTTGCATGTTTTTTGACTGTGGGAGGAAACCAGAGTACCCAAAGGAAACCCATGTACAGGGAGAATAGGCAAACTCTATGCAAAAATGCCTGAGCCAGAAACTTGAACCCAGGACCATCTTGCTGTGAGGCAGTGCCACTGTGCCACCCTGGATACAGTACAGTATTTATTTCTCATTGGATTATTTGTTTGTAAGGTCAGTGCTCAGCTGTGAGGTGACCTTTGATCCTTTGCCCATACCGAAGGTCACTGTGGTGACCTCCGACATCATGCCCATATTGGAGATCAACACAGTGATCTTAAGGGCTGTGGAGGTCAATGCTGTAACCGCCGATCGCATACAGTAGCTACACTGGTGACTGACATGTCGGCCTCCAGCATCAGGCCACTGCCCAGTGCCAAAATTACACTGGAGACCTGACCTTCCATGATATCAAGCCTTTAGCAGGGATGTTGTAGCCCATACACCAAGCCTTTGGAGGCCTGCCAGTCTCTCTGCTTTCCCTGGCAGTATCCGGCAAATTATCCAACAGTCTAGAGACCCCCTTGTGTCATGTTTCAAGACATGGCATAGAAGAGAGGATGTATTGTATATCCAGTGATATATACCCTGGAGCACCCAATTTATTTGCTCATTCATTATTCCTACTGCTCATCCTGTTTTTGTTGCAGGGGAGGCTGGCGCCTATCACAGCTGACTCTGAGCGAAGGCAGGGTACACCCTGAACAGCTCACACCAACTCATATGTGCAACCATTCTCACTTAGGGCCAATCAAGAATATTTAATTAGCCTAATGTGTATTTGGACTGTAGGAGAAAACCAAAGCACTCTGAGGAAACCTGTGTGAGCACAGGGAGAGCATGCAAACTCCACAGAGAAAAGACCTTTCTGACTGTGGGACTTGAACCCAGGACCTTTTTGCTGTGAAGCGAGAGTGCTGACCACTATGCCGCCATGTCAGTTGTCGATAATTCCTTTAAAACCATACTTTCTGTTTGGTTTCTGGACTTGTGTTTGTCGTACTTCTTTTCTTTTGTGCTACATGCACCATGTGACACTTGACTGGTGACCTTTCTTCTCTTGATTGCTTTTGTTAATTGAAGAGTTTCCCCACTTGCATCTGCTTCCCACATCCTTTCCTGAAATGGTGTTTAGAGTTTTAAAGTTAAGTCGGTTTCACTGTTAAATACTAGAGAAGGCATATAGTCAGGGGGCTGGGCTTGGTACAAAATATTACAGACAATTTTTTTTTTTTTTTTTTTTTTTAACGAAATAATAAAAAATGCACTACATCTGGTACTTGAACCAAGGTTTACAACACATGACTACTAGTCACCAGAAGACAGTGAGTTAAAATCCC
>JAQMYF010000022.1:19647149-19657321 GCA_030014195.1 Neosilurus mollespiculum
GTAGTAGTAGTAGTAGTAGTAGTAGTAGTAGTAACTGTGTGTAGTAGTAGTAGTAACTGTGTGTAGTAGTAGTAGTAATAGTAGTAATAGTAGTAGTAGTAGTAGTAGTAGTAGTAGTAGTAGTAGTACTTATAGTAACTATGTGTAGTAGTAGTAGCAGCAGCAGTAGTAGTAATTGTGTGTAGTACTAGTAAAATCAGTAGTAGTAGTAGTAGTAGTTACTGTGTGTATGTAATAGCAGCAGTAGTAGTAGTAGTAGTAGTTACTGTGTGTATGTAATAGCAGCAGCAGTTGTAGTAGTAGTAGTAGTAGTAGTAGTAGTAGTAGTAGTAGTAGTAGTAACTGTGTGTAGTAGTAGTAGTAACTGTGTGTAGTAGTAGTAGTAGTAGTAATAGTAGTAGTAGTAGTAGTAGTAGTAGTAGTAGTAGTAACTGTGTGTAGTAGTAGTAGTAATAGTAGTAGTAGTAATAGTAGTAGTAGTAGTAGTAGTAGTAGTAGTAGTAGTAGTAGTAGTTATAGTAACTATGTGTAGTAGTAGTAGCAGCAGCAGTAGTAGTAATTGTGTGTAGTACTAGTAAAATCAGTAGCAGTAGTAGTAGTAGTTACTGTGTGTATGTAATAGCAGCAGTAGTAGTAGTAGTAATAGTTACTGTGTGTATGTAATAGCAGCAGCAGTAGTAGTAGTAGTAGTAGTAGTAGTAGTAGCAGCAGCAGCAGTAGTAGTAGTAGCAGCAGCAGTAGTCGTAGTAGAAGTAGTAGTAGTAATATTAACTGTGTGTAGTAGTAGTAGTAGTAGTAGTAGTAGTAGTAGTAGTAGTAGTAGTAGTAGAAGTTGCAGTAGTAATAGTAACTGTGTTGTAGTAGTAGCAGTAGTAGTAATAGTCGTAGTAGTGGTAGTAATGGTAATCAATTTATTAATTTAACGTATATTCCTAGTCAGCCTCAATTCCTCTAATAATTCTTTAAGAAAATCTATGTCAACAGGCCACAGTAAATTTTATTACTTATCAAAGTCTTCAAACTACAACCAAAAAATAAATAAATAATAAAATAAATTCTATGAAATATTACAAAATAAGCTTTATTACTGTTTTTGCTCAAGGATGTCTGACAACTGTCAAGAATGTCAGACCAAAAATAATAATAACTTGTCATTATTATCTCTCAGAATCACAAAGCCTTAACTGTCCTCTCCCGTCTAACAAAGGCAGACCGTGGCGTCTCCTGCCTGCAATTTTCCTTCCATTAAGCCTAACAATAGTGAATAAGGTGAATA
This sequence comes from Neosilurus mollespiculum, assembly GCA_030014195.1. Taxonomy (NCBI): domain Eukaryota; kingdom Metazoa; phylum Chordata; class Actinopteri; order Siluriformes; family Plotosidae; genus Neosilurus; species Neosilurus mollespiculum. The sequence goes on from JAQMYF010000022.1 coordinate 19,648,426, forward strand.
TGCTCCTGCTTATTTGAGACCTTGGCGTAAGCCAGCATCCAGAAACAATCAACAGCTGCACACGAGGAAACAAATAATGCTTTCTGGCCTCAATTTCTCTGCTGCCTCACTGACCTTCAGTTTAAAGTCCTCTGAAAAGGATGCCTATGTCACATGCTGTTCACTATCTGACATAACAACAATGCCAAGATAACAATAATACACCCGTGAGGTCGGATCATCACACGTCTAGCACTATTTATGAGACACGGCTTCCTCAGAACACACCGTACAGCATCAGGGAATTCAGTACACAATTATTCACTGTGCTTTTATTTTAAAAATGGGTCCCATTCATTAAAATATAAAAACATCACAGACCAATCATTTCATCAATTCTCCCCACCTCGTAATGTCCAGATCCTAAATTCCTAACCTGTAACCCAATAACCAGACTTCACAGGAGACTGTATAATTTCTTAGTTTGATTATTGGTATATTATAATTTTTTTTTCAAAAATTAACAATGTAATAAGACTATTACTTAAATACTTGTGGAGATTAAATACAGCCGGCGACGTTCCACAGATTTAACTACAATACTTGCAGAGATTAATTTTGGGGCCGTTCGCAAATTCAGTAACACCCACTTCTAAGCACTCTCTTTCCCTCTCTTGATATAAGTAAACTTATAATAATAATATTAATAATAATAATAATAATAATAATAATAATAATAATAATAATAATTATGATGATGATGATTATTATTATTATTATTATTATTATTATTATTGCAATTGACACATGAACAATGGAAGAGAAATCATACAAAGAAGAGAGGGCAGAATATTTCTAGTAGTGAATTATAAAGTAAAAAAACAACCTGGGTTAATCTGTAAGTAATAATAATAATAATAATAATAATAATAATAATAATAATAATAATAATAATAATAATAATATGTTGAGCAGCAACAAGAACAACTATTATTATTATTATGTCTAGCCTTGCACTGATATGCTAACTGAACAGCCAAACCATCGAAGGACAACAATTACAACCATAAACACTCACAACTATTGTCAATCTAAAACAGTCTAATAGCCTAATGCGCATGTCCTTGGACTGTGGGAGGAAACCAGAGTACCTGGTGGAAACCCACACAAACATGGGAAGAGCATGCAAACTCCACACAGAAACACCCCAGCCCGGGAATTGAACCCAGGACCTTCTTGCTGTGAGGCAGATGTGGTAACCACGATACCACCATGCTGCCAACCACGAGGATTAGAGGATCTTATATTAAAGAATACATTCAACATTTGTTATCATTACTGTGGTATAGGAGGAATAAAGCACACTAGGGTGCTGTTATAGAAACTGAATCAAGTTCAGTGTGGGAACTTCATCACACGACAAGAACATCATGTCCCAAAGTTATTTAACCCTACATGTTTAACCAATTTATTTTGGGTGCAGACAGTTTATATTCTAAATTTATGACTATCTCTGTTCGAATAGCACATTTGACTGCATGTCTTAGTGAACAGACGCAGTGTTATCATGCCCCGACTTCCACGATCATCACAATCTGAAGAAGGGATAAGATCCGAAAAAGTGAAATGTGAAGATGGATATGTACAACACAGCAAACGAGTACAACAATAAGAACACAAACATACGGGCCATGGAGAGGTGACGAGCAAACAGGCTGCAGCAGCTGTGCAGCATCATGAGACAAAACGGACACAAAACTGCATTTGGCAGTTTCACTGAGCGCAATATGGCCCCATTGCTGCCACACACACACACACACACACGCACACACACACAAACACACACAAAATCTCTCTCTCTCTCTCTCTCTCTCTCTCTCTCTCTCTCAAACGGAAGCCCATGAGTGCGGTCCTCTCCACATGTGTGGGTGCAGGACAGTGGCCCAGGATCACAGGAGGCCTCCACAGCTGGCAGACAGAGAGAGAGAGAGAGAGAGAGAGAGAGAGAGAGAGAGAGAGAGAGAGAGAGAGAGAGAGAGAGAGAGAGAGACAAATCCCTTGAAGAGATGCTGTGTGTATTATTTTGTTCAGCTTGGCCAGACTGTCTCTTGTATAGCCTCGAGCGGCTTGGGGATGTTGTCAAATGGGCCTCATGTTCTTTTGAGCATGAAATATGAAAGAAAAAAAAAGTCACATCTGCAGCAGTTGTTTATCGATGAAAAAAGAAAGGGAGAGGAAATGATACAACGGAATACCTGGATTATTTTTTTAGATGTTGCTCATGCAGCAGGGCAACATATAACAACAACAACAACAACAACAACAACAATAATAATAATAATAATAATAATAATAATAATAATAATAATAATAATAATAATAATAATAATAATAATAATTTTAGTCAGGGTTTCCAGGTGTTTGGAAATGTTGCATGAAATACATGTATTAAAATAAAATCAAATAGGTAAGCTGATGCAGAAAGATGGCATAGGGAGATGTCATTATATTAACTTAGTATCTCATATTTATTCCCCAGTCTTGCAATTCAGTCATTTAGTACATATTCACACATAATATGTCTTACTGATAGATTAAAAGGTATTTTAAAGTAGATGTGATATAATGATGTGTGGAAATAACAAGATAGTAACAAAATATCTGTAATTTCAAGAGTAATAGTACTATGTTTCATTCAAATAATGACAGCGAACAACATGATGTAGTTCTTAACCCCCACAAGATTGAGTACATGAAACAGTAAATGCTTGGTGAGTAATTAAATTTTATTTACAAAGAACTTCTGGAATCTTACTTTTTCTCTTGCTCTTCTAGTTTAGTTAAAAACCCTTCTAGTTTAGGCCACACCCACTTTGTGTTTAAATCCAGTCGGTTAATTTCGAATGACATTTGGTATAAGTTGTATTTGCAACAGTGTAATAGTATATAAGAAACATAATGTACCTGTCTACAGCATTGTATAGTTTTGATTTCTTTATTTTTTTATTATTCACTTAATATGGTAATGAAACCTGCTCTCCATGTCAGGTTGATGAAGCTAATCAGTGAACAACGGAGACAAAATGAACTCGATACATGCTGGCTGCAGCTGTCGGTACTACATGATGAGAACAATATGGGGAGTGCTATCCTCCACCAGCCTTCTCTGGTCTTCTGTCTGTCTGGAGAGGAGGGCAGAGTCAGGGCTACGACATGAAAAGGTGGGAATCTCGCTGCTCGGCAGGGAAAATCAGCAGGGTGTGTTTGTCAGAGGGAGTGCAGCGGGAACTAGAAGAGGTGTGATCGCCGGCAAGATGGCAGTCAAAGCAGCAGATCCCAGCTATTGGTGGATCAGGGTGTAATTGATATCATTAAATCTTAAACTCATCAGATGAGGACACAAATGAACTACCAATTCAGGTCCATTTTCACTTTTTTTTTTCTTTTTCTTTTACAAATTATTTCCTTTTAAAATTATATAAATATCAAATTCCACACATTCATATATCTTGTTGTTCTTTATGAAAAGCATCTTGTTATAAGGGGTTAACAGCATGACATAGCTGTTGTGAGAATGTAAGCATCTGTTGTGCGTATGAAGCATGAAATGTGTTTGACAAAACCTGAGTTATTAGCTAAGATCCATCCACAAGAGTAAAATATTAGCATGGACCCTCGATAGCAAACTGCCATTGCTGGGATAATAAAAATAACTTTATTGGTAATTGGTAATACATCTATTTACTATTTGTGAAAGTAAGCGCAAGCCTGGATAGGTTCTGACTTTAAAGGTACCCACTCACCAGTGAATAGCTTTTGTGCATTGTTTTCCATTATCAATTTATTTTGGCAAAATACAAAGTCTTCCTTGTGAAACCACCCTGGATCATGGGCTTAGTATTTCTAATTTACCTGTTTTACATCTTGTTTTGGGTCTGTGTCTGTTTGCAGTAACAGTAACAAGACTGCATGACTGCAATGATCTTGTGCATGCACAATAACTTGGCAGGGCAAGACTGATTCGTAGAAAAGACAGAGTTTGAGTGGAAAAGTCAGAGATCAAATGTTAGGGAACTGAAGGCGGCATATGATTTCAGGAGAAATAAAAAAAGATGGAAGTGTCTAGTTATATGGCCGTGCCCATTGTAGGGATCACTGACACTCGTGTACAGGAGTAAGCAAATGATTTCAGAAAGACATTGTGGCTGATTCCATTTTATTTCCAAGACATAATGCTGTATTTCATGTTAATTTAATATGCCTGGTAAGTAAATGGGCAACTTTAAAGAGTTATTGGTTCAATTAGCTTATCCCAGATTTCACACACAATTAACATTCAGACTCATAAAATTAAACCTCATAGTTGACCCACAAAAATAAATTCCTTGCCTCCTGATTAGTTGCATACCCTGTGATGGACTAGCGTTAGATCAAGAGTGTATTCCCACCTTGAACTCAGTGTTCCTGGGATATGCTCCACATCCACCACACCACCGGAATCTAGACATAGGGTCTTAAGGTAGCAGCTGAAATGCTTTGTTGTCTCTGCTGTTTCAAAAGGTTGTGCCTTAAAAGGAAGAACCTTGATATCCACAAAGGTATCTATAAGGAAAGGCTTTGAGATTGGCTTTGAAGTCAGCATACGTCATGATGTTTCCAAGATACCATACACTAATGACCTGCTAACCCCAAAAGTATGTTAGGCTGCACTGAATAAAGTTACAATATTCTGTCCACCACACCACTGGAATCTAGATATAGGGCCTTAAAGTAGCAGCTCAAATGCTTTGTTGCCCCTGCTGTTTTAAAAGGTTATGTCTTAAAAGGCAAACTCTTGATATCCACAAAGGTACCCATAAGGAAAGGCTTTGAGATGGGATTTGAAGGCAGGGCAGTTCACAATGCTGCCAAGATACCATACACTAATGACCTGCTAACCACAAAAGTCTGTTAAGCTGAATTGAATAAAGTAACAATATTCTGTCCACCACACCACTAGAATGTAGGGATAGGATCCTAAAGTAGTTGCTCAAATGCATTGCTGCCCCTGTTGTTTCATAAACTGATGTCTTAAAAGGCAGAACTTTTAACATACACAAATGCACCTTAAAGGATGGTCTGAGACAGGCTTTAACCATGGCATGCATCATGATGTTGCCAAGATACCATATGCATCGCAATGACTTGGTGGTTAAAATATCCACACTGTCTGACACTTTTCCCCAATGTGATATACAATTGAAACAGGACACAGACGAGCAGTTGGGGATGAGGGGACTTGCTCAAGGAACCAACATTTGGCATTTAGTGGAAATGGGAAATAAACTCACAACTTTCTGATCAGTAGCCCAAAGCCATTACCACTGAGCTATCACTGCCTTGACCCTTGTGCCCTGATTCTTCTCTCCAAGGGCTGTCCAACACTATTGTTTACAGATTGGCTGCTGGATCTCAGCTGATGCACAGGCTTATGGGATGTACAGGATAGTAAAGGATACATGCTAGTCAGATGAAGGGATCTTAGATGGCAGCATTTGCTGCAGACATGACTTGTTACCTCTGATACAGCTGTACTCTGCAGACCTTGCTATGTTTCTGACACCTTATAAACTAAACTTAACCAGAACTCTTAGATTTGATAGAACCATACAGTTCTAAAGAGCAGTAAGACCATGGCACAGTAAGCCGAGGCTTGTGCATCAATCCATAATTAAAAATAGACAGTGCAAATGCTTGTAGTACAGAAAGTATTATTCGTTAGAAATGATGGACAGACACTGAAATAAAAACAAGTTGTAAGTTGCGTAATGAAGATTTCATTCATTGCATTCATTCATTCATTTGTGAAACAGCTTAATCATAATAGGGTCGTCTTTGGACTGTGGACTGCCTTGGGACTGCGCGAGGAAACTGGAGTTCCCAGATGAAACCCACGCAAGCATAGGGAGAATTTCCAACTTCATACAGAAACACCCTCACCAAGCTGGTGACTTGAACCGAGGATCTTCTTGCTGTGAGGTAGACGTGCTAACCATAATGCCACCCTCATTCATGGCATGTAAAAGTTAAATGTGAAAAATACTTGTAAAATCATTGCCTAACTTTCTATCTTTATTCCTTAGACTACCACAAGATGCAGTGGTATACATTCTGGATTATGGATTCTTGTATGGTTTGATCCTGGAGTAGAGGCAGCTGTGAAGATGCCTACATTGATGGAAACACTAGCTCCAGGGGACTCTTCTAATCTTCCCAGGCCATCCAATTAGCGTTTGTCCGATTAAAAGCTGCCCCCACCCTCGTGTTTTTTTCGGCCGATGGCACAGTCACCTGGGTCCGGCGGACAGCTGCAGATGATGAATTGTTCATTTGTTCTCAACTCACTGGGGAAGGCCCCCAGGCCATTACACAGCACGGCATATGCAGCGCAATTTTAAGCAAGCTCATCTCCGATTCAGATCAGAGCCAGAGCTGCTGATTTGATGTGCTTTGGAAAAGGAGGAGGGGGTCAGATGGGGTCAGATCTCAGGCCATCGGCCCAGAGCTTCAGCATGGGAAAAGACACTGACTTTCCCTCTCTCCATTGGTCCAAAACCACCCATAACCCTGCTGTCACTGCTGACCAGGGAACAGAGATAAGAGCTGCAATTACTGTAGATTACAATCACACAGAGAGAGAAACATAAAGAGTGGGCCTTAATGGTATTGTCCACATAAACAAGCATATTTATTTGACTCTATTTCCTTTTTCAGTAAATCATAAATGAGTTTAAATCAGTAGAAACAGACAAAGCCATAAGATCCACCAAGTTGCTGTTATGGATAACTAACCTGCCTGGCCTATTATGGCAGCAAGTCCAAGACTGGCCACAAAATGCATCTTTTTTAATCAGTAGATACCATTTATCCCTGAATCTTTGTCTTTCAGATAAAAGGCCTATTCCTGACAATCAGAAGATTTTAACTTACCCAATTTTCCCTAGCCCACATATCAGTCAAGTCATTTAGTGTTCTGCAAATGAGCTTCAAGAATCATTTTGCTAGCAGATAATGTACGTCTATCTCATCAACTTATATTCAAATACACCTATCTATGTTTACACAACTGAACCTGAAAGACTTCAGACTACAGCTGTAGTACAAGTATGATCTGTATCGATGCAGCGCATCAGTAAAGCTGGTCCACAGTTTTTAATGAAAATCAGAAAGAAAAGCGAATGTAAGAAGGGTGAAATTTTCATGCTTGATCTGTTGAAGCACTTGTCAAGAGGTTAAGGTGAAGGCCAATCTAACTAGAGAGCAGCTCGGATTAAAGTCTTTGAGATATGGATCTGAGGCCTCTCTGTCTCTGAGTACTGGGCTTAAGTATCATATCCGTGGACAGACAGATCGATACACTGCTTTTCTTTCTTTCTCTTCCTCTCTCTCAAGTAGATTTCGGCAGGGCTTTCATGGAGTCCTTCTCTTTGCCCTAATGACACAGTGGGAGTTTGAGCGTTTAAATTTTACTTCGATCCTTTCGTAAATGAATGACTGGTATTGAAAATGCTTGCTGGTAAAGAATAATGATAAACACTTTATTTTCAAAGCAGGTTGAATTCAAACAGTATTCCAACATAGTGAAAATTCAATAACAGGTAAAATTATGTTGCATTCATTATTGTAGTCTGTTTACTGCTACACCATACTACTTCTATGCTGCCAGTTTTCAAGTAGGACAAATTTTGAACATGTCATGATTAACCAAACTTCAGAAGCATCTTAAAAAATTCATTAAGGTTATTGGGCCACCTGAGTGTAATGGGTTGGAAATTCTCATATTGTACTCACAACCAAAACCACAAATCAGGCAGTCATTCTGTTTTAGGATGAAGTTTGTGTTCCTTTTTTTTAAATACAAAAAAGTAAATTTTTCATTGAATAAAATTATTAATTTGGTGTCAATAGCTGTGTTTACATGGACCCAAATTACCGACTAATAATCAGATTCATGCTCGATGGGGATGATTTTTTTTTCATATAAACAGTTCAGTATCACCAATCAATTTACATATGGCTATTGCTAAAATAAATTTAAGCATTTAAGCAAGGGACAAGGCACATGATATGCAGGATATGCAATAAGCAGGAATAAGACTTGGAAATTACTCAAAGAAAAATAGTGGTAAGACTTCACAATGTTCTTATCAGTCCCTCCAGGAATTTGCGACATTGTGATTGCATTAATTCATCTGAGTTCAGCCAATCCTCATGCATTCTGCGTGACCTTTCAATTTTAACCAATCACTGCATTTTTTTCACTACTTTGCCAATCAGAGTATTATACTGTGAGTTTCACTTATCATAGCAGTTCCCCAGGCAAACGGTGTGCTGTAGGTCACATTAATTTTTATGGTTTTGAAGACATTTTTTACATTATCCCACAATTTTACTGCAGTAAAAACCTGAAAACATTGCAACAAAAATCCACAATGTTTTGAAAATCTCACAAGATTTTAGACTGTAACAATCGCAAAAAAGCCTGTGAAATCCAGGAGGGACTGCCTTATGTAATGAGCAAACAGGAAGGTGTTCAATATTTGGGCATCTCTAGCAATGTGGTGCTGTGAGATTTGTGACCCTCCGGGACCGAAACAGTTGGAAGTCACAGGGCCAAATTTGCAGATATAGCAAATAGCTGAACCAATCATAAGTCAGCTTTCATAGTGTCGCTAGGGATAAAAGGGTTTCTTTACACTAAGGCAGTAAGGAAAAGGGTGTTTTAATGCATTTGTATTGATTTATTGTGGGAATTATTAATTTTTCCTATCAATGATTTTATAAGCTGGGCAGTGGTGGCCTGGTGGTAGGGTGCTGGATTACTGATCCCAAGGTTGGGGGTTCAAGCCCCACTATCAACGGGATGTCACTGCTGTCC
>JAQMYF010000022.1:19697048-19708703 GCA_030014195.1 Neosilurus mollespiculum
GGCAACCACGAAACAGGCTTGTCGGGATGAAATTGTAGTACTGTTATTTTTTCCCACATACAATATATATATATAAAATAGTCTGCCTGGCGAGCTGTCCAGGGTGTACCCCGCCCTCGCCAAGAATCAGCTGAGATAAGTGCCAGCCTCCCCGTGACCCTAATTAGGATTAAGCGGTTCAGAAAATGAATGAATGAATTAAATATCTGCATGTACATGGTAGCCATTTTATCATATGATTTTAATCGCACAAGTTTAGAAGCAAATACTTACTTACAGTATGCTGTCACATAGTAGAACGCTGGCATTAATTCAGTGTGTATGTGTTTGTCATGTGACTGATATATGGCAGGTGTGTGTGTGTGTGTGTGTGTGTGTGTGTGTGTGTGTGTGTGTGTGAATTGTATATGTCTGTTGTATGGCGAGACAGATTCAAACACACACACACACACACACACACACACCCACACACACACACACACACATACACACAATTGGGGTGACTGACAGCTAAGCAAAGCGCAGAAGTTCTTCCACATTGTCAGTGTCATCATACCACCCTCTTCTCTCTCTCTCTCTCTCTCTCTCTCCCTCTTACTCTCTTTCCTTTTCCCTCTTTGTGTGTGTGTGTGTGCACGCGCGCCTGTGTGTTACTCACATGATTTGTCACCTGAATGTATGAATTTTGTGTGAGCAAGAGCAATGTGGAATTTACAGACATGATATCACATCACACATTATATTTTTGACCATGTACGAAAAGAAATGGAAAGAAAGAGAGAGAACAGACAGGTAGTTGGAGGAAGAAACAGAGAGGAAGAGAAAGCATAAGCAAGAGAGAGAGAGACTGGGGGGGGGACTGATGGACTGACAAACAGACGGAGAAAATGGCAGAGACAGCGAGAGAGAAAGGAAGAGACAGACAATGAGCTAGTTTGAGAAAGAGACACAAAGAGACAGCGAGAGACAACCATTTAGTATGAAGCCAGTGAGATAGTTCTATACAGCAAGGTATGGACATGGGACGGTCACGGGACAACCATCCAACATAAAGTTGGTGAGTTAGTTCTATACAGCAAGGTATGGACATGGGACGGTCACGGGACAACCATCCAACATAAAGTTGGTGAGTTAGTTCTATACAGCAAGGCATGGACATGGGGCAGACACGGGACAACCATCCATGGATGTATGCATGAAGTCGATGAGTTAATTCTTTACAGTGAAGTACAGACATGGGATGGACATAGGACAAACCATATTCCATGACTATGGTGCTCCAGGAAGATCCACTATGATGCTCTGTAGAGTGTGAAAGCTACTAATCAGGAATCACCTGTATCACATTATTATTTAATTTTATCTCATTACTTCATCCAAAGTTTTTTTAGAATGGATTTTTACTAATATTTGACAACAAAAATATTTTGCGGGTTTTTTTTTTTTTTTTTTTTTTTGCATTAAACATGTGATTAACTTGGCTCTGATTGGCTAATATTGAAAAAGAGCTCTGTCATTCATACATACAGAATTAGTGCAGTTCACAAACAGCTTGTTCCTTTTGAACTCTTTTTGGTGAATTGTTCATACTGCTTCAACAAAACAAATGAATGTTCTTTGTTTTTGTTTTTTCAGCAGCTCCAAACTACATGCAGTCAGCAGGAAAACGTTGGTATCAATACACAGCATGAGTAAGAATGGGTTAATACTAATCAACAAAGAGCAACAAAATGTAGATGAAAATGCCCAGATTATCTAACTCTTAAAAGAATCACTTCTAAATGTCAAATGTTAATGAGTGGTGGTACCATTAAAAACAATAATATTTTAATGTTCATTAAAGACTGTGAAGAGGACATTTCATTCTGAAAGGCCCATTACGTCCCCAAGTCACAGCTTCAAATCTTCGTTTAAAGCAATAACAAAATACACCTCTATTACTTTTTATTTTTGCTTATTTCTTTAAATTAATTTTTCGAATAGGGATTAAGTACATTTTTTATTGATATAATTATAGATATTTAATTTAACTGATTTATTATTATTATTATTATTATTATTATTATTATTATTATTATTATTCACCTTCATCTACTTTCACTTGATCCGGGGTCGGGTCATGGGTGCAGCAGCCTAAGCAGTGAGGTCCAGTCATCCCTCTCCCCAGCCACTTCTTCCTCATTCCCTATACTCCGAGCTCCTCCTGGAAGGCTGAGCTTCTCACCCTATCCCTGAGGAACAGCCCCACCACCCAAAGCTCCATATGTGAGGGTAGGAATGTAGAGCTGGTGAATTGAGAACTTTTTTTTTATTATTATTATATATTAATGGTTTAGGTATATTTTATGTAGATAGTATTTAAAATGTATTTGATTTTATTAATTTTATTTTCATTATCATTATTATTATTATTATTAATATTATTATTATTATTGCTGTTGTTGTTGTTGTTGTTGTTGTTGTTGTTATTATTATTCAATTATGGTTTTAGTATTGTCTTATTGGTTTATATAATATATTTCGATCCATTTTACTAATACAATACAGAGAGAGAGAGAGAGAGAGAGAGAGAGAGAGAGAGAGAGAGAGCAAGAGAGAGAGAGAGAGAGAGAGAGAGAGATAATTCATATCCAGGATGTGATGACATCACATTGTATATAGCTGTATATAAGGAAATTATATAAGGTTAGGAAAAAAAAAATACCAGAAATACCAAAAAAATAATCAGTGTTAACCCAGTTAAGATGAGATACCTGACTGTGCTGAGGGGACAGAGCTGTAATGGGAGTAGTGGATGTAGTGAGAGGAGAAGAGCACCTCTAGTGGAGTGCTGCAGAACTGATTTGGCAGCTTGTGTGTGTGTTTGGGCCAAATCCACACATCAGATCAGCAAAGCATGAATATCACATGTCAGAGTATTAATGCTTTACTTATCACTGTGTGACATCACATCAAATCACACACACACACACACACACACACACACACACACACACACACACACAGACTGAATACAATGAATTCATTCGATATGCATAAAGTCCTATGAATGCATTCATTATGTGTTATAATGCATTTATAAGATATCATTATATTTATTTATATTTTATTTAAAATTTCTATTGCAGTATTTCTAATGTACTGATAAATAATTAACAGAATGCAATTATTGGCACTGTTATTCTTTATTAAATGCATTAAGTTGTGTTTAACATATTCATATCATGTTATAAAGTGTTCAAGAGGCATAACAGACATTTTATCATTATTTATGGAAATACAGTATATTACATAATTACAGTTAGTTTGTTAATTGAACAGGACTGATTACATTCTGATAACAGCACACTCTGAAGCGTTTTTCCTCCTTACAGAACTAGTTAGTCGATGGTCACGTTTGTTTCCATGGCTTTTGAAGCAGCATTTTCTGAGGGTCAGATTCAGTTTGACAAAAAAAAAAAAAAGTGGAAGTAAAAGCCCCTCTGTAGTGTTTCTCGTTGCGCCCAACATACATTCGACAACAATACACCCGTCAGACAAAAGCAACTGTCCTCCACTGTCAAGATAACTCTCGAGGAGCTATTGTAATGCCACAGGGCTATTATACACGTGCACGGACTCTCTGCAGTTTACAGTCCCTCATCGACACAAAGGCAGAAAGGAGACGGGGCAGAACTGGATGGCACGCTCGCTTTAGCGTTTGCGCTTTATTCCCACTGAAAATGACTGATCTGTTAAACAAAAGGCAACTCCTCACAACAGATTGTGATGGCTTTAATGAAAGCCACTAGCTTTAGCTCTTAAAAAAAAAAAAAAAAAAAAAAAAAAAGATTGACAATTCTACAACAAACTATCTGAGTCTATAATGGTTTTTAGGGAAATCTTATATATTTTTTTTTCTACTGCAGGTGTCAGTCACTGAAATTACAGCTGAAGAAAGTTTTTTTTTTAAAAAGTGTAGGTCTTTTGAAAAGTATACCTGTACAAACTTGCCCCCCCCTTCCCTCACCCAACAACCATCCGTCTTCAGCAGCACTGTGTCTGTGGTTGAAAAACCAAGCTTCCCCTTCATGCTAGAAAGCGAGTAAGAGATTACCTTCCATCTGTGTTTTTTCACCCTCATGTATTAAATTCATTTTGCTACAACACACACACGCACACACACACACACACACACACACACACACACATACAAACTCACTCTCACACACATGGTGATGACATTTGTGGTTGGAAAGATGAGTATTTCTAGAACGGTTTGAATTCTGACATGAGATCAGGGATAATGACCTTTTGCTCGCAGCATTAGGACAGGAAATGTTTTATATTTCTTAATATAAAAATGCTGTTGACTTCTCAATTCTGATTGGTCAGAAGGTGTTCCACCATTTCCCTAAAGTCCATCCCTGTCCATTCCCTGTCCATCATGAAATAGTCTTATGAGGCTTTGCAGTTATTTATTTGTTTGTTTGCTTGTTTGTTTATGAAAATAATTATCTGGTAAAAACTTAGGTCCCGTGACGGTCCCTCTAAGAGTTCCTTAATGGTTTGATAAAACTCTGCTCAAAGACCAAAGACCCAAAGACCAAAAAAGATCCCAACAGAGCATCTAATCAAACATAAGGTCATGTGACAAAAATGGACATTGGGCACTCTTAAAAAATGCAATTCTAAAAAAAAAAAAAAAATGGATTACTTAAGGGTAATTTGGTTCTCCTCTAATAGAGAGTCAGAAAGGCTTCAAATAGTTCCAATGTGGTTCCAAAACCTTTTAAGAGGCTAAGAACATTTAAACCATCTCATTCATTCGTGTATTGTATGGAACTTGAAGAACTATTGTACCAGACATTACCCTTTCCAAATCACTGTACCAGGAAGTACTCTTGAAGAATCATCCAACCCTCTTAAAAAAAAACCCCACTGTATCAGGTAGTCCCATTGGAGAACCATTGTACCACACAGTACCATTAAAGAACCCTTAAATACTACGGTAACAAACATTACACTTAAAGAGTCATTGAATCAGGCAGTACCTTTGAAGAACCCTAAAAGACACATTGCACTAGACCGGTTCTGGGTGCTAAAAATAATAATAATAATAATAAATTATAAAATAATAATTAGAAAAAAATAATCATAAGTTGGAGCATTCTACTTTCGGGTAGGAAAGCGAAAAAAAAAGAGAAAACAAAGAAAGAAGAAAAAGGAAAAAAAAACTCTGTTTTCTTTGTTTTCTTTGTAGTGGTTTTGTGGTACTACAACTCTGTCCTTTAGCTAAATTTGTGCCTCCTGGCTCAGTTGCGATTATAACATTCAGTAGAATCATATCAGAGACGAATCACTAAGGTGCAATGCAGAAGGAGTTCAACTTTCTCAGATGCTTGTGAGATCGGTGTGTTCTCATCGGCCTAAAGAACCTCACAGTGTGAAACAAACGAGGGCTGCAACCTAAAACAGCTTTGGATAAATAATTCAATCCAGATAAATGACTCATCACCACTTGGTGGATTTCTGAAGATTTGGAAGTTCATACAAGTTTTTTTTTTAAACTCTATTCCATGTCTTATCAGCAAACTCATTATTAAATAATTGACTGTTGCTTTCCTTTCACAAGTGGATTCTCACTCTGATGATTCACATGTCGCATAAATGAGCAAAGCCATTGTCCGGGTGAATGCTGGAACACACACTTCGTTTGATGAGAGGGAGACGGCGCAGACGGAGCCGCGTTTAGGCAATAAGATAGCGGTAAAGGGACGGTACAGGAAAAAAGGAAGCAGACATTCGATAAGCATTCGCGTATTGTTCCAGTAAATGTACATAACTACTTTAGGACAGCGTAAGCCGGAGAAAATGAGTGAAGTCGGGTTTGTGGAGGGTTCCTGTGGCACATCACGGAAGCCTATAATTAGTAGTATTCTCACATATCTCAAGAATGTATTAGAGACGAAAAAGTCACTTCTAAAGATCCACTTGAATAGCACTCAAAATTTGTCTCTGTATGAACAATTTAATAGCTCATTTAAAGCTGTTAACTGAGGTTAATGCCACACGGCTGTCTCTTCTTCTACTCTGTTAGCTGCTTGGGCTGGTAGGAGAGAAATATATGGCACATGCAGAACTGTAATTTATTTATTTATTTTAATAATGACTGATAGAAGAGTGATGAATGGTGGAGAAATGAAAGAAAACAAGCGAACAACAAAAGACGTCTAAGCTTAGAACAAGTTTGATAAGGAAATTTCTTCCACTTCGAAACCTAAAAGTTTTCTGGGTGTCAAAATGAACTATTTTTGTATTCTAGACTAGCATTATTACAATGTGCTAAGCCTTCATAGAAAGGTAGTATTTCATTGCAACTCATTTACCATGTGATTCGCACGGCAACACAAGAAATCATTCAGTTTTGATGAAAGAAATTTTTAGCAACAGGAGGCAACGCAACCATCTGGGAACAAGTGAGGGACAGGATGAGGAAAAAGTTGTGTAAAGTTTAAAGGTATGCAAGTTAGTAAGTGAAGCAATGCACCACTTTTACCAAATGACTTGAAATTTATAATTAAATAGTAAAGGAATTGCATTTCTAAAATATCTAAATTATTATTTTTATATGTAAATGATATACACAGTGGAACATGGATAAATCTCACCATATTAATCCGTATCTTTCTTATTTAATTAGTATTTAATCTTTACTGTTTTTTTCAGGTAACAATAAAAATAAATAAATGATTTTGGACAAAGCAATGACTATACAAAGCAAGAAGGATTTTCACAGAGTGCAAGGTAATGCCATCCTCCAGTGCATGGATATTGTAGCAAATGAGCCCTATATGGCTACTATTTTAATTTTTCATGTGCTCGTCTTATGATGTGATAAGGACATGGTCAAATTAATGAAACGGGTCTCTTGTTTGATGGATTTACGAAATGGGTGGGTTTAACCTTTCAAGGTCACTCAAGTTCAAAGGGAATTGTTTAGTTTTAAACTGACACTCGATTCAAAGTTATAAACACTGTTTCTCCAAAACTTTGTGACCTTACTCTGATTTTCACCCTTGACCTTGACATTCTCAAATCAAATCTCTGGTACTTAAGTAAGGAAGTGTCCCCACCAAGTTTGGTGAAAATTCTTGCATGGATATGGTCGGAGATTTGTTCACAGACAAACTGATAAACAAACAGAAAAACAAATGCCAGTGATTAGAATACCTCTGGCAGAAAATAAATCATAATGCACTGCATAAAGTGTACAGTAACGTCACCACTGGTACCCTGCTGGGCAACAGTAACACTATCATTGTTGTTGCTTCAACAGTACCGGTATGAACATTCTCTTTCAAATCAACATGTCTGGCACAGACTTTAAGACAGATTCCCTTCCTGATGCAACCCTTTCCAAATGATTTCCGCGATTTCTGTGCTTGTTGTTTGTGCAGCTCAGCACTGGCCGATAATGTGTTATGATGCACTGGGTCAGCTCAGCCAATACAAAGAACTTGCAGCACTACCAGGTTGGAACAGCCAAAGAGGAAGGCAACATGTCTCAGCAAGTCCAGTGTTGCTACACTCGCACCTATTTTGTCAAGGGTCAAGGACTGATGTTGCATGATATCCAACATAATCTTTTTAAAGGGCTAGTAACACAAATTCACCACAGGCACCATTTAAATAGATGTAATTGTTAATGTATGTACTTGCATTTAATATTGGCCTTGAATCGCATTTCATTCATGTTTATTTGTTTCTTTCTTTGTTTGTATGTTTATTTGTTTTTTCACAGCCCAGATATAAATTTCACCCTGACGCCTTGTGGTTACATCAAACTGTCAGACAGCAGCATTGAACTTCGTGGCGCACCTCGCTAGAGCCGATATCATAACATGCAAGAAAAATGGAATTAAGTTCAAGTGTCAGAATAATGTGTAAAAATGCCATGCAAAAATCACGCTTTCAACGCAGAGTCCGTCTGTTGCATAAAACTACTCGAAACGAGGAACAGGAAGTTGTCAGAGGGTGAGGCGATTTGCATATTATGCAACACGCAGCAATTGGAGGTGTGCAGGCTGTGCATGTGGTTTACATGTAATACAGACACAAGACATACAAAACCTCCACGTGGATATTCACTGACAGAAGTTTGGATATATATTTTTAATGACAAAAGCACCACAAATAATTTGAAGTAAAATCGTTAGAAAGTTCATAGCAGAAAGAAAACTGGAAGCTGTAATATATTTTTACAGCTGGACATTCAAGCACTCACCCTGCTTAAAAGTTCCATCTGTCTCTCTGTGCACACTTCCTCCCTCCCAGTTCACAAGACAGGTGTGTGTGTGTGTGTGTGTGTGTGTAGTACACCACAGCCATACTGGGCACCTGTGTGTGTGTGTGTGTGTGTGTGTGTGTGTGTGTGTGTGTGTGTGTGTGTGTGCAGTACACTACAGCCAGACTGAGAAACTCATTAGCCCACAGCCTCCCAACAACCCTCAGTGTTACAGCCTGCATGTTCTTATCTAATGCTCTACCAACTTTATACATGAATCATTTCCTGTTCTGGATTAAACTACTAATCTTCACAAAGTAATATTCATGTACATTTTACTCAGTGGAGACAGTTTGAACAAAGCATATGCTACCATCATAACAACAACAACAACAACAACATTATATCATACGAATAATCATCAGAATATAATAAAACTTAGTAAGATTTTGAAATAAGTGTTTTAAATAAATGGGTGGCACAGTGGCGTAGTGTTTACCATGTCCACTTCACAGTGAGAAGGTTCTGAGTTCAACTCCCAGGCTCGGCAAGGGCGTCTCCGTGCGGAGTTTGTATGTTCTCCCCGTGCTTGCGTGGGTTTCCTCTGGGTACTCTGGTCTTCTCCCACAGTCCAAAGATATGCACATTGAGCTAATTGGCTGTTCTAAATCGCTCCTAGGTGTGGATGTTAGTAGTGGTGTCTGTGTTGCCCTGCTAGAGTCTAACAAGCTGTTCAGAGTGCACCCTGCCCTTGCTCAGTGTCCGCTGAGATAGGCTCCAGCCTCCCTGCAACCTTAATAGTAGGATTAAGTAGTTTGGGAAATGAGTGACTGTTAATAAATAAAATGAAATTATTATCTGAGAAGAAGGAAAACATGCCATGTACAGTTATTTAACTGGATGATATAATATCGGTGCCCTGCGATGGCCTGGCGAGCTGTCCAGGGTGTACTCTGCCCTCGCTCAGAGTTGGCTGAGATGTTAACCAGCCTCCCCGTGACCCCAATTAGGAATAAGCGGTTCAGAAAATGAATGAATGAATATAATATCGGTTACATGATGCTGTATAATCCCATTAAACATCTGCATTCAGCATGTTCACAAGTATGGGCATTGTTCTAAAGTAGGCGGCATTTCTTTTAACACATTTTAAAAACTGACCGATTTTCATTACATTCTGATGATAAGAAGAGTGTTTTTAATCCCTGAGCACCCACAATGATGGGGAAATGATCATTTTTTTATTCATTTTCTTGTTAATTAACATATTTTAAAAATAATTTTCTTATGGTGTGTCATTTTTTAAATCTTTAAAGGAGATTTATATTTTTGTTTTTTAGGGTTTTTTTTTTTTTTTGGTTGCAATCCTACATGCAAGTGCTGGTATGTGATCTACTCCTAACTGGCTGTAAAACCGATACAGCTTGTTCTGTAATTGCGATCTGAATCAGTCTAACGTTTTATACAATCCCGATACTACCATACTCCCAGGAATTGCATAGATGAAATGTTATCATGATACAAACCACTTTGTTAGTTGTGTAACTTACCTCCACCACTCTTGATGTTTTGACTGAAAGTTCAGCTCAGATCATCTCAGCTCAGTTCAGCTGTTTGAATTGACTGATTAATTTTTTGATTTATTTACATACTTTTGTTTATTGGTCCTCGGTTCACAGGTATGTTGCTGGGACTAAAGGATAGCACTTTTTATTTTTCAGATTAAACTTTGCATGTCCTTTTAAGTTGAACAATCCAAATAATCCCTAATGTCACCTTTTATGTTTAATAAGATTTTAAGCTTTTCATAAAAGTATCAATTAAAAAAAAACTCTTTATGCAGGAATTTATCATGGATGTGTCATATAGCTCGCTTTCTTTAAAAAAAAAAAAAAAAAAAAAAAAAAAGAAGTGCATTTGTATTCTGCCACAGCACCTCCAATGGTCTAGGTAGCCAGACTTCTGACCCAGGTTTGTTTTTCACCGTGGCTTCTGCGTTTTCCTGTTCACTTGTTCTCATTGAGGTATCTGGTTTATTACTCTCTGGGTTTCATTGGCTATCACATCTTTTAATCATCTATTTAAGCCAATTTGATCCTCAGTTGTTTTGTCCACTCATGTCATGCTTAATTGCCTGTCTATCTGTGTTACAGTTATTTACCCCTTGACCCTGCCAGACTGGATAAGTTTGGTTTGGGGCTTCTGGGCTTAACCTTTTGCTTCCCGGGGGCTTCACAAACTTTGCCTGCAAGACCCTGTTTGATATATCCTGTCTTTGAGAGTTGTTTGTTTTAGTGTGAGCATGAGTGGAGGTTATTGGCTTTTGTTTTATTGGTTAATTAATTTTTATCCAGTCTGCTATTAAACCTTTGTCCCACTGTCTCAAATCCCAAACAGGGTAGTGGCATCTCAGTAGTTAAGGAAATGGGTTGCTTATACAAAGTTTGGAGGTTCAATTCCAGTACTACCACTGAGCACTTGAACAAGACCCTCTGCCAAATGACATGAAGGTAAAGGTCTCCTACCCCTGTCCCATGTGTCACCTACCTCACACAAAACATGACATCATGTGAATCATCACTTTAAAGGATAAATCCTACAAATCCATTTTTATTTGTGTATCTAATAATTATATTCAACTGTATTATAATTTAGTTTTTTGTGTTCAGTTTTGTTTTAAGTCACTAAAAGTAAGTGATGATGGTGGGCACCAAGTGACATGACAGGAGTAACATAGGGTAAAACACTGCATTGAAATTTTAGGTGAAAAATTAAAAGCAAACAAACAAACAAACAAATAAATAAAGCATTGCAATGTTTTAGTTTCTTTTCAGTTGTTGAGATTATGTCTGAAGTTGTATGTTGTCTTATTATAAAAAGAAAAAAATAACAGAGCGGCACATAATAATGGATAAAGTAAATAAAGCAATAATAAACCTTAACTAAAGTATTTAACAGAATAGTACAATAAAACAAGAATAAAAATCAAATAAAAATAAATAAATAATGAGAATAAAGGTGTATATAATACTGGAATGGTTTGGAGGTGAAACAAGGAATTTCAAAATGATATTAAATATCCAGTATCTGAGATTGTACACTGTACACAAAAGGGTTAAATATGATTTAGGTTCCACAGAAGCATATTTGTCTTTTTTACAGAACTTTTTTTTTAATAAACAAGACCTAACATATGGCCTTGTGGTATGCCACATGAGAGAACATGCCTCTAAAAAGTAATTACATTTTTACAAATGAGAAATTCCCTATTTTTAAGTATAAAGCTCAAATCTGGCAAATGAGATTGAATGAAGCTCACCAGTGTAGTATAATGGACATTTTTATCCATAACTTCCACAGGTAAGTGTATACCATAACAAGAATATATT
>JAQMYF010000022.1:19731492-19757565 GCA_030014195.1 Neosilurus mollespiculum
TCCATGTGCAGTTAGCATGTTCTCACCATGCTTGTGTGGGTTTTCATCCACAGTCCAAAGACATGCACATTGGACTGTTCCAGATTGCCCCTAGATGTGTGTGTGAGTATGAATGATTGTGTGTGTGTTGGCCCTGCATTGGTCTGTCGAGCTGTTTAGGGTGTACTCCACTTTTACCCAGTGTCAACTGAGATAGGCTCCAGCCTTCCCACGATCCTAATAAGTTTAAGTGGATTGGCAAATGAATGAGAATGAATTAGTATTATCATGGCCAGGGTTGCATTGGATGCAGAGCCCATCCTGGAAACACTAGATGTGAGACTGGAGTAAACATCAGTCCATCGCAGGACAAACATCTACAAATAATGTAGCATTGCCATCCCATATAGTGACACGTTTTGAGAAAAAACTGGAGAAGCCTAGAGGAAAACCCATATGGGTTGGGGTCATTCATGAGCTTTCCAAAAGATGAATGATTGTATATACAAATTGGTGAATATAAATATAACTAGATGTTTATATATGAATATGTGATGATCAAAATGATTAGAGCTTGAAAACTGTTGGCACTGAAGGTACAACTAAGAAACTGATGCTTGCTTGAAAAACTATTGGATGAACTTTGAGATTTGTAAGAACATGGTAGGTCTAGATAATAATATAAGGAGTAAAAAGGTATTTTTGTCATGAAGATCAATAATAGGAGTACTAGAGGCTCAAATAAAGTGAAAAAAAATCTCCCAAAATGATAATTTAATATAGCAACAATGATTTAAGTGTTTTATCGCCACACCATGTTTCGGTGTGATTTAAAGCAAAGCTGGGGTTAGCGATGCTAATTATATTTTATGAGGTCTGCTGGAGCCCATTTTCCCAACACTTACATCTGTTCAACAATTATTAGACCGTTTTTGTCATAAAAAATTCAACACCCCCCAGCGTTATGGTTGCATGAGAAGAACCTGAAAATGTATGCAGCGAATGGAATATTTAATATCTCCCAGGAATGGAAATGGGCTGAAAATGCTGATTTACTTAAAGATTCACCATTTAGCTGCAGCAAAAAGATTCCCAAACACACACTGGTATTCCCTGGATGACGAACCTGATCGAGAGAGAGATATACTGTGTGCTTAAGGCATCATGCAGTGATGCATACACTCTGGAAAGCTCCACCCTAGCAAATCTTCATGCAAAGTGAAGAAAAAAATCTGATTAGCTGGTTTAATGTATGGATTGGAGTATTCATAAATGCACTAGCAGGGAAGATCCTGAAAATCTTGAAAAAATGGTGGTTGTAGTATTTTTGTCCAAAGATGATACAATTGCAAAGTCAAACTGTAATGCTCACTCAAATGATTGAATGAATAAAACACATTTCTCTGTCCATGTGGGGGAGGGAAAAAAAGACAAAATGTCCACAATATGACAGATATCTCCAATAAATTCCGACCAGAAATGATTACCATTCATCACTTTACATAAATTTGGTTGTATTTTACGACACATTGTGCCATGTTGCGAAAGCATTGCAAAGAATGATAAGATTCAGTCCTCCTACAGAAAAGCTCTGATAAACGATAAATAATGAATGAACATGTAAAGGGGAGACTATCAGTTCAAGTTTCAAGGGAAAAAAAAAAAACCCAAATGAGCATGGGATCTTCAGTGGCATCTGGTAGCTCTTAATTCAAACATTTGTTACTAACATCACTTTTATTTTCATTTGATGAGTTCCTGTACTACCCACAATGCCCACTACCCCACTTCTCATTGGAATGCAGCATAAATACAGAACCAACCAACAGATTATCTATAGTACATACAATACAAGTTGTCAGTGATCATGACCTTCAAAGCTGCTCATGCATACAGTTATCCAATCAGCCAATCACGTGGCAGGATCACAATGCATAGTTTCATTCCTGCAGATGGAAACACTTTCTCAAATAGCAACTCTTTACAACCATGGTGAGCAGAAAAGCATTCCAGGTTCCACTCCAGTCAGTCAAGAACAGGAATCTGAGTTCAACTTCAAGTTGAAGAAGCTTTATTGCCATTTCAACCACATATAGCTGACGCAGAACATAGTCAAATGAAACAACATGGACCCACAGAGCTAGGACCAAGGTTTTTGTCCTAGCCAAATAAAGTGCAAAGTGTGCAACTATTTGCAAACAGTGCAAAGACAATACAGTGCAAAAACAATACAAAAAAAAAAAAGACAGCACAAGAATGAGACACAGCGCCGAAAGAAAGAAAAAGATGTGATGGGAAAAAAAATGAAATGATGTACAGAGTAGCAGCGGTTGAGGTAGTGCAAACAGAATATGGGCACAGATATAAATATAAACATAGCAGCATAATGAGAGAGAGAGAGAGAGAGAGAGAGAGAGAGATTTGTGTAATTCAGTCCTGGGTGTTGAGGAGCCTGATGGCTTGAGGAAAGAAACTGTTATACAGTCTGGTTGTGAGGGCCCGAATGTTCCGGTACCTCTTTCCAGATGGCAGGAGGGTGTGTGTGAGGGGTGTGTGGGGTCAGCGTGCAGTGTAAATGTCCGTGATAGAGGGAAGAGAGACTCCGATGATCTGAGGTGACAGAAAGGCCACGTTTAGAAACAGGACAGGTAGTGATTGTTAAGAGCACAGACAACATTTTGTTTTTGTTTTTTTATTTTATTAATTTTATTTTCCTGATTTTTACCATCGTTCTAATGAGATTGATTCACTGCAACTCAAAGCATCTAGAGGGAGATGGCGTTCAAGAGGGCAAAGTGAAAGCAGACAGCGTTCGGCCACCTCCTGACTTCTTGGTAGAAAGAGCAATTCCCAGAATCCCTCAGCTTCTCACTGGCTGGAATGCATTCTGACAGGCGGGAGGGATGACCCTGAGAATCACATTATGTATATTTCGAAGAACCTAGAACCCTCCAACACACACACACACACACACACACACACACACACACACACACACACACACACACACACACACACACACACACACATCTTATACACCCACCACCCAACCCACTCCCAACACCATCACCCCTTTCTGCATTTGCATGTAGGAGACAGTTAAAATAAGGCCATAAATCAAGCGCAAACATATAAATGGATTTGCAGGAGATTGAAACCCTGCGAGAGTCTCCTGAGCAAATATTTCAGGGCCTGTCGGAGAGATATCCAGTGTCATTAAGCAGCACAGGCACTCTGACCACTCGCCGGGGATATTCCCCTCATTACATGACCAGGAGGATGGTCACGTATGGCTGGCCTGATAAATCTATCTGCATATTCGGATGCAGACATTTTTTTTTTTTCTCTTTGGTCATCAGGGACCTGCAGTTAATGGAGTTTTATCACATTGCCAAGGAGCCCGGACGGTTGGGGGAAAGGGGTGCTAGGGGGAGAGGAGGCTAGTGTTGGGGGGTGAGGAATGGATAGAGGTTTTCAGATTATCACTATGCATCCTTCAGTGTTTATCAGATTATTAGCCATGTATGATAAAGCTGTGTGATACATGATAAACACTGCGCTGGGGTACATAAAGTGATGCGTTCTTCCTAAGTGCAAAATCAACAACAGATTAGTATTTTGCTAGCAAGCATGCAGAGAAAGTCGAGCTATGTAATAACTATGATTTAAGATGCGGCATAAAGTATTTCCTCATGAAGAAACAAGGCTGCGGGAAGGACCTGTGATGTAAATTTGGCATCCATTGTCCTTGTGCATGTTGGTGGGCATGACCGTTCAACATGTTTGGCATTTCAGCCAGTAGGTTCCGACTCCCAAAATGAAAAAAATGAAAAACTGAATTGGAAATGCTGAGAATGATAGGTATGACTTGTCCTTTGCTCTTTAAACAAGAAGTGTAGCTGCATATCTTTCAACATTTGTAGTTTCTAATGGGTGTGGTCTCTTCCAGGATGACTCTGCCCTTGTCACGATGGCTCATGAAACGATCTGATTTCAATCATATGTAACGGCCTTCATTCATTCATTCATCCATTTTCTGAACCGCTTAATCCTAATTAGGGTCACGGGGAGACTGGCGCCCATCTCAGCCGACTCCGGGCGAGGGCGGGGTACACCCTGGACAGCTTGCCAGGCCAGTAACGGCCTTCACATGTACCAAATCTCAACCCAGTTTAACATTCATGGGTACATCTGGAGTTACCTCTTTTAACTGATCATGAACTTCTTGACTGAATGACTGGCGCAGTCTTCAGGGAGTTATATCTCCAGAAGCAGGATTGGTGACCACTGTGTTATTGGATATCATTTGGAAGATTTTCAATAAAGCCTTCATTCTGGCCAGAGTTGGGGCAGGTATGGATTATTGCCTGGGAATGCTGGAAATTGAAGAAAGAACACACCCTGAATGGAACATTAGTCCATCAGGAAATCAATACATGCACATTCAGACACTTATTCACATTTAAGGTCAATTTAGAGTCTCCAGTCAGCTACTGGTGTGATTTTTTGGAGGTGAAAGGAAACAGGAGTAGGCTGATGAAACCTACACATAAAGAACTTATAGAAGGTTCGTCAAGCTTTGGGTTAAAGATATTTACGCTTCTGTGAGAATCTGAATCATAGCTGAGGCAACCAAGTTTTTATTCTAGATGAGCACAGTGTGTTGAGATGGGGATATGGTAATGTTGTGTGTCCTTCCATTTGTCAAGAACCTTTGCAGCACAATTACTGATCACAACTTCATCACAGAACCTGCATATTTTAAACATAAAACCATCTCAACCCCCTCTCACCTGAGTTCTAAGGACCATAAACTTAACCCAATTTTCCAAGGTTAAATTGAGGTCACCTTGTCAAAATTGGCCTTTAACTTGCAATTACTGATCAACAATTTGCCACTGCATTGGCGGTACATGGATCTATGAGATCCATTGTTTTTTAATTTTTAATTTTTATTTTTTTTTTGCATGTTCATTTATTTATTATTTTTTTTTTTTTAGAACAGTGGAAATCACAACCCAACATAATTACATTTATTTTCATTTATTAAATCATAAAGCATTGGCCCTATGGTGGTTTGGCTGCTATTCAGTTTGTACCACGCCTTCACTTCATGTCGGCTGAGACAGGCTTCAGCCTCCTCGCAACCCAAGTACGGTGACGCGGTTCAGCGGATGAATGAGTGAATGAACAAAAATTATAAAGGATGTACAGAATTCGAAAGCTTCTTTATGAAATGTCTTATGAAGTGTTGTGTAGGGGTTGTAGAAAAATGTTTAAATTCCTCCTTAAATTACTTTTACTATGTAAAGCTGCTTTGTGACAATGTCATTTGTAAAAAGTGCTATAGAAATAAAACTGAATTGAATTGAATTGAAGTGTAAAAATGTAAGGCAGGGCATTACAGTGGCATAGTAGTTAATATGTCCGCCTCACAGCAAGAAGGTCCTGGGTTCAGGCTCTGAGCTCAGTGATGGCATTTTGAATTGAGTTTGCATGTTCTTGCCGTGCTTGCATGGGTTTCTTCCGAGTACTCCAGTTTCCTCCCACAGAGACATGCACATTAGGCTAACTAACTGTTCCAAATCATCCCTAGGCGTGGATGTGAGTGTGAATAGTTGTGTATGTTGGTCTGCGATGGACTGGTGAGTTGTTCACGGTGTACCCTCCTTCACCCAGAGGCGGCTAAGATAGGCTCCAGCCTCCCTGCATCCTTAGTGGGATTAAGCAGTTCTGGAAATGAATGAATGACTAAAATGTAAGAAGGTAAAAAAGGTTGTTTTTCTTTTTGGTTATGGAAATGTAATTAAGGAAGTGTTTTCATTTCTTAATTATACACATCCTCTAAAGTGTTGCTTAAATGCAGCAACAAAATATAAATATTTAAACATTCATAACTATAAACATGAAATTACTACTTCAAATGTATGAATAATCCCAAGTATGCACTGTAGATTAAAAGGGTGTGAACATCTCCATTTGAATTAAAGGCTGTTTTACATTTCTTGTCTGCATGACTGCATAACCCGCATCTGATTTACTTGCAAACAGAGAAAGAAAAAAGAGAGATAAAAATGTGCAACTTTTAAATAAATATCAAGCCAAGGCCAAAAACATTATCATGGTGTTAATAAATAAATGATGCTGCTAGACCTATTAGACTTTATTAGACTGCTATCTTTATTATTATTATTATTATTATTATTATTATTATTATTATTATTATTATTATTATTATTTATAAGAGTGGAGTCCTAATCACATTACATTACAGCATTAAGAAGCTGCTGAGGTCAGAAGTGATTTGCGTTAATGGGCCGAGCAGCATGTTGGACATTACTCATCATTTAATAAGGCTCCTAAGTGTCAGCTTGATTGGCGTTAATGGCATTGTTTTAGCGCGGAAAGTTTTCACGGCCAACATGTCAGGCCGTCTCGAGTGCTCGTTGCTGACAAGCTGTCAGTACAACATTCAAGAGGACACATTTGTACGGCTTTGTGGGTCCAATTAATATTTGAAGACGTTAATGTAGATTGTAATGAGCGTTTAAAAAGTGGGACATGGAGACCTTCAGAGACCCCTTGCTGAAGTGGAGCAGATTTTCCAAACAGGCAAATTACAAAACATGTTGCTTGAGTGTTTTACAGGGGAAATAAAAAGGTCTTTTTGGGAGACGAGATGAGACGAGACTTCCTCTCAGGATGGCGTCGTTCCAGTTCAGAGTGGTGGCATTTTTTTTTTTTTCTGGGAAGACGCCATTGATCATATTTTTGATTTCATTCTTTTTATCAGAGAAACACGCAGACATCTCCAAGGCCTCAAATGAAAAATGATTTATTTTATGTTTTGCAGTAGTGGTATTTAATTGCTTGATGGTGGAATAAAATTGATCCCTTGGTGAGTTAGGAGCATCAGCACTAGATGAAATGTTTAAATAAATGGGTTTGTGGACTTTGAGCAATCAAACTTTAAAAAAGAAAAAAATGCTAATTCTGTGTACAAGGCAAATTTGTATAGACGGCTATTAACGGCGACAATGATGACGCCTCAATACCTGTTTCTGTTGTGTTCAACCTTCAGATTTCACTTCGTCTTGTTTTGTTCTGTTCCGCATCATACAAATACGAGATTGTCAATAGGCCTCGCAAATAATAATATGAATAAATGAAGCCTTGTTAGTGTTAGCAAGAGTTACAAGCCATAATGACAAGCTTGTCACTTTTCTTATTCTATTTTTTTAATGCGGATTCACCCTGTGAAGAAGAGACACTTTGAAACTCTTATAATCATTTACATAACAAAGCTCTGAGCACCTCAGTACTGCTTAAGAGAAATAAAGCACCCCACCTCTCCATTAAAATGCCACCAACACAGGCGCACACACACACACACACACACACACACACATACATGCACACAAACATATACATAAATGCATGCATCTACACACACACTTTCTAGTACAATGGAAGTATCTGACACGTAAACCCCAAAGATCCCGGAGCTAGCTTTTTCGAACGTGCATACACAGTCAGCAGAAAACAAATTCAAGGTGGGTGAAAAAGAAGAGAGAAAAGGGGAAAAATATCACCTTTCCCCCCTTCAACTACAGTCCCCACAGCCACCTACAACCCCCCTTCCCACACACACACACACACACACACACACATACACATACACACCTCCTCTCCTCCTGGCACTGAGCGCCCCACTTGGAAAGACACAGGATGAAATGACATTATGCATATGAAAATGTCCAGAAAGATGTTTGATTTATGTATGCATTAGATGCAAATTCTATTACAGGACACAAGGCGGCTGTGCGATTTCTCTCGGAACACTCGGCTGCCCTGATCAAACCCGATCTCATTAATTCCGACAAGGGGAGAAAGATAGAAGGAGTGAAAAAGAGAGAGAATTGGAGGAAATTTACAACCCCGGACACAGATTTAAGCAAAAAAAAAGAAGAAGAAAAGGTGGAGGGGAGTAAATTGCATTCCAGCCTCTAAGGCCACAGCAGACTGACTTCAGCAGCCGGGCAGCAGACCACCAGAGACGCGACTCTAAAACTCACATATGCAGAATAAGGAGTATATATATATATATACATACACATATAAGATCTTGAGTTGATTTTCCGTAAAACAATGCTCGATACGTCTATATATATATATATATCACCTGCATAATGGGTGGCACAGTGGCATAGTGGTTAGCACATCTGCCTCAAAACAAGAAAGTCCTGGGTTCGATTACTAGGCTCGAACGTTTCTATGTGGACTTTGTGTGGGTTTCCTCCGGGTACTCCAGTTTCCTCCCACAGTCCGAAAACATGCACATTAGATTAATTGGCTGTTCCAGATCACCCAGGTGTGAGTGTGAATGGTTGTGTGTGTGTTGCCATGCAGTGGGCCTTGTGAGCTGTCCAGGGTGTACCCCGCCCAGAGTTGGCTGAGATGGGTGCCAGCCCCCTGCGACCCTAATTGTGATTAAATGGCTTATAAAATGAATGAATGAATGAATGAATGAATATCTACATAATTAAAAAAAAAAAACAACAACATACATCTCTTGCTCTCATGGAAATTTTCTTTATTTGGACCAAATTACAGATGAAGGTGGTATATGGTCATGTATTACCGGAGTCTATGGGATTTTAATATCGTCTATTTCAATCAGTCATCTTTTTCGGAAAAACGCATGCTCATGTGCCTCAGAACATTACATCGTTAGAAGTAACCTCAGAAAATGTATATCACTTCACAGTTGACATAATAGTTTGTTGAGATTGTATTACATCTAGTGGGGAAAAAGGGGTTTTCCACTTTAGTTTTAATACAATCCGAGAAGAGTGCTCACAAGGTGGTGTCTCCTACTGTACTCCTACCCTGTAACCAAACTCAAAATAAAATCTATTAGTGCATGTTTGGTGAAGCTAACATTAGAGTTTAGGTATGTACATAGTGACCATCAACTAACTACATTGTACTACTACTATTCTTAGGAATGCCACTGCAAAAATGGTATGCTTAAAATAATAAAACTTTTACTCGGGAAAAAAGATGTAATATGCTCTATAGTACATGGATGTGAGCAAACTAGTGAAGAAACCTTCTCATTTGAAAGATTTATAGGATAACTGGGGTATGGTCTTTGAAGGCTACTCAAGGTCAAAGGTAATTGTCTCATTTGAAAGTCCATACATGGTTTTCTGTTAGTGTTCCATATTAATGACTTTCTTTGCCACTCGTTTTGAGGTTGTAAACACTTTATTCTTTGACCTTCACCTTTAACCTTGACATTCCAAAATCAAATAATCTCTGGGATTCAAGTAGGGTAGTATCCCCACCATGACTGGTTAAAAATCCATGGATGGGTGTGGTCAGAATTTTGTTCAGCTGTCAAATTGACAAAAACAAACAAACAAACAAACAAAACAAACAAACACACCCACAAACACCAGTAATTACAACACCTCCACCAAAACTTTGCGTGGTGGAGGTAGTTTAAATAGATGAGTACAAGTTTGAATACATCCAAACCTGCCCAGTCCTCCCCTCTGCCTGGGGTTTATAATAAAACTGTATAGACACACATCCCATTCTGGTAGGACTAGATATTATTACTCTTTTTGCGGTTGGCAGGTTAGAGAACGGTGTCATTCAATAAGTGTATATTCATATGTGCATAATAGTTTTGCACCTATACTATAATGTTCAAGATTAATCCTTTTATAATCATAATGGCGAGTAAATGTTAGTATGGATGTCTAGTAAAACCTGGTTGTGGATGTGTGTGGCTTGTAAATTAAAAACAAAACAAAACAAAAAAAAACCTTGTAATGAGGTCCCATTTGAAAACTATAACCTGAGGTCGCATGCTATATGCATGCAGATATTGTTTTTAGTGACTAGTGTTACAATAGTCCCAGCAAAAGCTTCACCACCGACATCATGGTCTCTCATTCTATTTTCTCCTCGCCTTCTTTTGTGCAGCTACAGTGATTGAGGTCAGGCCTGGGGTCCTTTACTGGTCCAACTAATGTGATTGCATCAGAGCAATACCCCTAAACTCCATCAGGCCGCGATCTGCATGCTAATTGGCTCCACTGTCCTTGGCCATGACCTTGGTTTCCCAGCGGGGGGTTGGGAAGAAAATACGGAGCCTGTCCATTGCCATGCACAGACACCCTTGTGTGGCGCAACCTCGGTTTGCAGCCCCCACCTCCAACGTTATCTCCTCTCTCTATGCATCAAATTATAACAATGGCCATGGCTTTATTCGGGGGTTAAGCCTGCGTGACCTCTGGTGACAAGAGACGTTTCCCCGCTGCTGCACACAGCCACTGACACGACACCTCGCTGCAGCATGAGCTTAAGAAAAGTGATATGGGTGCAATGCAAATATGCAAGGTGAAACAATGAAATGCAAAATAAATGCATATGTTTGGGATGCCTTCAAGGAATCCTATGGCTTAGAAAGTGTTAAAGGGATAGTCTTTAGGCCACATTCTATTTACGCTAAAATGAGCTGGGAGATTAAGGAAAGTATGTTGGTGAAGAAAAGATGCATAACTTGTTAGATGCTCGTTAGCGTCGCTATCAAATAGATGCCAAACTTGTCCTGGTTACATTTCATTGACTACATTTTGGGTAATTGGAAAATTGTGCAAATTTTATTTTTGCCTGAACTATTCCTTTAAGCTGCTCACTGCCATCCAGAATATTTCTCTAAGCGATGGACAGTAGTAGCCAAAAAGTCCACATTTAACTTAAATCCCTAATTCCGCTGTACTAAATCAAGCCTGGCTATTTCCCCCAGAGATATGTTTGCTAAAAAATAAATACATAAAATCTCAGTGATAAACATAAAAATGTCACTGTAATACATGGGTGCTTGGCCGATTCGATGGCATCGAGGGTCATGGTGTGTGCAGGTATTTGCTCAGAGTGTACACTGCAACACCAGATTTCAGTAATTAGGCTCTGTGCCTTGTTAAGGCGCAGCTCCTTAGTGGAATCAGGAGGATGGGTTTAGGGTTGGGGTGTGGACAGGCCGGCTGTCATTGTGTTTCTCTGCTCAGAAAGGTCTGTTTACAGAAAAAAGAACTTTTTAACCAAATTAACCATTATAAAAACGTTATTTATTTATTTATTTATTTATTTTTTTTTTAATGCATCTGGCATATTAGCCTAGTTCTGTTTCATTAGATGCACTTGTTTGATTCCAGAAATAAAGATGCGAAGTGAACATAACATAATTGTACAAGAAAAAAAACTACTGTTTAATGTTATGTGTTATGTTTATGCTGTTGCTATAATTGCAAAACATGTATTTGGTCATTTCTTCTCTATTTGTACAAAGCTAAACACACAGGATGAGCAATGATGAAACACCTTGTTTGTTTGTCTTCCCCTGTTTTTGGCTAATTCGTTTTTTACATTTGTTTTTAAGTTTTTATTCAAACAGTATTTGATAAAAAGCCAGTGATCAAGTATTTCCCTGTGTAAACAGGCTAATGCTAACCAGCTACTACAGTATTAACGAGGGCTACATAGCTGATTAGCTTCCATTTTTCTCTAAACATTTTTGTGAGTCTCACAGTCAACAAACTGAGGCATATAATTTTAACTTCGTGTTACTTATTTGTGTACAAGTTAATGCTAAATAATGATTAGATGGTTAACATTTTGTTCCTGGTGTCGATAAGCTAATAATTAGCAACAGCCATGAAGCCAGTTTCCTGTTGTCAGTTATTAAAAATTATTGCATTTTAATTTCTACTTTCTGATGGATTACAGCAAATTACTTAATCCTTAATCAAGCTAATGCTAATCAATTTCCATTATTATTATAGCAACATGTTTAATTATACAGCTCATGCTTGCTGTTTCTCAAAAACTATATAAATGTTGAATGGATAGAAAAGATTTCCAGTTTGAATAAGCTAATGCCATTCAACCACTATTGGCAAGAGCTTTAAGTCAGTGCTAGTGAACTCACCTGTGGTTAGCTAACTTGTTCTGTATTCATTATTTTGACTATTTTAGTTTTTACCAATAAAACATTTTATACATTTCATTTTTACATTTCACATTTCATACTACATTCCCTGTGGGCAGCATGGTGACATAATGGTTAGCAAGAAAGTCCTGGGTTTGAGTCCCGGACTCGGCGAGGGCGTATCTGTGTGGAGTTTGCATGTTTTCCCCCATGCTTGCATGGGTTTCCTTTAGGTATCCCAGTTTCCACCCCAGTCAAAAGACATGAAAATCAGGCTAATTGGCTGATCCAAATTAACCCTAGATTTTGTTTGATTTTTGTTATTTTCTTGTTTTTGTTATACTGTATTAATCCCGCAAGGGAAATTATTGCCTCTGCATTTAACCCACCCAAAGTGAGCACACACACTCAGAGCAGTGGGCTGCCACACATTGGGGTGCCCAGAGAGCAGTTGGGGGTTAGGTGCCTTGCTCAAGGGCACTTCAGCCATGATGGTGCAGGAAGAGAAGGTGCAGGGATCGAACCAGCGACTTTTTGGTCCCAAAGCCGCTTCTCAAACCATTAGGCTATGGCTGCCCGCAAAGAGGCTGTTATGAGTGTGTATGGTTGTGTGTTTGCGATGTGGTGGACTGGTGAGATGTTCAGGGTGTGCCCACCCAGAGCCGGCTGAGAAAGGCTCCAGCCTCTCTGCGACCCTGGAAGAATTAAATGTCTCGGCAAATAAACTAATTAGTATTATCTGACTTCTGTTAGCAACAGAAAACTAGCGTATTGCCTGTATTTTTCTATTTGGTACAAGGGCTGTGACTGAAAAGCAAAATAATGCATTTAGGATAAATCCACTGCCTGGCCAAAAAAAGTTGCACACATATGCTGTTGTTCCACCTTTAGCCAAGCTTAGAGCATGTAATCGTCATGCCATTGTTTCAACAAACTTAAGCAACATAACATTTACTTCAATCCAGTGTTGGGTTCATTTCTCACCAATGTCTTGAAATAATGAGGGAAAAATTGAACCACTCCATAATGTTTTCTCCAGCACATCCAGAAAACTTTCAACAGGGTTAAGGTCAGGACGCTGGGGTGCCAATACATATGTGGAAATGATTCCTCTAAACCACTCTTTCATTAATTGAGTCCCCATTTTATTTCCGTGCCATCAGGGGGAAAAAAAAGTCCATTGATGTGATAACCTGCTCATTCACTACATTCAGGTCATCAGCTGACTTCATTTTATTGCCATGTTTATGTTGCAGAGCCTCGACCTGACCAACTGGAACAACAATGCCATGGAGATTACATGCTGTGATCAAGGTTTAATTCACTCCATGAAAGTAATTCAATGTGCGACTTTTTTATGGCCGGGCAGTGTATTTAATTCTCAGTCACTCACTCATTCACTCATTTGCTAAACCGGTTAATCCTACTTGGGTGGAGGAGAGGCTGGAGCCTATCTCAACACTGTGTGAAAGTGCGGTACACCCTGAACAGCTAGCCAGACATTGCAGGGCCAGTGCAAACACCACCATTCACACTCACATCTAGGAGCAATTTGACACAGCTGGTTAGTCTAATGTGTGTTTCTTTGGACTGTGGGAGGAACTCAGAGTACCTGGAGGAAACCTACTCAAGCATGGGAGAAACTCCACATTCCACACATGTTTTTACCAAGGCTAATTGTGTCAATGCTGTATTTACTGTATATTACCTTCGGAAAAAAGGTCTAAATATTTTTTTTTGTCTGGACTTTTAATCTAATAATGAAGTTAGATTAAAAAAAAATTGGTCAAAGTAGATCAAAATGCAAAAATAAAGTGGTGTAATATAGGATTAATGAAACATGGTCATAAAATAATTATTTTTGCATCCTTCATATTCCTTGGATTAGTAGATAGTCCACAGTACACAAACACACCTGGGGTTTTTACTCATTTATTTCCTGGAAAGTTCTAGACAGGTTTGTTTACATGAGAATTGCTTCACAGTCACATGACTTCCAGCTTGTAAAACTTTTTTCTCTGCTTTTATAGGCAAAAGTAACGTCCATGTCATTTGGCCAGTCAGTGCATCAGCTACCATTTCAAGGTGGATGCGTCGGACAACTTGTGAGACGCTCACTGGGGTTGAAACGGTTCCTTGTGAAGCAGATGCATTTGCCTTGGCACTGATTATTCCACACGAGAGCAGCCAGGCAATCTGCTAGGCTAACATATGCTCAATACAAAACATGCTGGAGACTGACAGGTAGCGGAGGGAGAAAAATCTGTCTATATGTTTGAGGATGGATGCAGACGGCACGCCACGTTACGGGCATGTGTTTCTCTCACTGCCTTGCTCTTAAAACGGTGTGTAAAAGAATGCAGCAGACACGAAGACAAAGAGGCAGTGACAGCACAAACTTCCTGTCGGCTAGCTTTTTTTTACGCTTTTGATTTAAGAAGTGAAAATTTCTAGCTTTACTGTGAAATCGAGATGTTTTTGCTCAAGGTGCAGGTTTAGATCCAATGTATACATTCGTTGAAAAAAATTGTTTCCGTGATACGTTTTAGCTCAAAGACAAACACACCATAACAGTATTGGGAGGTCACGAATCAGACTATATCATATTGCTCAAACAAACCTAATCCTGGGACGGAGGGGTGGGTGGGGGGTGTACAGCCCCCATTACCTATAATATTCAGGATACAGCCTGATGGTTAGAGAAGCGGCTTTGGGACCGGCAGGTCTCTGGTTTGATTCCCGAACCAGCAGGAAAAATGTGTGGCGGTGGGGAAGTGAGCTGCACCTTCCCTTCCTCCACCTTTATGGCTGAAGTGCCCTTGAGCATGGCACCTAATCCACGACTGCTCTCTGGGTGCCTCCTGGTAGCTCACTGCTCCGAGTGTCTGCGTGCTCACTGTTTACGTGTGTGTGCTCACTTTGGATGGGTTAAATGCAGAGGTAATAATTTCCCTTGTGGGTTTAATACAGTATAGAAAAATCTAAAAAATTCTAAAAAAATCAAAATACCTGAAAAGTCAGGTTTTAAAAAGAGTTTCAACTGTATAAATAAATTTTGTATTTATTGTTTAATTTTGGGGCAGCAAGGTGGCATAGTGGTTAGCTCGTCTGCTTCACTGCAAGAAAGTCCTGGGTTTCTTTGTATAGTTTGCCTGTCCTCCCTGTGCTTGCGTGGGGTTTTCTCCAGGTTCTCCGGTTTCCTCTCACAGTCCTACACAATTCACATTTCCTCTCACAGTCCACAGTCCTGAGCCTAGGTGTGTGTGAATGATTGTATGGGTGTGTAGCCCTGCAATGGTCTGGTGAGCTGTTAAGGGTGTACCCCGCCTTTGATCAGTGTGGGCTGAGATAGGCACCAGCCTCCCCATGACACAGGTAGGATTAAGTGGTTCAGTAATTGAGTGATGAGAGTGAATGAGTGTTTGATTTTGTTTAATCCAGGTGAAAAATGCCATTAATATGGACAAAATGGTAGACATTCTCTCATTGGTACTTTGCAGAAAAGAAACATAATCATAGCTGGCTAGCTAACAGTCAAAAAAAGTTTGTGTTTTACTTGATTTGTTATCTAGCTAGTAGTTCACACATGTTTCTAGATAGGTAGGTAACTTAAACAACTTTAATACTCATTCATTCATTCATTCATTTTCTAAACCGCTTAATTCTAATTAGGGACGCTGCGGGGGCAGAGTACACCCTGGACAGCTCACCAGGCCATCACAGAACTTTCATACTGTCAAATATAAAAAAGATCTAGTTGGCTAGTTTAGCTCACTCAGATTGCAAATGATATTGACCTGTGAAATGTAGATATTTTCATAGGTGCGGACTCACAGGCACCTGATAAATGGGACCAGAGGTGCCCTCCATCACCACTGTCTCAGATATTACTGCGGATATTTTATTTATTTATTTATTTATTTTTAATTCTGTAAACATGAACAAAAATAAATGTGGCTTTAAGTTATACATTAAAATAAAAAAGGGTAAAATGTAGACATCCTTTGACTACTTAATTTTAAACAAAATAATACCTTTACAGTGACATGTGTACTCAAATCCGATAGCATGTCATTTGTTTCTCTCCACCACCAATTACAACTAGCGATGTAATGATTCCGTCCAGTAATGATTCATTTTTATTTACAATAATGGTTTAATTTTTTGCTTCAATTCATTTCTCAGAATATTTTAAACAAAGTTTGAATGATGTAAGATACCGAAAAGATAAATTTTAAAGTCTGTAAAAAAAAACAATAATAATAAGATTAGTCAAAAATTGCTACAGGGGTACTGTAATAATATCGTAATAACAATTAAATATATGTTACAAGTTGGTAAAAAAAATTATAACTGAATTAAGCTTAGTTGGAAATAGTTTTTTTGGGTCATCGTCTTTTTGTAGGAGGAAAGTGGCTCCAGTCAAGCGCCGTCAACAGGGTAGGCATGGCATGGCGGAATAGAGAGATAGCCTTTCCTTTTAAAGATTCCCCTTTCCCTGTACAAATCTTCCACTTTACCATAACCAAAGCACCCCTAGACCATCTCATTTCCCCCACCATGTTTTGCAGATAGCATCAAGCACTCCTTCAGTATCTTTGTGACCCAAACATCTTATTTATCTATAGCACTTCTTTTTTTCCTCCAATCTTCCTCTGTCCAATATCTGTGTTGTTTTGCCCAACCTAATCTTTTTCTTTTACTGAGAAGTCTCAGATATGGCTTTTTCTTTTGCGACTCCAGAAGTTGCTGTCTTGCTGTTAAAATTGAGACTGGTGTTTTGCGGGTACCATTTAATGAAGCTGCCAAGTGAGGACCTGTCGGGCCTCTGATTCTCAAACTAGAGACTCTGATCTATGTGTCCTCTTGCTCAGTTGTGTACCGGGGCCTCAGACTTGACTTTCTATGCTGTTTAGAGCCAGTTTGCCCTGTTCTGTGAAGGGAGTAGTACACATTGTATGAGATCTTCAGTTTCTTTGCAGTTTCTCATATGGAATAGACTTTATTTCTTAGAGCAAATATAGACTGATGAATTTCCGAAGAAAGTTATTTTTTCTGACCTTTTTAAATCTATAATTGAAACCACAAATTCTAATTCTCTAGATATCCATCTAGCATAAAGAAGGGCAAGTTTACTGCTTCTTTAAACACCACAACAGTTTTAATCTATGCTGACATAATTGCAAAAGGGAGTTTCTACTTATGGTAGTGTGACTGTTGGCCCTGGCGAGCTGTCCAGGGTGTACCCAGCCCTCGCCCAGAGTCGGCTGAGATGGGCGCCAATCTCCCCGCGACCCTAATTAGGATTAAGTGGTTCAGAAAATGAACGAATGAATGAGTTTCTACTTATTAATTTGGCTTTTAACATGACAAACTTGGATTAGCTAACACAATGTACCATGTGATATTATATTGTAATATAATATAAGCAGCTCTGTAACACTCAGTTCATTTCAA
Organism: Neosilurus mollespiculum; assembly: GCA_030014195.1. Classification (NCBI taxonomy): domain Eukaryota; kingdom Metazoa; phylum Chordata; class Actinopteri; order Siluriformes; family Plotosidae; genus Neosilurus; species Neosilurus mollespiculum. Next base: position 19,748,933 of record JAQMYF010000022.1, read on the forward strand.
CCACCTAAATGCCACTCGTTTACAAAGCTTGTTTTAGAACATATGGTGGCCATTATATTCCCGTAGTGTATTCCCAAATACTTACATTAATGCTTCTTTGCTTTTTCTTGTCCTAAAGAATAAGTAAGATTCTCTTCTTTTTAAAAAATTGGGTTTTCATACTTGTTGCTCCACCAAATTCTGATTTATCTTTTTATTCTTCCATGTCTTTCTTTCTTCTTCTATAGCTTCCTTCTGGGATTTGCTTTCAAATTCACACTGCCAAATGGCACATGAACAGGATACTGAAATGCCTACATTTTCCTGGATTTCTCAAATAATAGATTGGAAACAAATTAATGTGATGTTTTAAAAAATTCATTCTTAAATAATAAGAATTTACTGAAAAAGTAAATAAGAATCACCTCAGTAAAATACTTTATTGATGTTTAGTTAATAATTAAATAAAAAAATGTTCTTTGTGTTGAATTGAGATTTAATTAAACCCTATTATTTAATAATTAACAATAAAACCAAACAGGCCAAAACATAATCTTTAATGTCTAGATTTCTTGAGAAAAAAATCACAACCGTTGCATGTCATGATTGAAGGTAAGTAGAAAAAAAAGGTCAACGTGAATAAATGCTCAAGATGCTTCCAGATCTCTTTTCTCTTGCTCTATCTCTTTTTTCTCTCCTACCCTTTATGCGACTTCATTTTTATGTCCCATTTAAAAGCCAAATGCATCAGACAAGTCACTCAAAGTAGGACTCATGGGATATGGGAGCCCTGGATCTGCCCATCATTAGACAGTCTCACATTCGCATTTACCTTGTTTAAGGCTCCCATAAAAGTGAAAACCTCTCATTCTTTAATCCACTTCCATAATTTCTTATTTCTAATCATAGTCCTTCATAGATGGATTTTTTTTCTTCCTATACAGTTTACAAAAGCAACACAAAGTCCCATGAATTTGCACAAGACCATATTTGAATGAAAATATTTTACCTACAACTGTCACAACACTGGGGACTCCTTTATATAAATGTTAAGTAAACATATTTACCTAGAAAAATCCAGTATATAATCAGCACAATAATAACTTTGAGGTTGTTGTTTTAATTACAAGAAATCTATGGGTTGGGGGGTGGGGTGGTGGGGGTGATGGTGGATTCTGGTCTTCATTATGCATTATGCAAACTTTCTGACAGATGACAGAACTGAAAATATTCCTGGCAGTAACTTTTACAAAATCACCTCTAGGAGCTGTCTAGGTGGCGTGGCTAATTTTTTTTTTTTAGTGATTAAAGAAAGTAATATCCTTTTTTGTTTTTTTGTTTTTTATTGTACTGCTACATGCAAACTTCAACGCTCTCGCCAAGCCCAGAAATCGAACCCAGGATTCTATTGCTGTAAGGTGGACATGCTAACTACTACACTACTGTGCCACCTGTAAAATACCATTTTTTTTAATTTTATTCAAATTCTCGAAGATTACAAAAAATATACATTGTTCCCATCAAATACTTAATGAGAGAGCTGGTTCGCCTAGCTTACAATTTTTACACAAGTGCAGTTGCTGCAGACCACTTATGATGGCCTGTCCCCTAATCAGTGGCATTAGGCCACACTGAGGAAGAGAGACCTGTTCCTTACATCAGGCACATTTGGTGGGGGAATAAAAGTCTATTTCATTCATTCATCCATTCATTCATTTTTTAAGCCGCTCATTCTGGGCAAGATACACCCTGGACAGCTCACCAGGCCATTGCAGGGCCTAATCCTTGAAAAGAATTATGTCCTTACATTAAATAAAATTTTGATTCAAAATTTTGCTTTTTGTGGAATAAATCTAGAATCTAGATCTAGAATATATACCTTCTATAATTCCCTATATATTACTTTTTTTTTTTTAAATAATAAACACATACATATAGCTGACGTTTCGCTCATTCTAGCAACAATTCCCAGGTGTTGTTTTTTTTTTTTCTCCCTTCTGAAAGAAAATAGTAGTTCCAAACTTAATTTTGTTCTTTTTTGATTTGAGTTATTTTTTTGTGCTTTGACACACAGCCAGTAAAATCTGCAGTCTCCTTAGCACATCCATGACAGCAGCTAAATACGACCAAACAAAGGCACAAACAAAGCACCTCTTCTCAATTTTCCAAATGACTTGTCCATTTTATGAGAATACATTTTTTCCCTTCTTCACCATGCATGGCTTTTTCCCCCTCCCCCTCTCAACAAGGCAATCACCTTTCTGATATACATCTGAACAAATTGATTTCCTCTTTACAAGAGAAGATAAAGACCATGGCAACAGAAATACCTGTAAGTGAAGGATAATTACAGTGCGAGACACCCCCCATGGAGCCCACTCACCAAGTCCCAACAACATGCATTTAAAACCTCAATAGCGCTCGACAGCCTCTCGCGAATAAGCCCGAGATTTGATTAAAATTATAGTTCTTTTGCTCTTACTTCATCTATTAAGATAAGCATCTTGCTCAGGACATTTTTATATATGTATAAAGATGGGGCTGGTACAATTTAACATTTTCCTCCTGCTGCTCGGCATAAAAGGATCCCTAAGGGCCACCACTTTCCTTTCACCTGTATAAAGAGCATGGCTCCAGACGCAGCTCTGTACAAAGACACTCTGAGAGAAAATGTCACACCGTTGTTTGCATTTTTCTCGCCTGTTTTGTGTCAACCGGTTATGGGTTCTGACAGTCGTTTGCTTTCTGTACATAGTAGCGTGTGTGTGTGTGTGTGTGTGTGTGTGTATAGAAATGTGTGTGTTAGTTAATTTATAGCACATTGAATTAGATTATAAAAAACACATGGCAGTTGTAATATAATAATTCTATTCAAAGAGCGGCATGGGGGTGTAGTGGTTAGCACGTTGTCCTCGAAGCAAGAAGGTCCTGGATTCGAGGTGATGGTGTTTCTGTATGAAGTTTGCATGTGTTTTCTCCAGGTACTTCAGTTTCTTCCCACAATGCAAAGACATGCACATTAGACCAATTGGCTGTTCCAAATCACCCCTAGTTGTGTGTGTGTGTGTGTGTGTGTGTGTGTGTGTGTGTGTGTTGGACTTGCAATTCAATTCGAAGGCTGATGTGGTACATGAAGAGTTTCAGGATGGTTCAGGGTGGTAATTGTAACCCCGCCTCAGATTTGACATCACACAAACCTGTTGTTGATTATTTTTCAACATGGCTACTGTAATGCAAGCCAGAACTGGAGTTAATTTGTTCCTTGGACAATAAATGTTGCTGTTCGGGAGATTTCAACATATTGTCTCATTTTGTAAAAAAAAAAATAAATCAATAAATAAAAATAATAATCACTAAATGCTATTACAGGCAGCCTGTCATAAAATAAAAAGGAATAAAATACTTTACATACAGGGTGTGCTGCTAAAGGAAAACAACCATTTGTTTTTGGTTAACACATCACACAGCACTGCTTTGTTTTCTGTATAAAAGTGTCTTATTCCTAACGTAATCTAGCGTGAAATTCTCATACCGTATATGCCGAACCACTTAATTCTGCTAGGATGGTGGAGAGACTGGAGCGTATCTCAGCTGACACTGGGTGAAGCTGAGATACATCCTGAACAGCTTATCAAACCATCGTAGGCCAACACACACAACCATTCACACTTATCCATTCACACCCATCCACACCTAGAGGCAATTTGTAACAGCCAGTTAACCTAATGGCCATGTCTTTGGACTGCGGAAGGAAACCCATGCAACCCACGGGAAGAACTTGCAAACTCCACACAGAAACACCCGAGCTGGGAATCGAATCCAGGCCTTCTTGCTGTGAGGCGGACGTGCTAACTACTATGCCGCCATGCCTCCCCCCAATCGTTTAATTTAATTATACTTTATTATTGTTGCTCTGTCCCTTGGATCAGAATTACAGCTCACACTTACAAAAATAATTACTGTAAATACAATCAATATAATAAAATGAACACATACCTCATTTCATTCACTTCCTGCATCTGAGTCCGTGCAGAGTCGACTTGTGTTTACTTGAAAGTGAATCAAACGAAGAATCACAGTGAGGTGGAGAACAGAGTTCTGTTCAAACAGACTAAGTACAATATGTAGGAAAGAAAGTTTAAATGTAGTGTCATAATCAGGGCAGGATTTAAACTTGAGACATATCTTCAGATCCAATTACTTGCTTTATTTCTCCTAGCCATCATCATCCAGAATAAAAAGAGTGCACAATGTCTGTGCATTGACTCTATTAGCCAGAGAAATTATTACAATTAAGGTCATCATTATCCCAGTGTCTTTGTGCCAAGTGGTCAAGTGGAATAAAATCAAGGCATTAGGTTCCACCACTTTCTGCTTGGACACACACACACACACACACACACAGACACACACACACACACACACACACACACACACACTTTCTGCTGCATGAGACCACGATCACTCCTGGCACTTATTAATTAGGCTTGAGATTTCAGAGCATATTCGGAACGTATCTGCAGCCAGGCACGTAGGCGTCAGAAGGAGGGAGAGAAAACTTCCGTCACACGCAAAAAAATAGCAGCCAGCGATTGTCAGCCACAATTACTCGCAACAAACAACTCAGGCCTGCTGTGAAGACTCATAGCCCAGGGGTCAAGTTGATAGTGGACAGCCAATTAGGTTAGAGCGATGCAATGATTATCAGTCTGGAGATGCATTCTGGGAAAACGAGGAGAGAAAGGATCCTGGGATTGAATGTGGCCGTCAGTGGACAAGATTAGAATTTGACTATTTTAACATGCCAGTCTAAGGTGGAATCATGAGATGAAATCATGAGGTGGAATTTAGTATAAACTACACACCAACATAAAGAACAGCAAACTTAAGCAAGATTTGATAGTTTAGTTTTACATACACCACCTGGTCAAAAAAAGTCACACACTAATATTCTCATGGAGTGCATTTAGCCTTTATCACAGCATGTAATCTCCATGGCATTGTTGCTCCAGTTGGTCAGGTCGAGGCTCAGCAACATTAATGTGGCAATAAAATGAAATCAGCTTATGACCTGAATAAATCACATATGTACTGGAACTCCAGAGTCCTGACCTTAACCTTATTGAAGGTTTTCGGGATGTGCTGGAGAAGACTTTATGGAGTGGTTAAATTTTTCCCTCATCAATTCAAGATGTCAGTGAAAAATGAACCCAACACTGGATGGAAATAGATGTTATGTTGCTTCAGTTTGCTGAAACAATGGCATGACGATTCCGTGCCATAAACAAGGCAGAGGGCGGAACAACAACATAGTCGGGTGTGCAACATTTTTTTTTAGCCGGGCATTGTATTTTAACAATCACAGATATCAGATAAGCTCCATGCATTCCAAGCTGAACTAAGCGCTGATGTAAAGTTTTAGTATATACTACACAGAAACAGAAACATGAGTAAACTACATTTCTGTAAAGTTATTTAAAGATTTAAGCCTACCTCATTTGTAAGCAATCATGGATGAATGTACAAGCAAATTTTAGTTTGAAGATAATGTAATATATTTTCATATATAGTCAAATGAATTTGAGCTAAATGGACTGTTTTCACAGTCTTGGAAAAAGTTTTGGATCTGCTCAAAATCTCGTGCGAATTCAGAGTGGCTCGAATACAAGCAAAGAGCTTCGGAAGGAGTTTGGCCCTTTTTGCTTATTTTTGAACGGCTCACCCAAACCCGCCCCTTGTGACAAAGAAAAACCCATGAAATGATGACATGTCATGTGAATCCACCTTTTTTTTTGTTTGTTTTGTTTTTTTATACAAAGGAAAACCCGCAAAATGATACACAGGTCACGCGAATCTGCCCCTTCTATAAAGAGGCGGCCGGTGGGATTTCTGTGCGCCTCTATTTATACTTTGTTTTCAAAAAAAAAAAAAAAACAAAAACAAATCTACATATTTTCTACATGCAATGTGCTTCTTGCCATCTCACACATTTCTAAATAGAAATGGTTGTTCCGGTGTCAGTGTACTTACTGCGCAAGCTGCTTTTCACTATAGGCAGAGGAACGCGCATCTCAGAACTGTTCCATTTGTGCTAGGATCTGATTCTTTGGGATGTATTAGATGGGAAATATGGGAAATATTTATAGGCTGTGCAGTAATCTATTGCTGCATTTTTTTTTTATTTACTTTTCCTGGAGTAACTAGTTCAACTTGGACTTCCCACATAATCTCTCCTCTGATATAACACGGGATTTTCCCTTATCAGCGCAAGTTGGAAAGCGGACCTAGTCTGTTATGTGCGTCCGAAATAAATAATAAATTCCCAGGTTTAATTATTAAACACCTCTAACAGGTAATTATGCTCTGATCTGACATGGAACAAATGTATTGTGGGGGAAAGTGCAGGCTTTTATGTGCAGCTCTGCGCTCATGCAGGCTGTCCCATAAGCCAAAGCCGAGCAGCTCATGCTGGAATACACAACTAACCCACTGGACTCGAGAAAATCATATGGAGGTTACATGGAAATATACAGAGAAAAAAAAATTAAAAAGTCATTAAGAAAGAAAGCACTTGGATTGTTTTATATACATTTTAAGGGCTGGTTCAATACAATACATGACACACATCCAGTGCAGGGTCACGGATGCTTAATGATAATCTATATTGAAGGTTTTCATTTTTTCGGCCAGCCGAAACTGAAATCACCCAAAAAACAGTTGTACTATTTCGCCCTATTTCGCGGCCACAATCGCTTACATGTGAGTACACCTTTGGTATATACTATGCAGAACCACAAGAAAAGTAATCTAAAATTAGATTTTTGTGGTTTATTTTCCCATTTTAAAGTGTGATAATGATGACTCTGCCTACTTCAAGTGCCCATTACAAACCATGAGTGTCCAACGTTCTGATTCAAGCATTATCCACTCAGAATAATGATCTTTAATCCCCTGTTAACGGACCAATAGTACCAATAGCACTGTTCCTGTGGAGTATAAGACAATTATAATTATAATATGATGCTTTTCCGATAAGAACACATCCTGATGTCTTTCATTTTATTTCCCAACCCTAACGCCACTATAATTATGAATAATATCTGTGTAATTAATTGCAGATATTTAAAATAGAATAGATAAAAAAAATGTGTGTATGTAAAAAAAAAAAGACTTGCAGACTTCATCAACCCATAATTGAGCTGTACCACTTCGTACATTTTTTGTTTTACATTTTTCATGATTTTATTTTTGCTGTGCTTTGATATCATTTCACGCCACCTAAGGGACTGCAGAAGAAGAAGGAGGTTCTTGTATACTGGTTTTCAGACCGTGCCAGATTCCTCCTGAGATGGAGGGAAAACTTGCTGATAGCACGCAACAGTAAAGCCTTGATCAAAACCAGCACCAGCACAGAGGAGGAGGATACTGAAGAAGAAACAACAATGAATAAGATGATTAGTAGCGCAGTCTCAATACACTACAAAAGTCAAACTCCCAGTTGTTGTTGTTGTTGTTTTAGCATTTAGAAGTCGGGGCTGTTGTCTTTGTTTGAACGTCAAACTTTCAATGATGCGATGGAGAAACGGGGCTACAAACAGTACGCTTACATGAATTCCAGAGAGCAAGGATGACTAATATTCTCCCACCATGAAGCAGAACCATCATTCTCCCTGGCAGAGCCCAAAGGAAACCATGGCTGTGTCCTAATGAGCTGTTCAGAGATGCTGCTGCCTAATGGAACGTCGTAAAAAATAAATAAATAAATAAAAAGATCCCCTTGGCTGCCCCAGAGCCCTCTACCTGAGGAGACGAAGGACATGGAGTGTACCGAGGGAAGAGGCAAATTGGAGATAATCTGCGTCATTCATATTACACGTCCTGACACAAATGATCAGATAATTCACATCCAAAGCGAATTAACATCTGTTGTTTGAATGGGGCTAATGTCTAGCAATTCATCAATTTCACAGGCTTTTTTCAGATTGCTGACCAGAGATTCATACAATCTTCCTAGGTTTGGACTGTTGTTAGAGCTGGAAAAGAACCCAGCAACAAAAAAGTTAAATAACAATTACCATTAGAACAGAATGTATAGGGGAATATTTTGAGACTATCCAAAAAAATGAGGTGAATAATTGTTTTAGTATGTACTACATGAGAGCATTGCATTTCTTTTGCTGAACTGCTTTATCCTTTGTGAGGGTCACAGAGAAACCTCTTTTTTAAAGTTTCAGTTTCGTTATTAAAAAGAAATCTTTTTTTTTTTTTTTTTTTTTTTTTTTTTTTTTTGCGCTCCATTGCCATTCATTTGAGCGATACCTAAAAGTCAATCAGCATCAACTCAGTGATGCGGCAGCCTTATTGGGTTTTCTGTGGCTCGGACATGGGACAACCATCTTAATCGTGTCCCATATCTATGGTGCTCCTTTCAGAAAGAAAATAACTAGTATCCGTAGAATTATTTGTTACTCTTAAGTCATAATATACATGCATATTTACAGTGAAGCTCTTCAACACTAGCAGTATTGTAACCAAGGTATTCTATTCAAAGTAGTTTGATATATCAGTCTTTTACAACAATTAACATACTGTTCAACATTACAAGAGCATCTCTGGCATTTAGCTCTACTTCGACGTATCGAGCACTGTTCTAC
>JAQMYF010000022.1:19787164-19800046 GCA_030014195.1 Neosilurus mollespiculum
TCACCCAGTGACTCGGGGTCCTTTTTTTTTTTTGTCCCAAACACTACTCATATGTTAAGAATACATAATGCTTAAATCAGGTTATTATAAATATCCCTGTATTTTGAAGTAGCTACCATATGTATAAAGCCATATGTATAACCATGTTATGTTTCATAACAAAACATGTTATGAAACATTATGCTTACATTTGTTGTGTATTTCAATAAGAATTTATTATACATAATTAACAATTTTAATTTTAATTGCATTATATAATCTTTAACCATATCCAAGTTTTATGAAATACAGATTTTTCCAAAGCCTGTACACATTTAGTTCTTGGTAAAAGAGTATAGACTGAATGTCTGACCATTTTAAACTTCAAGACCATTCACAAGCATGCTTTATTTCTAGCGTCCTGTCATTCGTCTGCCTTTCAGTGTCCTTTCTATTTTTTTGACAAGTCTGAACAGTGGATCCTCCCATCCTCTCACCTGTGAAGGAAGCTTTTTATCATGTGCATAACGCATTTCTAATGTTCATTCACACCCCAGACCCACACATCATTCCATCATCACATGATACAGGACTGCAGAAATAAACAAAATCAACTGGATCTAAGACCAGAATGATTTGATGTGATGTACTGTGACGTGAACTGGAATACAAGGAAAGATAGAAGGCATATTTAGAGCCTGAAATCTCACCTAGAACAGATTTTTGCCAAGTTTACTTTTTTAGGTATAAACTAAAACACTCATCAATTATAATAATACAAATATTAATAATATTAATATTATTTAAAAAAAAATCATGCACCATCTGTTGTTAAATATGTTTGATCTTTCATACATTTTCTCATATGCACTTTGGTTGGAAACCAAATTTGTCAACTTGTGCGGATAAATCCTGAGACAGACGGACAGACAGAAGAGATCAATATTACACTCAGTGGATCCACTTGCAAGCCTTGTGAACAAAACATAACAAATAAATAAATGAACAAATACATACATAAATAAATAAATAAATGCCACCATTTTTCTGCTGTATATTAAATTCCTCTCAAAACGTGAGGCGACTATAATAGAACGCCCCGCGGCGGTATCCGAATATTGCTTTTGACAGAACCCAAGTTCCACATCCGACAACATCTAAATAACTGGAAGTAATATTCTACAAGCTGTTGGAAGAGAAATCAACTATCATCGCATTAGTGTTCCTCAATCTGTCAATTTTAGTGCTTTGTTATATTCAAGTAGGTGTTTACACTGTACAGATCCGAGCAGACCTGACGACGGATGTGCATAAATTTATTTTCAAATAATGGCAAAGTTTTGGTTCCTCACTTAGTTTAAAATCTTTATTTGTAGTTTTTTCCTAAAATAGAACCTCTTGCTCAGAGCTTGTATGCTCAGAGCATTGAGCTTTGCTTCTCTGCTGTTGTTCACACACTCACACACACATATAACACACACACACACACACACACACCCCTCCCTTAATTTGATTGGCATATTCTACTAAAAAATTCTAATTATCATGCAACCACCATTACAATCTCTTCCACCATTTGTTTTTGTTGTTTTGTTTTGTTTAGTTTTTTCTTCCGATGACTCAATAAAAAAAATCCAAGCTGAGAAATGTTACAGCTTTAAGGAGAACTTACATCGCTACACTCCTTCAGACTTCCAGAGGCAATCCGTGGGCTTGGATTTCAATCTTTTGCATCCTTATTCTGTTGATCTGAGTGGGAAAAACATTGGACGTAATAACGTAGTAAGTGGAAGCCAGTTAAGAGCTAGGAAGCAGAAGGCCTGGATGTCTTTACCAATGACTGTATGAACGAATGGATTAGTGGATGTTAAAATCGTTCAGGGTGCAGAGAAAGGCTCCAATCTTCTTTGATACAAACTGATTCAAACTTATCTCAGCACTGACTTCATGTGTCATGTGTATGACAAATGTTTAAATAAAAACAAATCATCCAACCATCAGGATTACACGCTGTGCCTCCAAGAGTCCGCCATGGAAAACTTTTCTCATACTTATTCACGACTGAGAGACGCAACCTTGTTTGCCAACTCACGTTGGAAAGTGTGTTTGAAAAAAGACGAAGAAGAAGGATTAAAGAGGCAAAAGGGGATTTTAAAAGTCCCAGTGATTGAACCTTGGACACTTTGAGTTATCCGGCTCATCAACATGCCCTTGGTGGATATTTTAATCTGACTGATTGGAATTATTGCCTGTTACGGCGGCATGCCCGTTAGGAAAAGTGGAACAGTCGAGCGCAGTATCGCTGGCGGCATCGCAAGAGCCGTTTCCTTCTGCATTTTAATCAAGTTTGCCTGCTTGAATTTTAGAAATGTAATTCTGCCCTCCACTGGCACAAAATAGGTGCGTACAGGAAGGCAGGAAGCTTCTGTCTCACTCATAGCCTTGAGCATTGTGTGTGAAAGAGTGTGTGTGTGTGTGTGTGTGTGTGTGTGTGTGTGGGTGGGGGGGGGGATTTTGGACAACTTTTTGGATATCTGTATAAAAACAGACCACTTGTGGCGTGAATACAGAATAACTCACATAATAATCTAATAATCAGACCTAGCCTGGAATAAATAACCAATAAAAAGTAATACAGCACTCGCTGTTACAGAAGTGATGACGAGATGGCCGCCAGAACTGCGGATACTGGCATTTTAGCCATATTTAGCATTAACTAGCATAACACTGACTCAGTGTCGTTTATAAGAGAATAACAGTACAGTACTTAAGCAAAGTCTCTCATCCTGAGGTACTTTGACTCCAAGTGTTAAATCAGATTTGTTTCCTAATATGCTGCATACATTACTCACTTTTGCTAATGTTAGCAATACTTGCTAGCGAGATAAATTTCTCAGACCTCCCACAATGTAGCTGGCCAGCTATCGTAGCCTCAGAGTTTACAGTATGTAGTGAAGTGTTCATTGATTCATTTACTGAACTGCCTAATCCTACTAGGATAGTGGAGAAGCTAATCCCTATTTTAGACGACTCTAGGTGAAGGCAAGGTACACCTTGAGGAGCTCACCATTTTATTGCAGGGCACACACACACACACACACACTCACACACACACACACACACACACACACAACCATTCACACTCACACCTAGGGGCAATTTGGAACAGCCACTTAGCCTAATGTGTATGTATTTGGACTCCCGGAGGAAACCCACACATGCACGGGGAGTACATGCAAACTCCACTGAGAAACGCCCTCACTGGGAGGGATGGCATACACTCCCCTTTCACTCACAGTGATCACCAGCCAATCCATGGGTGACTGTGAGCTCATTCGTACAAAAGAGGCAGATCGCGCTTTCCCTCCGAGTGTGTCAGGCTGCCTCCAAACGTGCATGCACAGCAGTTCATAAAGAGGTGGGTGTCAGCACTGCATGCTTACGCCCCTTCCTGGTGGTCGTATGTGATAGGGAAGCAAAGCTTGACCAGTGGGAATTGCATGCAACTACAATTAGGGCAGAAAAAATGGGGAGAAAAAGAAAAGAAACGCCCTTGCCAAACCTGGGACTGAAACCCAGGACTTGCTTCCTTTGAGGCCGACATGATAACCACTACTCTACCGTGCCGCCCTGGGGCGAAGGGTTTTAACAAAAAACATGAACCTTATTAAGGTTTCCCTTTCAGTTCCCAGGTAGATTAAATAAAGATGAAATACAGTGGTACCTCTTGGTGATAAAATAGAATTGGATCCACGAGGTCTTTCCGCCATGATATTAATAGCATCACCATCTTTTTTATTCCTCTTGAAATCGTATCCCCTCTTCTCTTTCTCAACACTCGATCTCAGACTTTTCCACTTTCTACTAATCGCTGTTGCGCCGGCAAGTTATCACACATGCGCAAGATCGTTCCTCCGGTCACGCCGCCTCGTTATTGTTATTGTAAACATACAGAACCAAAACAAGATGTAGAACAGGTGAATAAAAACACACACTAAACCCAAGAGCTGGGGAAACCTTGTATTCAGCCAGAATGAACTGAAAATAGAAGAAAAAACACACAGACTATTCAGTAGTGTATGGGAACGATTAATGAAGCATAGATTTAATGAAATTGCTAATACAGTGTGAGTCTGTAACTGATAATCTATACACTCTTTTCTTTTTCTTTCTCATGTCCTGCCCACCTGTCTCGATTAGCCTGTATAGGTTATTAAAGCTGGCCATTACTGTAACTATGTGAGAGTAAATAAACTGTCTATTTGTCTGCTGTCACATTGAAGTTAGAAAAGAGAGCAGTGTAAATTTGAAAAGTATAAACCTACAGTACAATACACGTATAAACACACACTTGGATAAATCTGTGGTGTAAATGTTCAGTAATGCCGTGTGTGGGAGGGTGGGGTGTAAGGAAGGGACTGCATGTGGGTGTATCGAATCACTGCTTCTGTTCCAAAGAACCTGAGATTAGATTTTATACTGTGATTGTATTCCATTTCCTGAAATGGTGCATCTTGGGAAATGGGAAAAAAAAAAAAAAAAAACCTCTGCTGGTAAACAGAGGAGGGAGGAGGAGCAAAAAGAAGAGCAAAACAGGTACGTATTCTGGTCTAAGAAAACCCCATGGTCACTTCTCCCCTCCCACGCCTTCACTTTCATATTTTCAAACACACGCACACGCGCGCGCACACACACACGCACATGTTTTACTATCCTTGTAAGGACCTTTAATGTCAGACTTTATTATTAAATTAGATGTTTCCCTCAGGAACCAAAAAAGGAAACCTCTTAGTTTTTCCCAAATCGGAATAATATTTCATCCATTCATCCATTTTCCAAACTGCTTAATCCTAGGAATCTGGAAATCTTAAATCTAGGAAGCTGGAGCCTATCTTAGACGACTCTGAGAGAAGGCAGGATACACCCTGAACAGCTTGCCAATCCATCACAGGGCAACACACACACACAATCATTCACACTCACACCTAGGGGAAATTTAGAACAGACAGTTATCCTAATGTGCATGTCTTTGGACTGTGGGAGGAAACGGAGTACCTGGAAAAACCCATGCAAGCACAGGGAGAACATGCAAACTCATGCAAGCCTAGGACCCAAACCCAGGACCTTCTTGTTGTGAGGTGGATGTTCCAACACCTGAGTAATATTGTAAAGGGAAAAAACTGCATTGTATCTAAGTTCTACTTCACTTTTACTCACTTTGTAGCCTCCCTGCGGCCCTAGAAGGATTAAGTGTTTCAGCAAATAAATGATATAAATAAATAAAACCATGTTATTTCATGAAAAATATATAAAAATATTTTGCATACACATAAAAATGCTAAGACCCCTGGGCAAGGTCTGAAACACAAGTCTGACCCTGTCCACCCTGCAGTAGAAATGGGTACCAGTACTATAAGTACTGGACAGGTAACCTGCAATAGTCCAGCGTCCCATCTAGGAGGAGTTAAACTCTTAGTTGCTTCATACTATAGAGACCGTGATAAGTTCCGGCTCTGGTGAGGAACTAGGCTCGGGTGTAAAATCCCGACAGACCTACCTACACTTCAATATAATAATATTAAATGTTTCATCTGAATGAAAAAGTTACCTTCTTTAAGTGTGCAGTGAAGATTATACACCACCAGTTTGATCTAAAACGGCTCCTAATAAAAAGAAGTGAAAATTACTTCTCTATAAGTTTTGGTGAAAATATATTGAACAGTGCTATTGTACTACTGGCAACGAGAACCAAAAAAATAATTCCGACAAGACTATTGAGGTAAAAGTATGAATAATAAACAAAAACACCTAAAATACCAATTTTACAGAAAAATTGAAAGGTGTCACAAACTGTATTTTTTTTACTTTTGCACAACATGAATGAACATTGGACCATATGGAACAGTTCAGCGAGTGAAGAAAATAAAAAATACAGAACACTTATACAACTTAACAAAATGAAGAAAAATCAGAAACCAAGTTCTATTCAAGTGTTTATTTCATGTAGTATCGGATCATATTGATGAGAATAAGTAAACAAACAACAATATATAGTAATAACAACAATAACAGTCTCTTTTTTTGAGAAAAAAAAAAGTCAATATTATGTGTGAACAGCCTTTACTTTGATTATAGCATTTAACCTTTCAGGCATTGTGTTCACATATTTTTTTATTTCTTCACTCGCTAAACCGTTCCATACGGTCTGAACTTCATTCATGTTACGCAAAAGTCCAAAAAAATTAAATTTGCGACACCTTTCAGTTTTTCTGAACAATTGGCATTTTTAGTGTTTTTGTTTATTAGTAATTTCTCAAGCGACACTAAGTACTAAAAACTATAGAGAAGTCATTTTTTACTTCTTTTTATTAGGAGCCCTTTTACACAAAAGTGGTGTATAATCTTCACTGCACTCTACTGTGTTCTATTTTGGAAACAGACACTAACAATGTGTCTCAGGAGAGCGCCAGATTAACTTACTTTATTTTAAGAATTTCAGCCGCCTGCCCTTTCTTAATTTAAGCTTCTAGAAATAAAGGCAAAAAAATAATGCTTGTGTTGTAGTTTCTTCAAACACACCAAAATTTCCCATTTTAGCCAATCAGAAAGGCAACATGTCTCTGAGCATACCTAGAGTCATAACACTCACGCGCACTTTGAAATCAGCATGTACTGATGTTGCCAGAAGGAAGCGCTGACGTCACACATGATCGTTTTAAATAGCTACTTACACTAATTCAGCACAGCTACACTTTAAGCTCTGACTGGAAATCGTTCACATCTCACTGCGTGAAAGCTCAGCTCAGTTGATCTCCGTATCTGTACTTTGTCACTCATCTCTTCCTGTGCGGACGCAGCTCGAGATGTAATTTTCTGTTTGCACCGTCCTTCCTTTTAGCAAAGTAGTGTACCAGTCATCCAGTTGTACTGATGGGGATGTTTAAGGACTTTAGCTATAACTTTTTCTGAGTTTTGTTTTAAAGTCGTCCTGGAGAACCTCAGAAGCTCCTTGACCTTTATCATGTTTGCATATACAGTATATATATATATATATATATATATATATATATATATATATAAATCTAAAACATATATTTATTTTAATTAGTTATATTTAAGACACTATAAGATTTTAAAAATATTTTAGAAACATCTGAAGTTTAAAAGCATGCCTATGCTTATGAGTACATCCTTATTTTGGTCACATTAATAATACAAGGTTATTTGATGTGGATTTATGCAAAGAAGTACACTGATGAATGCTTCACTAACCAAGCCAAACGCCCCCCCCCCCCACCTCCCCGGCAGCATTAGCATTTATATCTTTCCCTCACCAGAAATTTTCATGTCAGAGGTTCTGTTTTCTATTTATTGATACGTGAAGATAAATCACAATATGAAGAGGTTTTAGAAAAAGTTTTAATAAAAATAAATAAATAAAAAAGAACACCAGCTTAAATTATATTTATTAGTAGACCAGCAAGTGCAAAGGGATTATTTTGCTATTTTTAGCTCCAAATAAAGGGGACGTTATGAGATTTGTGTATATGTGTGTGTGCATGCATGTGTGTGTTGCCTTGAAAACTGATGGACGGATTACCACAAAATTTTTAACAAATTGTGGTCTTGATATTCCTCAAAACAAAAAGAATCACCCTGAAATGGAACCATGTGATGGTTAAATGGCTCTGCAGGTTGTGTTTTAAATTAAAATTTGTGTTGGAAATATGTCTAAGAGGCCCTGCAATGGCCTGGTGAGCTGTCCAGGGTGTGGCCTGCCCTCGCCCAGGGTCGGCTAAGACTCCAGCCTAGGCTACAGCCTCCCTGCAACTTAGGATTAAGTGGCTTAGAAAATGAATTGATGAACAAATATGTCTAAGAATGATGGAGTCTATAAACACATACAGTATATATATAAATATTCTTCCATTTGCTGAACCGTTCAATTCTATCAGGGTCACGGAAAGGCTGGAGTCCATCTCAGCCGACTCTGGGTGAAAGCAGGGTAGACCCTGACTAGCTCACCAGTCCTCCTCAGCGCCAACACACACATACAGCCATTCACACTCACACCTAGGGGCGATTTGGAACAGTAAGTTAGACTAATGTGCATGTGTGAACATGCTCGAAACCAGGACCTTCTTTCTGCGAGGCGGACATGTTAACCACGACCCCCACCATACCATTGTACAAGTGTTTCCCCCTAATTAACATTACTTAAAAAAACAAGCTAATAAACAAACAAAATTAGTCATGGGGGGACAGGACAACAGCGAAAGCTGATTCTCAAGCCGGTGTGAGTCCTGAAACTTCAATAATAATAACTCTTAAAAACTCATAGTCAGAGTTCAAAAATAAAGGGAAATTTTTGAACCGACACGTCATACAGAATTAGATCAGACATGTCCGAGATCACTGCACAGCCATAATGCTCTGTACACAACTCTCTCTCTCTCTCTCTCTCTCTCTCTTTCTCTCCCTCTCTCACACACACACACACACACACACACACACACACACAGCTGCAGGAATCAGGACAGAGAAATCTTTTCCCTTCAACATCACATGTGCTAAAAAGTTGAAGACTGTTTAACCTGTGAATAAAGAATTCCCCATAACCCTGCAAATGGAATAAGAGTGGAGTGTGTACTCTAGTGTGTGTGTGTGTGTGTGTGTGTGTGTGTGTGTGTGTGTGTTAATAAGGAAATAATGCTCCTTCAAAAAAATCCTGAAAATTCCATGAGTCATTCCTAAAACTTCGGGGCGGGGAAAACTAAGCTTTGTACGCTTCCTAGAAAAGTTTCCCACCACTACCAACGGTCAGCTGACACTGGGTGAAGGCGGGGTACACCCTCAACAGCTCGCCAGACCACCACAACCATTTACACTCACACTTAAACCTAGGGGCAATTAAGGACAACTAAATATTATTTACACACATGAAATTTATTAAGCTGCCCTGTGATGTCCTGGCGAGCTGTTCAGGGTGTACTCTGCCCTCGCCCAGAGTCGGCTGAGATGGGCACAAGCCTCACCGCGACCCTAATTAGGATTAAGCGGTTCAGAAAATAAATGAATGAATGAATTTAGTAAGGGTGTGGAGGCGGTGCAAAGGCCTGCTGGTAGCCTAAATGGAAATATCCAGTTAGCCTAAAGTGCATGTCTTAGGACTGTGGGGGGAAACCAGAGTACCCGGAGGAAACCCATGCAAATATAGGGAGAACATGCAAACTCCACACAGAAACACCCCCACTGAGCCTGGGACTCGAACCCAGGACCTTCTTGCTGTGAGGTGGACATGCTAAGAACTACAAATCTATGCCACTGATATAAGATGATCTACAAACTAAAACAACTAACAAACGAAACACTAAAACTCAGCTTGCGGTGGATAAAATAGTTTCAGTTTATTTCAGAGTTATGAGCTGGTAGGCAGCATGGTGGTGTAGTGGTTAGTAAGGTAAGGACAGGAAAGGAAAGGAAAGGAAAGGAAAGGTAAGACGAGATGAGATGAGATAAGATAAGATAAGATAATCCTTTATTGTCCCACAATGGGGAAATTCTCTACGCTATGGCAGCAAAGTGGATAGATGTAAAGAGGGCAATAATAATTTACATAAATAAACAGTATTGGTAGAAAAAATAGCAAATATAGATATAAACAATAAGTAGGAAACTATATAAATTATACAGATATATACGTAGATATAAAGAAAAAGTTGAAAACTAAGGAATAAATAAGGAACGGTTTAAATATAGACATGTGTTTATATATACAACAAACAAAAAGCAGACAGTCAGTCAACAACAGTAACACAGTGAGTGTTGGGTAATGAGTAATAAATGAATTTGTTCAGATGAATATCAGTTACTGATTAATGCACATTGAATTATACATTGCAAAAACTCTGAGAATACTGAAAATATTGTTGTGTTCACAGTAGTGAGTCCTGGTGTGTGGTCTACTGAGAGCACTGCTGGTTGTTGAACAGTGTCACAGCAGCGGGAAGGGAGAACCTTCGAACCTTCACACACTTGGGATGAAGGAGCCTGTCACTGAAAGAACTGTCCAGTGCTGCGATGGTGTCCTGCATGGGGTGGGATTCGTTCTCCATCAGTAATGAGAACTTTGTTCTCAACCTCCTCTCCCCCACCACCTGCACTGAGTCGAGGGGGCAGCCCAGCACAGAGCTGGCCTTCTTGATCGGTTTATCCAGTCTCTTCCTGTCAGCGGTGCAGCTCCAGCAGACCACTCCAAAGAAAATGGCTGATGCCACCGTCGTGTCAAAGAAGGTCCTCAGGAGAGCTCTCTGCACTCCAAAGAACCTGAGTCTCCTGAGTAGATAGCGTCTGCTCTGGCCTTTCTTGCAAAGTGCATTAGTGTTATGAGTCCAGTCCAGTTTATTGTTCAGGTGAACACCCAGGTACTTATAAGAGTCCACTTTCTCAGTGTCCACTCCCTGGATATTCACCGGACTTGGGTGAGGGTGACTGTGCCTGCGGAAATCCACCACCAGCTCCTTGGTTTTCCCCAAGTTGATCTGGAGGTGGTTCTATTGGCACCAGTCCACAAAGTCTTGATCAGTTCTCTGTACTCCCTGTCATCATCATCAGTGATGAGTCTAACAATGGCAGAGTCGTCAGGGAACTTCTGTAAATGGCAGGTGGCTGTGTTGTACGTGAGGTCTGCAGTGTACAGGGTGAACAGAAAAGGAGCCAAGACTGTCCCCTGAGGGGCCATTGTGCTGCAGAACACCGTGTCTGAGGCACAGTCCTTAGTCCTCACATACTGTGGATGGTTGGTGAGGTAGTCCATGATCCATGATGTGAGGTGGTAATCCATCCGGTGAGCTCCAGCTTGTCCCTTTGAAGCAGAGGCTGGATGGTGTTGGAAGCACTGGAGAAATCAAAGAAAGTGATCCTCACAGTGCTTCCAGGCTTCTCCAGGTGAGCTCGGTGGAGGAAGAAGATGAATGGTCTCACCAGGGGGGTGGAGATTGAAGAGAACCAGTTGCTCCAGTGTCTTCATCACTACATTCGCCTCACACCAAGAAGGTCCTGGGTTCGAGTCCCTGGCTTTGCGAGGGTGTTTCTGTGTGGAGTTTGCATGTTCTCCCCGTGCTTGTGTGGGTTTCCTTCGGCTACTCCGGTTTCCTCCCACAAGCAAAAGAGATGCACATTAGGCTAATTGACTGTTTATAATTTGCCCCCAGGTGTGAACGTGAATGGTTGTGTGTGTGTTGGCCCTGCGAAGGTCTGGCGATCTGTTCACTCTGTTCGATCATTGTTGGCTGAGATAGGCTCCAGCCTCCCTGCGACCCCAGAAGGTTCAAACAGTTCGGCATATGATTGAGCGAGTGAGTGTGTGAGTGAGGGAATTAGGAGCCGTGTGTTAAGGTTGTTAGAAGGAACAAAAGTGGTGGAATTAAACAAGAAAATATTTAAATATTTAAATGTTCACTCAAAAGCAACAAAGAAAAGTGTCTCCTGTTCTGAATACGATGTCCAGTAATAATTCACGCGTCACTGTGTATTCTCTGAATAATTTACATTAAAGGTGTTTCAGGTGTATATTTATTGTGTTATTTTTCCCTTCTGACTATAGAGTCTATACTTCATTCCGTCAGCTGGGGAAGCCCCGGTTTTTTAGTGACGTGTTTTCATCACCATGTTTGATTTCTATAAAAGTGCCAGATTGAAACAGTTGTGTTACACAGTCCAGATGTTTGATTTCTGTCATTTTCTGAGGAATGATGTTCTGAGAAATGATACAGACCTGAAGTTCAGTCTTGGTTCACTTATCCACATTCATACTCGATGTTATCGAACTAGCTGCTCATATTTCAATTTCTTTAAATTTCTCCTTTGGATAATCCTACCTTATGAAAATGTTTCTGGGACTGATATCGATCAGAAACAAAGTGGATATCACATAATGTACAGTATGTGTGAAGCAGCTTGGCAGCTGAAACAGCAAACTCATCAAACCACTGAAACCTGGCCCCGCTACAGATCATGTGGGTGTGCGCGAAATCTGGAGCACAAACTAATGTGGAGCTGATTTCAAAGACTATGGAACACTTGCTAACTCACCCTTATATTCATTCTTAGTCCGAAATTGGGCTGCGAGAAGGCTGGAGCCTATCTTAGCCGTCTCTGGGTGAACTCAGGGTACACTCTGAAGACCTCGCCAGACCATTTCAGAGCCAACACACATAACCATATACACTCACATTCACACCTAGGAGCAACGGCCAGTTAGCCTAATGTGCATGTCTTTGGACATTTTTTTTTTTTGTAAAAAAAAAAAAAAATAGTGAAAAAAATAGTGACCGGCGGCGTGAGGGCGAGAGAGGGAGAGAGAGCGAGATCGTGACAGTGATACAGGCTGTGATGGAGAGTGATAGACAGTGATAGGCTGTGATAGCGAGGGCCAGAAAGTGATAGGCTGTGATAGAGAGGTATAGGCTGTGATAGCGAGTGCTAGACAATGATAGGCTGTGATAGAGAGGTATAGGCTGTGATAGCGAGTGCTAGACAGTGATAGGCTGTGATAGAGAGTGATAGAGAGTGATAGTGACAGGCTGTGAGAGAAAGTGATAGACAGTGATAGGCTGTGATAGCGAGTGCTAGACAGTGATAGGCTGTGATAGAGAGGTATAGGCTGTGATAGAGAGTGATAGACAGTAATAGGCTGTGATAGAGAGTGATAGGCTGTGATAGAAAGTGATAGAGAGTGATAGGTTGTGATAGAAAGTGATAGAGAGTGGTAGGTTGTGATAGAGAGTGAAAGAGAGTGATAGTGACAGGCTGTGATAGAAAGTGATAGACAGTGATAGGCTGTGATAGAGAGGTATAGGCTGTGATAGAGAGTGATAGACAGTAATAGGCTGTGATAGAGAG
>JAQMYF010000022.1:19803750-19827552 GCA_030014195.1 Neosilurus mollespiculum
AGAGAGAAAGAGAGAGAGAGAGAGAGAGAGAGAGAGAGAGAGAGAGAGAGATAAACAGGCCAGAACAGGATGTACTTTGTTGGTATTAAACTAGAACGTGTCTGAACAGTACATTGGACATGGGATGTTGATTTGAGCAGATTCTGAGCAGCGGTTGTTGTAGCATCGTTAATGGTAATTTTCTATTTTTATATATTTTTTATTTTTGTACATTTTAAATATCATTCATTCGTCGTTCATTTTCTGAACCGCTTAATCCTAATTAGGGTCACAGGGAGGCTGGCGCCCATCTCAGCCGACTCTAGGCGAAGGCAGAGTACACCCTGGACAGCTCGCCAGGCCATCGCATGGCAGAAACACGCTGACGGCAACCCAATGGCCTACTCTTTACGAACGACAGCAATAGTTCTTTTACATGCCTCTGACCACAGGCAGTGAGAGACATGGCTGTCCTTTGATAACCCAGTTAGCTGCACTGGGGGTTGGCAGTAACAACTCAGTGATAGTGGGGCTTGAACCCCCGACCTTCGGATCAGTAAGCCAGCACCCTATCACCTGGCCACCACTGCGACTTGCAAGCAAAATTAGAAAGAAAGCTGCTTAATGTTTTTTGTGCAATCACATCGACAAGAAAAGGTGTAGATGACGGAGCTGGCAGCTTCACTTTTGGCAAGTGAATCCTTACATCTCTTCACATTTACATGTGAGAGCTCATAATCATCCACATGATCAAACTCTTATTGTATAAGAGGAAGAAAACACTCCAGGGTGTGCTCTTAGTTTCACAGAACATCCCGGAGTGTTTTATTTTATTCCTTGTTCAATTCACCCAAATCCTGGCAGGAAGAACGGTACATCTCACCCACATTGGGTTAAAAAGACAATTCATGAGAAGAGAGGAAGAACTTTTTCAAAGCATGCACTCTGAACACATTCTGCTCCTCCTCCTGCAATCGAAGCTTCAGTTTGTTCTGAAGTTTGTATATATACATATATCGCCAGTGTTGCTGCTGCTGCTGCTGTAAAATGAGGATGGGGAGAATGAGAAAAAAGCTGGAGCAAGACAGAACAGACCTATAAGCGTTTTAAGCGATCGCTGACACAATCCAATTACAGTGCCTATCAAACTCAGCTTCACAGGTTCTAGTTTCTAATTGCCTGGCAAAAATTGACACTTGAGTCGCAACACTGTAATATAATAGGGGGCCAAA
Organism: Neosilurus mollespiculum; assembly: GCA_030014195.1. NCBI lineage: Eukaryota > Metazoa > Chordata > Actinopteri > Siluriformes > Plotosidae > Neosilurus > Neosilurus mollespiculum. The sequence continues at coordinate 19,804,962 of JAQMYF010000022.1, forward strand.
TTAAATTTGATCGAGGGGCAGAAAACGGCGCTTTCACTCAGCCAGGCGGAAAAGAGATCAACCGGCATGATATAATGGATCAAAAAATGAAAATTATTCATTAATCGCATTGGGTTTTCCAATAATGGAAATGACACAGTTCAGACGCTGGCGTAAAAACACTATTAATTAAAGGGATGATAGATCTAACAAGGCATGGAGAAGTGTTCCTCTGCTCGGCTTCGAGGTGAAGGAGAGAGAGATTGAGCTGATTGGCGGGCCATTGCTTTGTGTGTGTGAGTGTGTGTGTGTGTGTGTGTGTAGCAGCTGCAGTGACCGAGTATGAACACATACGTAAATGGATGTCTATTTGGTTGGTGACAGGCACAAGAAGACAAAGGCATTTTTCTTTCTTTCCATCTCTCATCCCCCTGACCACAAGCTGACCTCACATGTTTGAGCGGAGAACTGAAACGTGTGTGAAGTGTATCGGTTGTGTGTGACCCCAGGAGGCAGAGCGGGTCTCGGCGCAGCTCAGCCCTGCTCATCTTCACCGCTGTAATTGGGTCAAAGCGCTGCGTTTTTTTATTGATGTGCAAATTCTAACTGTCAAGGCATGTCACTTCCAGTGATATTAAAGAACACCTACAGGACGACCGTGGGACATCAGCGACACCAGGAATCACATGATTTACAGCCTCAGGCCTCAAAACAACACTTTCCATAGAGATGCGTATCCAAAGCCTTATATCTATAAACTCCTTTCTACAGAATGTACAGTATGATGTACAATGATTAGCATCTCAAATTGGTTTCATTCATATAGATGTTTAATGTCATCATCCATAAAACAATGGTACCAAAATATTTGTTTAATATTTAATATTACTCACTCATCTGCCGAGCCATTTCATCCTACCAGGGTCGCGGGAACGTTTGAGCCAATCTTAGCCAACAATGGGCTAAGGCGGTGTACACCCTGAATAGCTCACTAGACCCTTGCAGGGAAAACACCATCGCATTGCATTTTATCCTTTATTAGGGTCATGGGTAGGATCGAGCCCTTTCCATCTGACTCTGGGTGAAGGCTGGGTTTACCCTGAAAGCACTGAATGCACACAACTATTTACAGTCACATTCAAACCTGGAGGCAGTCAAGAATATCCAAATAGTCTAATGTGCTAGGACTAATTTAAAAAAGCTATGGTTTAAAAAAGATTTACAAGATTGTTAATTAATTCTTCTTCTGGCAGTTCCTGTTAAGGTCACCACAGTGGATCATCCTTAAAAGATTGAATCTGCATGTTTGACACAGGTTTTATGCTGGATGTCAGTCCTGATGCAACCCTATTCATTTACCAGGGCTTGGGAACCAGCATGGTAAGGGTTCACATCATCTTTTATTTAATTAAATTTTATTTGTATTGCACGTTTACCAACTGACAATGACACAAAGCAGCTCCACAGAGAAATATAACTTCCACACATAACCTACAAGCATATAAATTTATAAATATATACATAATAAGCAAGCCTGAGGCAACAGTGGCAAGGAAAAACTCCCCGAGACAACACAAGTCAGAAAGTTCAATTAAAAAACCACAAAAGTTCTTAACTCACTAAAGGAGCATGTCTTTACTTTAGCTTCTAAATGTATTGGCACCCTCAGAACACTTACTGAAATATCCAAAGTGTGCTCACACATGGGTGTATATGTCCGTAAATATTTAGCTCCACTGTGTTCAGATTCAACCCACAATAGCGGCAACTCTCGGGTGATACACGCCATGATACATTCCACAAGTTCACAACTCCACTGGCTCTGAGACTGAGACTGTCTGATTCATCACTGCTATACTTCCTGTATCGACCGGCACTTGCTCCAGCAATTTTTCAAAGCCCAAACCACGATTCTGACATGAGTGCGAGAGTTTATAAGTAAGTGTTCAAGGCCTATAATTGGGTATCGATGGCAAATGATTGTCTCCATTTTGCCATTTTTTCCACATGGACAAACTAGTGGAACTCGAAGAGAACCTAATTATAACCCCTGCTGAGAAGGCTGGACCCAAGCCTGGCGCCTTATCCTCATCAAACTTCGCCAGAACTTGAAAGCGAAACAACCTGCCTGGCTTGCCCAGAAAATGGAATTATGAAAAAATAACTCAAAGTAGAAGAAGAAGTAAAATTGTGCCGTTTTTTTTCTGCTAATCAGCATGCATCTGAGTGTCTAGCATTTAGCACAGCTAGCAACAATCGATCTAATTGCATTGTATGTACAAGGCTTGCACTTTGAATACACCTGCATTTAAGGTTGCCAGTCTTGCCAAGACAAAGAGTTGTTTTGTAAGTAAAGAAACTTTGATAGGACCAAATTATGGACTGCTTGCACATCCCCCAGCAATAAAGTCTGCTATTATTAGCTACTGTATGCCATGTACTCTAAGATCCTCTTCTTTCTCTGTATTTTAACATGCTGTGGAGTGTGATCAGTGACCCAAGATCAGGCTGGCACTGCCCCTGCTCATCCTGTGAAGGATAATTTCGGACAGAGAACAGGTGGACACTAGCCAGGGGAGATGCTTCAGCCAACATGCCTAGAAACGGGAGTCAGCTTGGGTCACACGTCACATAAATCAAAGTGACATGTTCACCTAGGCCTGGAGAGGTCTGGTCATGCCCGCTCCCAGGCCCCATGCCCACTGAGCTACTGACTGCAGTGCTATTTTGATGCATGGTTCAGGGGTGCATTTGGAACAGGTCAGCTGACATGGTTCCAGGACTCGGCTGGAGAATCTTAAAGTGCCGTCTGGTTCCATGGCACCGATGCAAGTGGTTCAGAGGAATAGGCCATTCTGAAGAATCCTGGGGAGGTGAAGGATGAGCATGTATTGGCATGCACAAATTTGCATGGTCATGTGACTGCTCAGAATGAAACATTATTCATTAATTGTATATTACTTAGAGACTTATACTTCCATACTATATTTAACAATTATGTGCCAAAGGTGAGGTGGATGTCACTGAATAGTCAGAGAGGTTATCTCATCCTTTATTAAACTCACTTTAAAAGTTTTAGTATATACTATACAAAAACATAAATGAAAGCAAATTAAAATTAGACTTTTATAGTTTACTATTACATATTTTAACCATGACAAAGGCAGGTGAGGTGTTGCTAATGGCGTCTGTTAAGCCTACTCATTCAGAATTTAGCACACACTCTATAACAGTGACGTAAGTAAACCGTGCTTTGTAAAGGTGTTTAATATACTGTACACTATACAGAAATACAAGATAAACCAACTAAAACTAGGATTTCAATTTATTTTCCCAGTTTAAACGTGACAATGACACTGCCACCTGCTAAAAGTGACTGTGACAAGTGAAGTGGCCATCATTTTGATTCAAGCATTATCAGCATGGAATAATGTTTTGCAATCTCGTGATACTGGACCAATCAGATTGCACCATTCTTGTGTAAGGCATTAGCATAATTTCAAGTCATTCCTTCATTCATTTGCTGAACTGTTTAATCCTACTAGGGTTGCAGGATGGCTGGAACTTAAGGCTGGATGAAGGCGGGCTACAGCTCGCCAGTTCATCACAGGGCCACACACAAACATTCACACTCATATTCACACCTAGAGGCAATTTGGTAAACCCAGTTACCCTAATGTGTATGTCTTTGGACTGTAGGAGGAAACCGGAGTACCCGGAGAAAGTCTACACAAGCACAAAGAGTACATGCAAACTCCACAAAGAAACGCTCTCAATGAGCCAGGGACTAGAACCCAGGAGGTTTCTGCTGTAAGGTGGACATGCTAGCCACTATGCCAACATGCCGCCCTATAGTCTTAAGTAAAGAAGGAAATACTCCATAAGAAGAAAAAAAAAAAAAAAGGGAAATGTTTTTACAAAGAAAAGTCACTCAACTATTGACAAGAACTTTATGTCACTTTTCTTTCTTTACACAGAATTAAACTGGGTAGATCGTCAAACTGTCTATTTCGGTCATGCCATGTTTTTGAGCAGAAATCTGTCTGTAGGAATCAGGCAGCCTCTGAAGTTGCAATGCAATTAAATAAAACAATAAAACCGAGTTGTATCTCCAAAGGAGAGAAAAAATAGAGTGAAATTAAAAGTCTGCTGCATGTTGAGATAATGTCACATTTGGTCGAAATTCTTCTGGGCCTTCAACGACTCTCTTTAGTAATCTAATTCAAGTTTCCATTAAAGCCTTTCAATATTTTCTTCCTCAAACAATTCACTTATGCTTCACTAATCTCAAGTTTGGATGAAAAGGACTTAATTCTCTCTAAATGATTTAGCCAAGTGTCTGTGAAATACACCCTTATTAAATTAATACTGCTTGCCAATAAACTATGGAACAGATATCTTATTTGCATTGAAGCTGATTCGACACCTGGGACGGTCTCGGGAAATAGAGATAATTTCTTGAAAAAGAAAATTGCTGGTTTAGCGTCAGAGCAGAATTAAAAGCCGAATTGTGATTTCCCAAGTCGTGGTCATGGCAGCAGAGTTGTGTTTTATGGGATGATGGAATACTCAGCGTCCCGTGGCTTTTAACTGTAACAATGGACAATCATAACTCCAAGAAAGAGTATTAACTTTTCTTTTCCAAGGTTTTGAAAGGTCGCATGCACCATCCTTGTCAGCCGTCTCTCAGCATCCTCATGTCTCGTCTCATTTGATGAGTTTTTGTTTTTGTTGCTTTTGTGTTTGCTATTTTAGGCAGTTTTTTTTATTTTTTAATTTTTTTAGAATGACAAAAATCCTGAAGAATCATGTTGATGAAGCAAAGTAGCTCATCTTAATACAGCAATACAAGTAGTCCAAAATTCTCAGCACACTTCTGATGGGTCATATTTTAGCTTAAAAAATAAATAAATAAATAAATAAATAAAAACATGGGATGTTGTTTCTAAACTATAGGGGGAAAAAAATCAGGTTTTGATAAGTAATATAATTAAATTTCTTCTTTAAGAAAAAAAAAAAAGTGTTTCACCCAAACAGTATGTAAATGTTTTCATTTAGATTGTGTTCTATTTACCAATAAACGTGGTGATAAAAACAGTCTACAGTCTAAAACCTTACAAGTGAAAAAAATCGGTCACACTCTGCCATATTTTCATCAAGTCCTCAAAAGATTGAATGGGCACAGAGAGAAGTTTAACAGTGCAGTAGGAATGCAGTAGAAACCAATAAGGATGTGGTATGTTCTCCCCGAATACGAATGATGGGATGAAACTTTGGACGTGTTTGTTTCAGGACGCTATAATATGGCTTTAACAAATCATCTGAAAAACCACCTCATGTGAGAGCTAATTTGTTTGTTTTTTTCCTAATTAATTTTAGAAAGTGTCCCCCCCCCCCAAATTTACATTATCACTACTTATTTTTTAGCAGGTATTAAGCAGGTTAATGGAAATACAACTAGTGATTATTTAATGATTTTTGATTATCTTAGCAGGAAACAGAGTTATCATAGGTTTAATTTTTTTTTGTTATTTCTATTTAGTCTTTTAAATTTAGTGGTTGTAATTAATTTTACAATTACATACATAGATTTATTTGTTTCGTTTCAGTGTTAGATTAAATTTCCATTTTGCTGCACATTACTGACACCTGCTGGAACTAGTGTGTTACTGTCTCATCTTCATCTTCAAAGTAGCCTAGCAACCAAAGTACAAATTCAGAAGGGCAAATAAAATAAATAAAAAATGATTTTACATGCAGTTCTATTTTGTTTTAGGTAATGTAGCATTGTTTGTATGATAATTTGAGGGTTGTTTTTTTAATCAACATTTTTATTTTTATTTGTATTTCAGGTAATCAAAATGACTTTTTTACTGCGGGTTTCTGTCTTGGTTATTGTTAACTAGATTATTCCTTATATGAGCAGAAAAGATATGGTGAGGCTCGTGTTTAAATAGGGAGTGACTTTTACTTCAGGCGATAAGATGGAGACAGATGCAAATACTAAAGTGATCGCTGTTCTTTTCATAGCTCTAAATGTATCTTTCCTTTTTTTATTAAAAAAAATAATAATAAATGCTACAACTTTAAAATGCTTCCTTTTTCAGGAAGAGGAACATGGAGATAAGGTAAAATTGATTTTAAATCTTAAAAAATAAAGGAATTTATTCTAAATGTTGGCTCAGGTAAAAGTTAGCACACTGTCGTTGTTTGCAAGGTGACTTCAGAGACCTGGCCATATATATATATATATATATTTTTTTTTTTTTCTTTCCATTTATTTGGACGAAGGTCAAGCTAAGATAGCAACAAGCATATTTTGGTGTAGGTCTTAACCAGCAGCCATTATAACAAGATTTATTTTTATGCTTATTTAAAATTCTGTTACAGAAGCAGTATGTGTTACAGAACACATACATATCTATGTACTACCAAAATATCACTTTGTGATATGTGATCATACGGATTTACCTTGCGGTCGCAGTCTGATTTCAATACGTATGTGCAGTTGTGCCAATTTAAAGCCTGCGCCACTTCCCCGGGATGTGAGATCCAAGATTATCCTGGGGGCATTCAATTCCACGCCACTGACCTTACTCTGGTCCCCAAAACGAGAGGCCTCATGCCATTAGCGCACAGGAAAGGCTTTTAAATGAAATCTAATCTTGTCTGCATCTGATCTGTCCACTCTGGGTAGAACAGCAAACATCCTCTACTGCTGTATCCTTTTCTTCATCGCTCAATATCCTCCCTCAGCAAGAGAGCCATTTCTGTAACAAACGCCCTGCAACAGGTAGCGCCATTGGCTGTAATTTCACTCAGAACAGTTGCCCTCCTAACCTGATGTACAGCAAAGCTCTGGTTTAGCCTCACACACACCAGTGCTTAACATCGGCGCCAGTGTTTCAGTTTCTCTCTACTGCAGGCGGTTTGCTATTTTTGAGTAATTGCAGGTGTAGTGTGTGCTTGTGGCTGAATTGTAGCACTTGTGTTTGTTTCACAATCATTGCACGCCGTAAAGTGGAATTTTATCAACTGCGGAAAGCTATTAAAGCTAATCCGGGAACTTTTAACTCAGTTCTGTATTCTGTTCTGAATTCAAGCTATTTTTGTTTGTTTTTTTTTTTGTTTGTTTGTTTTTTTTTGTTTTGTTTTGTTTTGTTTTGTTTTTTTAATGTGTCTTAAATATCAAGCTTAGATCCAGATAAGTACACTAGGATACATTCTTGGCCATTTTCTTCTCCCAGTATTTTACCTATATAACAATTTTCTCTGTAAATTCCTTGCTTTTAAACCATACTTTAAAACAATGGCTAGACTAGTAAGATAGTTTAAACAAAAGGATGAATTCTACCAAGGACACTAGCTAATTTACAACCCATGCTTCTGACTGATCGCAAAAATGACTGCGCTCACATTCCATTCCATTAAATGTATTTATTTTATTTGGTACCATTAGATATTTAACCACCCAATGCTTAGAACAGATTCTTTAAGCCTTGGTTACATGTCCCTCTTGGGGCTCCAGACAGATATGTTAACATAACATTTTTTTAAAAAAAGCATTGAAAATAAGTTTGCGCAAGTCTTTATAGTATAGTGTAGTGGTTAGCACATCCACCTCACAGCAAGTAGGTCCTGCGTTTGAATTGTGTTTTTTTAAAAAAATGTTAAAATGTATCATTTGTGTCAGATGATTGATTTCTTTAGTAAGTAAACATCTAACAAATGGAATAATGTACAGCAAGCCAGTCATTATCACAAAATAACCCCCTTCACAGTAATTCAAGATCCCTTCACTATACATCAGAGTCTTGATCACTTTGGTGGGCTTTATTTCACATTAATCACCAGGTCTCTTATATAGCCGTTGCTCATTAGAATTGTAGAAAAACCAGGGCCAGATTTTTCTACTGGATTTTGGATTGTTGATGCTGCTGGTTTAGGTTTTCGTCATCTCATATGCTGCATATGTTTATATACATTTTTCATGACAGCATATGTATATAGTAGGACACTGTTTTAAATCCATTAGCTCTGCAGTAGACTGGCAACACATTGAGGGTGTATTATAACTGGTAACATGTTCAAGGTGTACCCCATGTCTTGGCCTCGAACCTGATGAATAAACGGCATAAAAAAATGGATGTTTCAAAACCTTGGGGAAAGAACCATTCAGAAAAATCCTGCTTTTACATTTGTTTTTTGTAAAGCAGACATTGTTGTTCATAATTAAGGTTTGAGAGCAGTAATTAAAACGCTTCTGCTGGAGCCATGACAGCAAGGGAGGGAGGGAGGTCAGGTGAGCGCTGTGCTTTGAGTGGAGCTAAATGTTGAGCAGATAACGGCATCTGTTTTAATACATACTACATGGAAACATGAGTAAACTAGAAAAGCATTCAGAGAGCGCAGACCTCCGCCAACGCCGCAAAACACCTTAAACATTTCCTGGATCCCTATTATAATCTGGATCACTAGCAAACTCTAATTAATTGTTCCTTGTATCATTTCCCATCTGTCTTGAAAAATTCCATCAAAATCCGTGAAGAACTTTTTGAGTAATGTTGCTAACAGACAGACAAACAAACCAACAAACAAACAAACCAACACCGGTGAAAACATTACCTCCTTGGAAGAGGTCAGAAAAAGCAGTTAAATATAATATTATTCTCAATAAAAGCCATTTTGGAGAATAACCACCAGGGGGTAAAATCCCCTGCATCCAGACAATAATCTGGATCCCATTCAAAATTTAATCAATTGTTCCTTGTATCATTTCTGACACATTCTGAAAATTTAATCAAAATCCGTTCATAGCTTTTTGAGTAATGTTGCTAACAGTCAAACAAACCACCAAACAAACAAATGAACCAACATGCTTGTACTTTTATATTTATTTAAAATTTAAACAATATATATTTGGTGAAAGCAAAAGAAAAAGCAATTTATAATGTATAATGTACATCGCTCATTCTATACTATACTTAACCATTACACATCAAAGGTGAGGGGGATGCTGCTGAATAGTCAGAGAGGTCCTCTCATTGCCTCTTTAACTCACTTTAAGAGTTTTAGTATATACTATACAAAAACATAAAAGAAAAGCAAACTAAGATGAGACTTTTATAGTTTACTGTGTAGGTGAGATCTGTGCCTCGAACTGAGTTAAGTGCTGTGTTGCTAAATGCCATCTGGTCAGCCTACGCAGAGTTTACTTCATGCCACACTGCAACATAAGTAAATCATGCTCTGTAAAGGTGTGTTATAATGATGACGTCGCCTGCTCTGGGTGACTGTGACAAACCATGAATGTCCATAGTTTTGATGTTAGCATTATTTACTAGGAATAATGGTTTTTATTCCCCTGACAGTGGACCAATCAGAGCTCACTGCTCCTGTTAATTATATATTAATTACCTGTAACTACAAATCACTTTTGCTTTTTATGAAATAAAACTGAACGGTCCTACTTCCACTCGGAAATTAACTCCAGTGTCGTGTCAAGGCTTGAGGAAGAGCCAGTCATCCACCTCCTAATTAAAATGTAATATTCTGGCGCTATCGACCAGAGCTGACCTAAATCAATAGAAGAGGGAGTGATGGGGATGACACAGGGACGGGCTGGCTTGACAGGACACAGGAGAAGACAGAGAAAAAAACAAAAAGAGTCTCTCTTGCATTACTTGCTCAATTAAATCATCAGGCTTCTCGTTTTGAAAGGGGAAAAAAATCCACTTATTAAGACGAAGTGATTATATTCATTTGATGTTTTTTTTTGGCTTTGTGTCCTCCACCTCCACCTCGCTTCCTGTTCCAGCATTGCTCATTTAAATGCCATTACTCAGTTCTGCTCAGCTGAAGCACATCCCTATATTCTTTAAGGCCTGGGTAAACTTAATCATTAGGTTAACAAGCGAACGTTCTTTGCCAATCATGATCCAGGAGATTTGTTCTGGAAGGTGAACCTGTAGCTACCCTGCCACACACACACACACACACACACACACACACACACATTAAGAAAATAAAAATGGCAAGGGCCTCAGAATTAGCAACAAATAATCAGCAAAAATTGCTTTGCATATTCATTTCACTTTGTAAACAAACATGCAGAAAAACCTTTTAAATGAAACTTGCATCTCATGAAGTCTTATCAAGGAAACAATCAAACGGATAAACATCAAAACAAAGAGGCGCCGTGATTTGATGAATTTCTCTGAACCCTGACGAGGAACTGAAGTCAGTACTCTCCTTCAAACTTCCAACACAGCACGTGCGCTAAAAACACAGCCCTAAAAGTTGCACTCAAATATCTGGTCGAGTAAAATGCACATTGTCTGTTCTGCTCTGTGCTTATGACCCTGCATTAAAATGCATGTTGAAGCTAATTAATGAAAATAGCTGAAGAGGCAATTAAATGCTACTGTTTTCGCGTGTCAATGGCACTTCAACACACTTCATTAGCTTTGATATGCCTGGATTCCATGCGCTGTCAATCCATGTCTGTTCATACACACAGACTAGAGTTGAGCCTTGCATTTTTACAAGTTTCGATACGTTTTAACCTTAGTTGTAAAACTAGAGTCTCTGAACCTGCACTGATCAGGAAGTTCCAACAATTGGAACTGTATCTATTTTTTTATTTGGATAATAAAAGATATATTTTCTTTATTACTCGAAGACATCACGGTTTTCATTTCATGTTTCTGTTGTCTCTAATCTGAGTCCATATACTGAGGCTGGTGAGTTCTGAGCTCAAAGTATACCTGGATAACAAAATGATATGAAGCAATACACCCAGTTTTTAATGTTTCAAGTCCCATGTCCTTTCAGTTTACATTTACAGTTTAAATTTGCAGAGCGACTTACATTTTATCTCACACATTTGAGCAGATGAGGGTTAAAGGCCTTGCTCTGCAGTGGCCCAAGAGTGGCAGATTGGTTGGGCTGGGGCTTGAACCCTGACCCAACGATCACTAATCCAGAGCTTTACCTACTGACCCACCACTGACCTCCAGTGAACTGCTTGATGCCTCATCATGCCTCCTTTAAACCATTTTTACATGATTTTTTAAACAGGATATAGTAGCATTTACAGACGTACTATGTGGATTTTTTTTTTTTTTTTTGGTTTGTTTTATTTTTTTATTTTATTTTATTTTATTTTTTTTTGGGGGGGTTGTTGGCTGTGTTAGTAGAAACAATTATTTTTCTTGTAACTATCAATCACTGCAGTTTTATAAGTTTAGAATGAGCTTTTGTGTTATATAGGGATCAGGTTCTCCTCTATGAAGCTATCATGTTGTGCTACTACATGGCGTTCTGATGCCCACAATGGACAAGCTTCTAGATCATGCTTTCCTCATTTCAACAAGCAGCAGCATGAATCTGCAAGGAAGATAAAGAAACAGAGAAATGAGTGCTTGCTAGTGCTGTTTAACATGTTTAAGAATCCAGTTTTTGACTAATATTAAAATATTAACCAATTTTAACTACACTTAAACATAGAGTGCAAGGTACCTCCACCACACAGCATGGATAATCATTGCAGGGATGTGTAGGGGGTTGTAGAAAAATGTTTAAATTCATTTTTAAATTACTTGTACAATGTAAAACTGCTTTGCGACAATGTCAATTGTAAAAAGCACTATACAAATAAACTGAATTGAAAAAAATTGAAAATTGATAATGCAGCAAATAAGCCCTACATGGGTACTGGTTTTAATTACCCATGTGCTCATCTTATGATATGTCCTATAGTACAAGGACATGACCAAACTAGAGAAAAAAGTCTCTGGTTTGAAGGTTTTTATGAGATGGCTGAGGTTTGAACCACAATCACACAAGGTCAAAGGTAATTGTCACCTTTGAAAGTCCATATATGGTTTCCTAATATTCCATAGTAACAGAATATGAATTTGAAGTAATAAGCGCTCCATCTCCAGAACTTTGTGACCTTGCTCTGGCCTTCACCTTTGACCTTGGCATTCCAAAATCAAGTCATCTCTACGACTCTGGTAGGATAGTGTCTCCAGCAAAACCCATGCATGGGTGTTGTCAGGATTTTGATCACAGACAAAACCAAAACACTGTATTGGTCATAGTCAATGGAGGATTGTACTTATTTAGCATGTTCTAACACAAAGGGAGGGGCACACATCAAAACTATATCTGCCATCTTTACCTGACAAATGAAATGTAAAGGATGAACATCTTCAGATTGGAATATGGGTTTCTTTACACACACCATTAGCATTCATTCAGTCATTCATTTTCTGAACTCCTTAATCCTAATTAGGGTCACGGGAAGGCTGGTTCCCATCTCAGCCCACTCTGGGCAAAGGCAGAGTACACCCTGGACAGCTCGCCAGGCCATCGCAGGGCCCATACTAATGTTCCATACTAATTTTTGTGACTGAACATGTCAAAACTGACTTCCTGTCTCTATCAGGCCACACAGAACTGGTCTTGTTTAATCCACCTGATGTTTCTGACTGATAACACAAACCAAGAATCAAGCAGCCTGTTAGACCTTAGGAGCAAGTCTGTGCAGAATAAAAGCACCGTAATTGAGTATATATCATGTTATATACCTGTGTGTGCATAAGGATGTACTGTACGCAGGGGGCATTGGGAAACATGCGGGCCTTCTGGCGGACGATTTCCTCCGGTGGCCACGCAGCTGAACAAACAATAGCCCATTTTAATATGGTACCTTGCCTCCCTGACATGCATATTCATGATGTGGTGGCGGCGCCTGGCAGTGACACGGGGCGCGCCGGGGATGAGGCGTGCTTCTCCGAGTGTGTCACGTTTCCAGACCAGCGAATTTTTTTGATTAAAGTCCCTTATCCGTTTTATCATGCATATCCTCTCCCTGATTAAAGTGATCTGAGGCTGACACTCACAATGTCAGAGTGAACGAAGAAGACCTCCTCCTCCTCCTCCTTCCAAAGCATGCCTGGAATCTCTAATCCCAGCTCTCTCTCTCTCTCTCTCACACACACACACACACACACACACACACACACTCCAGATATACATTACATAACACTCATCCTGTTTAGCTACAGTATACACACACACCACCATTTCACCCACCTTAGGCTCTGCTTATAATTGTTTCCTTTTGTAAAACCCAAGGTGTGATGCTGAAGGAAGTGCACAGGTTTCATCACCCCTGGGCAAACTCCACATCCTCCAACTTCAGGATGGTGTGAAGAGTGTGGATGAGGAAAAAAAAAAAAAAAGATTCATTGCCAAGAGGTATACGTAAACGATTTCCCGAGGAAGGGTTTATCTGAAGAGGAAGGAGAACAAACAGAGAACAAAACAATATCTAATGGTTGAGAAATGGTTGTGCATTCAGAGTTCACGTTTACCTTCTAAATTCCGGATAAGAGCTTCACCAGTAACACTCGGCCTTATCAGAACATTAGTGTGTTTTGTCAATTGTACAGAGGATGGGGAGAATTTTGGCTACACACCAATACATACTGTGTGACAGAAAATGACAAAACGTGATTGAAAGCTACAACAACATTTCCATGTTTGCCTGTTTTTCACAACATGCTATCTAACTCCGATGAGTGAGTATATTTACCTCCTCAAAAAAGGGACATACATGCAAACACAGTTGTATTGTCATTGAGCCAAAGCTAATAATTCTTTACATATTACAACTCCTTTAGTGATAAAAAATGCTACTTTGTTGACTGTTCATGCTCTGAACGACCATGTCTATATGACATCATTTGCCTGAAAGGGCATTTCATTAGGTGGTTTTAGCATACAGCTATGTTATACAGCAGATTATTCATTAATTTATTCTCTAAGCCGCTTAATCCTAATTAGGGTCGCGGGGAGGCTGGCGCCCATCTCAGCCTACTTTGGGCGAGGGTGGGGTACACCCTGGATAGCTCGCCAGGTCCTTGCAGGGCCACAGTAGATTATAATTTGATTGTTTTTGCTGAAATCTCCAGTTCAGAATTTCCCAAACTGTAGGTTGATAAATGTATGTTTGAGTTTATACTTAAAACAATGTCTTAAAATATTTTATTATTTTTGAATAAACAAAAAAGGAAAGAAAATACATTTGCACAAAACTTTTTTTTTTACAGTCAAGCATAAAAACACTAGAATTTTGTTTTCATAAAATATGCAGTTGAATGCCTATTAATTTCCAGGAGGTCAGGTTTGCATGATTCATACATTTCTGAGCAGGTTTCAATATCAAAAAACATCTATAATCAAGAATTTCAGCAATCAACCAAAGTATGGCATAAAATATATAGTATTAGCAAGAAACAAAGAAAAACCTTAAATGATTAAATTTGTGTCTCTAAAGGTGTATTAACCTTTGCATTCAGCTGCACAGCTGTTTTAATTGCTTATGAATTATGTTCTACCTCCACATCAGTCCTTACATCAAGTTAAAAAAATAAAATGTTGATCTTTAACACTGAAGCAGAGACCCAAAGACATCTGGGAGGAAAGAAGGTAAAGTCAGTCTCGTGTAAGTTGTCAAGCAATGATCAAATACCACAGACACGAGACGATTACAGAGTGCCTCGCTGCCGAAGAAATATAAAGTCCAGATTTAATTCTGATACCAAGAAATAGAATTTCAAAGCCGGATGTCTTATCGTTGGCGTGTCCCTTTGCCGGACTGATTTCCCTAGCAAAGGCCTGTCACTGCTATTATGTTGAACATGGAAGCAATTTACTGCTCTAGCTAAACAGGGCTACTGGTGCTCTTGTAGCCCCTAAATGTTTGAAGTTATCAGGGAAAGGAGGGGGTGTGGAAAGGGAGAAAAAAATAACATTTTGAATGTTTGGGGGTAAAGGCGGTAGGCTGGAGAGACTGTAATTGAAAAGTATCAATCAAAAACAAGGCAAGGGCCAAGAGGTGGAAGCTATTATGTTAACCCATGGAGCAGAGGAAGCAAAATACTTTTCCTTTGTATAGGTAATTCACTTGCTCTCTGCAGACCTTAAGCTTCACACCGAAACCCTGAAAAATAAATAAATAACCCAAGTCTATCTCCGGACAGGGCTCCTGGATTATCAAATGGAGCATGTGGCCATTACAGGGTCTCCTTTTGGTGATACCATCTTGCCACAGAGATAAGTCGTGGACCAGACTGAGCTTCCATACATGAGAAATGAAGAGCTCATTGTGCAGGGTGCATCTTCCCCCTTTCACAGCTTTTCCTATTTCCCTGCTCTATGTTACCATCATGCCCAAGGCTCTCGAACTTCAGTCCAATCTTGGGCTTGCCTTGAACTCGTTGGTATTTGCACTTGGACTTGATTTGGCCTTTGCCATTGGTCTCACCAAATATTCTATTTGGTCCTGCTGCCTTTAACAATTTACAAATTACAAATACTAGTGTTAAATGATCATTTTATAATAGAAGGCATGATGGGTGTATCAATCCACAAAAATTATATACAGGACAGTATTCACTAGTGGGTTTTTGTTTTGTTTTTTTCTGTCTCAGTCATGGTTCCATCTCTCTTGTTTGGACTGATCTCAAATCTCTTTAAGTTTTGTCTTGAAATTAATCATCTTTGGATTAAGGCTCAATTTGGACTGGAACCTCTTTGGTTATGACCTGCACTCAAAGCTCTTAGGAGTTAAACCTTTTTGGACTCAGGCTTGAAGTGTACTCAAATCTCTTTAGATTTGATCTTCCCATGGACTCAAACATATTTGGCTCCAGGCTTGACCCAGACGCAAACTTCATTGGACTTGATCTTAACTTGAATTTGAAGCTCTTCAGACTCAGTCTTGATTAGTTCAGATCATGGACTGGTCTTGGATTCAACAAAGGTGGTCTTAACTACAGAATTCATCAACTATATATGAATATACAACCAGTTTCAAGAAAAGATTAGAAGATGGAGAGAGAGAGAGAGAGAGAGAGAGAGAGATTGGTGATTGACAGACTGTTTATTTCTGCTACATGGCAAATGAACATATATTCATGCATGCCATTTTTCAATACATTATTCTAATTTTAAAATGTGTTTTGCTCTTAACCACAAACACTGGTCATGCTTGCTTCTCTTCTTCACCTACTGTTATGAAGTTTTGGCATCTTTGGAAATGTGTATTTGGTTATTAATCATTAAGTTTTAAGAACAGTTAAAAAAAAAATTAAAAGTTGCTCAAAGTTTGCCCATGTTTCAAGTTTTCCTTCTTCTTAGGAAAAAATATGAATTCACTTACACAGAATTGAAGAAGTGAACATCTAGTGGTCTTTGCCAAACCACACATCAAGGTCAAACTGCTGGTTTTTGACTCACCTGAGTTCTCGGCCTCTCCGAAGCTGTATCGTCTCTGTGAATTAAAACTAAACTGCCATCGATGTGATTCAGCTGGAAATGGGCCACGACAGAGAGCTGTTAAGCATTTCTCTTTGATATACAGTAATGATTGTACACCATATGGAAAATCAGTGGGGTTTTTCCGAATCCTGTCAGGAAACGACTTAAAATAAAACACACTCCCAATAAAACCCACTCAAACACACAACTGGTAGATTTGATGAGCGTGGAGTGCTGAAGCGATAACACAGCTTTAACATCAAGAAGGCTTCAAAAGGAAAACAACAAATGAATGCACACTGTTTTTTCCTCAACTCCTATAATATTCTTGGATCTATCCATGTTCAGGTTTTTTTTTTTAAACTATTTTATGAATGTTTTTTTTTTTTTTTTTTTTGATGTTGTGATCAGTGAAATATTTTTTTTTATATAATAATATTTCATTTTCTTATATAATATAATATCTAGTTTAATGTTGCATTATATTCTCAACACAGGATAGCTCCTGTCACTCATATAATAATAACAATAAATAACCATTGCCTCACCAGCATCTTACTCCCTCTTTTTTGCTGGAAGCTTTACCACTGATAAAAGCATCACCACATGATCCATTCTTTTTTTAAACTCTGCTAAACCACACAATGCTTGTTTTTTGTTTTTGTTAATTTATTATTAAGCTTAGATTATGTTGTCTCTCAACATGAACTGTTGCTATAAAAACAGAAATGTATTATTATTAATTGAGCATCGTGACTGTCTGAGTCAACGGGTTCAACAAAAACCTTATGACCAATCAAATTTGAGAATTCAACCTTGGCATGGTAGAATAAAATAAAATAGAATAAATCAGCTATGCGGACCCTTTGAACTTCATTCATTCATTTGTCGAACCAATTAATCCTATTAGAGTCACAAGGAGGATAGAGCCTATCTCAGCCTACTCTAGGCAAAGGTGGGGTACACTAAGTAGCTCACCAGTCCATTGCAGGGCCAACACACAATCATTCACACTCACAGCTAGGGGCAATTTGGAACAGCCAGTTAGCACAAGAAGCATGTCTTTGGACTGTGGAAGGAAACTGGAGTACCTGGAGGAAACCCATGCAAACAAGGGTAGAACATGCAAACTCCACAAAGAAACACCCTCGCCAAGCCCAGGACTTGAACACAGGACCTTCTTGCTGTGAGGCATACATGCTAACCACTATGCCACCCTGACCCTTTAATATTTTTTTTAAATGTTTTACAAAGGGATTTATGGGATTTATTTATTTTTTATTATTAGGGGTTTTGTTTTTTTTTTTTGTTTAGGTTTTTTTTGTAGCTTTGTACTCTTCATGTTAAAACTCCAAAAAGCTTTCACGGTGCAAACTTGCACATAAAGCTGTGTGAGTGCAAACAGGAGTCCATCACCGCTCCCTGTCCATTCATCCCTCACCCTTTTTGCTTTTTCTCCCCCACCAGTCCAGCTATCTGCCTCTTTGCCCAGTGTGTTCTCACACCTTCACTCTCCCCTTCACCCCCCCCTCACACACACACACACACACACACACTATTTTTTTTTAGGGGAGAAAACAGCACGGCCGAGGCTTTTAATTCAAATTTCATCTGCAGCTCGGCGGCCCGTAAGCTCACTCAGCAGTCACTGGAGTCTAAAGTGGCTCTGGGGAGCGCTCTCACAGTTCTATATGCAAATAGAGCTGCACCTGGCCAGTGGAGCAGGCCTGCTGAGAGCTTACTTATGCAAATCTGATTGAGTGAGAGCATATTGCCACGGCACACACAGGCCTCGCAGACCACAAGTTATATTTCACCCGTGCCACAGTTACCATGTTCAGAGAGAGAGAGAGAAATTAAAAAAAGAAAGAAAAGAAGGGGGAAAAGGTGAAAGAATGCACCATTTCTAGAATAGTAGACAGCCAGTGTGATGAACTTGCTCGTATTGCTCTCTCTCTCTCTCGTATTCCCGATCGAATTCCACCACACACACACCCTGCTTGGTTTTACAGCATCATGGGGCAGATGGAGAATAAATGACACAGGACCTCTGTAATTTCCTATGCACACATTTGCAAATGGGTTGAAATCTCAATATGCCCAACATACCACTCTGTGCCTGAGTGTGGCATCAAGCCTGTGATTAAGTGCTGAAGGTTTGCTGCTGTTTAATCTCCCAGCTCATGCAAGACACTGATGCATCACAGACAAAAGGGAGGAGCCAAATCAAACAAACAAAATAACATCTTCGATGGTGATAGTAAATTAATATATGCACTGCAGATTTAGTAATACGGTAAATACTTTTTATGCACTTAGGATTTAGATATAATAAGACTTATATTTATTAGGCCACCTGTTACAGAGACGGGAAATGCTAATTGCTCACTTTAGCAGTGGATTCTTATTTGGTCCCATTGCGTTTATACTCCATCTTCCCCATCTGTTTCCACCATGCATCAAGGTCCTGATCACACTGTTGGACCTTTTTTCACCATAATGACCAGCTCAATCATTTGATCCAAAATTATTTTGTGATTTAACAATAACTGTATTAATTTAACATTGATTTTTGTAATTTAAATAGATTTTACTGACTTTAAAATAACTGGCACAGAGTCACAGTGGCAATTTGGAACAGCCAGTTAGTTTAATGTACATGCCTTTGGACTGCAGAAGGAAACCAGAGTACCAGAGATAACCCCTGTAGGCACAGGGAGAACATGTAAACTACACACAGAAACGCACTTGTCAAGCCTGAGACTTGAACACAGGACCTTGGTGCCATGATGCTTTGCCATCTGTGGGAAAAATATATAAAAACACTGATACTCTTGTTGATTATTACATTTAGGGCATATGTTAAATTTTCTTTAATCAACTCACTCACTCACTGCCACACCGCTTAATCCTACTCCTACTACCAGGATCACAGGACAGCACTGGGCAAAGGCAGGGTGCAACCTGAACAGCTCACCAGACCATCGCAGGGCCAACACACAACCATTCACACTGTGATTAAAAATTTAATTTTCAAATTTTTTTGTATTTCTTTCATTTATTACCAGTAAACAGGTCATTCATACATTTGTAAGATTTTACACTTCCTGGTGGCACTTGTGTTATGTGCTCTGAGGTGCTGAGTGATTTTTTTTGAGGTACAAAAAATCTTCAGTCAGCTCTGAGATCATGTTTGTATCATATAATGACATGTATATTAACTGAAGTCCCTGACCTGTATGATTTTATGCTTTATGCTGCAGACACGTGATTGAATGTTCAGGTGTTTCTAATAAATTGGTCTAAGTGCGCACACACACACACACACACACACACACACTGTGTGTTTCATTAAAAAAAGCAAAAAAAAAACTTCATGCACATCATCACAGTCCTGCTGTGTAGGAGCAGGTGAAGAAAGAGCTCATTTTTTAACATTATTAAACATGTCACTATATACTCCTATACATTAAACATTTTTTCCACACTACGCATCAATATGTATATTTCTCAAAGCCAGCAGTACATCAGGGCGCCGCGCCTTAGCGAATTTGTCTGCATGCTAATCCAGTGTTGTCACACGGCTGCTCCAACGCGCTCGTGCTCGAGTTAATTCAAGTAGCTCATGTCATTATAGAAGGCATCAGAGTGTAATTGCACTAAAACGTAGTGGTGTGAAGCTGTCCGCTAAATCAACATGCACGCTAACGTGTCATTCTGCTCTTTAGAACAGCGAGTCACGTTGGATCAGATATGGGAGTCGGACGAAATTATTCAATTTGCCCTAACGTAATTATTTCAGATGCGACTCGAGGCCTGGTGCTCTTATTATGACTGATATGATGAATTGAGTAAGCGTACAAGTGGACCTGAGAGAACGCAAAGATCTCGAGAAGTGAGCATGGATTGGTTGCTTTCAGGCTGGGTACTGAACTGGGAGTGTCTTGGTTACAAGAATGTGCTTATGGAATGTGCTCGCAATGGATAGACAGACAGATAAACAGATAGACAGATAGGCAGCCAGACAGACAAATAGATAAACAGACGGGCAAAGAGACAGGTAGACAGACAAATAGGCAGACACCCAGACAACTAAATAGACAGACAGGCAGACATACAAATAGATAGCCAGGTAGGCAGACAGATAGGTAGACAAATTGACAGACTCAAAAACAACTAGGTAGACAGGTAGACAAACAGATAGAAAGATCAATAGACAGATAGGTAGTCCAACAGACATACAGATAAACAGACACACAGACAGGCAGGCAGACAAATAGATAGACAGGTGGACAGACGGATAGATAGACAGGTAGACAGAGAGATAGACAGATAGGTAGAAAAAAATCAACAGACAGACAAACAGACAGATACACAGACAAATATAGATAGATGGATAGATAGATAGACAGACAGGCAGAGAAATAGACAGTCAGTCAGACAGACCACTACGCAGTCAGACAAACAATATATCAAAAAATAAATCAATAAACAAACAAAAACAAAACAATGAATGAATTTCAAATTTTTTTCCTTAGGGAAATCCCATCATCCATCTATCTGTCCATCTTATTATCTCTTTCTATCTCTCTGTCTCGTCTTTCTGTAAAAATAATATATGAATGAAAACAAACAGGAAAATAAATAAATGAAGAAATAAATAAGCAAACAAAAAACAAATATATAAATATCCAAATTTCCCCCTGGAGGATCAGTGCGGTACTTCTATCCATCAATCTAATAGACATTATCTCTGCCTCATGCACTTGTAATAACCCAATTAAGGAGGGAAAGCACTTGCTTTCGTTGTGGCAGGAATTGATGATCCTCCAAGAGCAGACACCCCAACGCTCAAAGTTTACTGGCACTAAGCTACATCAGAGCTTTACCTCAATCTGTGACTCTCAGACCAGGACGACTCCAAGTGAGCGCTTTCACACTTTTAGCTTTTAAGGTGTTCATGTAAAATACAACACAAGACCAGGAGGTGGGGACAGGGTGAGGAGGACAGAGTGAGGGGATGTGAAGGGGTGGAGCTCAGATCTTTTATAGAGAATATGCAAGCCATTTGTTTTAATAAGGCCACTCATGTCATTCACCATACTCAGTGGTTTGTGTGATGGTGTTGGCACTCGATTGTGCCCAAACAACACTGTATGACTAATATCACAGATTAGCAGATTTGTGTCTTAACACTGAGCAACACAACAACCAGAAGTAGGCAACTAACCATGAGGTCATTACATCACTGGTCAGAAAGACAGAGTGAGAGAAAGGGTCACACATGTGGACACTAGGAAAGGTCATCCGTAATCCCACCTCATGCCGACCACCATCACAACAGCTGAACAGCCAAAAGAGCTGCGTGGCTCTCTGACTGACAGTTTTCCTAATTGTATCCACTCATTCATGACAATTTGATTAAAATATTACGCCAAAGTCTCGCCCCCTGTTTGTTCCATGCCTCCAAATCTAATTCTGATTTAAAAAAAAAAAAAAAAAAAAAAGAAAGAGAGAGATTACTTTCACAGGCATGACTGAGGATGCTATTAACTTTTACTTAATCTTTATTAATGCTCCGATTTTAACATATGTATAGCTTTCGTCTCGCTCTCTTTGTTTTAATTCCAGGTTTCATCAGTGACATCTTGACTATAATTTCAGATTCAGGTTAAATCACTGCTATCATGAGTATTACTACAAATACTACCACTACAAACATTACTATCACTGTTATTATTACTAGTACTACTACGAATACTACCACTACAAACATTACTATCACTGTTAGTACTAGTACTACTACAAATACTACCACTACAAACGTTACTATCACTGTTACTCCTACAAACATTACCATCACTGTTACTACTAGTACTACTACAAATACTACCACTACAAACATTACCATCACTGTTATTATTACTAGAACTACTACAAATACTACCACTACAAACATTACTATAATGGTTACTACTAATACTACTGCAAATATCAGCACTAGAAACATTACTATCACTGTTACTACTAATACTACTACCACCACAATTACTACCACTACAAATAATTTACAATCATTGTTACTCCTACAAACATTACCATCACTGTTACTACTACCAGTACTACTACAAATACTACAACTACAAACATTACCATTACCATTACTACTAGTACTACTACAAATACTACCACTACAAACATTGCTATAATGGTTACTACTAATACTACTGCAAATATCAGCACTAGAAACATTACTATCACTGTTACTACTAATACTACT
>JAQMYF010000022.1:19838924-19856238 GCA_030014195.1 Neosilurus mollespiculum
CACTCAACACCACCTCTTCTCTTTACATTAACACACACTCACAGTATACACTCACTCAACACCACCTCTCCTCTTTATATTAACACACACTCACAGTATACACTCACTCAACACCACCTCTCCTCTTTACATTAACACACACTCACAGTATACACTCACTCAACACCACCTCTTCTCTTTACATTAACACACACTCACAGTATACACTCACTCAACACCACCTCTCCTCTTTACATTAACACAAACACACCGACAGTATACTTTGTAAGACAGGTAGGTGACAAAGAGAAAGAAAGATACAGATCTTGAGACAGACAAACAGGTAGCAGACAAACAGGTTGAGATAAGACGTTGCTTCAATTTCTGAATTTAAATGGATCGACATTAAAAGACCAATTACTTTGAGAAAAAGATTCACTTGATGTGAGTCGGTTTGAGGAAATGATTCATTTGAATCATCAGTGCTGCTTTTTTGCCGGTTTCGTGCTGCATCTACATTCTTACACAGAGTAATCGCCACAGTGCTCTCTCTCTCTCTGTTTCTCTTTTTCACACACTCACACACACAGATGCACAAACACACACTGCACCGAGGCCGAGTGTGTCCCTGTTGTTTTGCGTGGCCCGGTGTGCCATGCCAGTTTAGTGCCTGTAAAGTGGCTGCAAAGTGGCCACAGGAGGTCGAGGAGCCTGTGCCATTAATACACTACTAAGGCCCAATTAAAGGCAGGTGACCCAGAGGAACTAGGTCCTCTCCCTCCATCTGCCCTCTGTGGGGCTTCATTAAAGAGAAAGATGCAGGAGACGTATCTCCAAGGATGTCACGGACACGGCAGCAAGCGCCCCTTACAGCAAGCACACACCAACACAACAATTACACCGCATCCAGAACACAAACAACAACACGGGACCAGCCCACAGAAATGATGAGCACGCATGCAATTAAGCCAACAGAGGGAGAAAAGATGAATGTCCTGAATGAAGACACTGATACCTGGTTTTGCTCAGGCAGCACCTGTGTGCATTCTTTGGCCAAAAGAAAGAAATCTCCAGTACGTATTTTTTAGTTGTCTAATATTTTGCTTTGGTCTGGAGCTAGAAGGCCTAGGTAATCAAAAATTATTAGATTCAAGACGGGGCAGCATAGTGGCAAGCAGATTCATTTTACAGCAAGAGGGTCCTGGGGTTTAGTCCCAAGCTCGGGTGTTTCTGTGTGGAGTTTGCATGTTCTCCCCATGCTTGCGTGGGTTTCCTCAGGGTACTCTGGTTTCCTCCCACAGTCCAAAGACATGCACATTAGGCCTACTGACTGTTCCAAATTGCACCTAGGTGTGTATGTGAGTATGAATGGTTGTGTGTATTGGCTCGGCGATGGACTGGAGAGCTTTTCAGGGTGTACCCTGTCTTCGCCCACTGTGCCAGCCTCCCTGCGACCCTAGTAGGATTAAGCGCTTCGGCAAAAGAATGAGTAACTGAGTGATTAGACTCAGTAGGTGTGGCCTAAAGTAAAGAAAAGATAACAACAACAAGAATGTGAGTAATAACACAATTTCCACAGCGTTAAAGGTGACTTTAAACAGATAAAAAGTATACTGTGTCGTTCTTTAGTAAAGTGAAAACTGTAACAGCTACAAAACAAACACTGGATGATTGTTAGATATGATCTGGGATAATTTATCACACATTTAGAAATATATTAAGGCATTATAGGTGCATTAAGTGATTTAAAAGCCTGCAATTAATGCTTATTATTATCCTTATTAATTAGCATTATCATTATAATTTCATTCATTCACTAATTTTCTAAACCGCTTTACTAGTGTGGGCAGAGTACAGCCTGGACAGCTCGCCAGGCCATCGCAGGGCAGAAACATGCTGACGGCAACCCAATGGCCTACTCTTTTACGAACGACAGCAATGGCTCTTTTACACACCTCTCACCACAGACAGTGAGAGACATGGCCGGCCTTTAATAACCCAGTCTGCACTGGGGGGACAGCATTGACAAGCCGGTGATAGTGGGGCTTGAAACCCCGACCTTGGGATCAGTAATCTAGCACCCTACCACTGGGCCACCACTGCCCCTCATTATAATTTAATTGTTTTAATTATCTCACGTAAACATCAATGAGTTGTCTGGGTATTTCTATACATATACTGTATGGAAGAAGTCACCAGTGTCATGGTATTGGAATTTTTCCAGGACAAAAAGTTGATTCTTTCTGGATTCTTAATCACATGACAAGCTGCATTTCACCCCTGCCCAAAACTTGTTTGTGTGTCTGACACAACCACACCCGTACATGAATTTTCACCAACCTTGGTGTTGACTCTACCCTACCAGTGAGTCACAGACATGATTTGGTTTTTGGAATGTCAAGGTCAAAGGTGAAGTTCAGAGCAAGGTCACAAAGTTTTCGAGATAGAGCACTTATAACTGAAATGAGCACTGATAGACAGGACATTACTATGGAACACTAATGTTATACCATATGTTGATTTTACCTTTGACCTTGAGTGACCTTGAAAGGTCAAACCACAGACATCTTTTAAACCCTTCAAACAAGAGAATTTTGTTCGCTAATTTGGACATGTCCACGAATTACAGAATTCATCTTAAAACGAGCACATGGCTAATTAAAACCAGTAACCATATAGGACCTCTTTGCTACATTATCCACGCTGCATAGCAGAGGTTGCTTGCACTCTATGAGTGCCCCTCTAGTTTAGATTTTTTAAGTCGTATTACCTTTAAAAAAATAAAAATGAAAAAGGCTGGTGAATGAATGACTGTTTATATTTGCTGTGATGTGAGCAAGAACAGAAATGGACATTCCACCTGGTCAAACAGCGCTAAAACTACAAGCGGACGAAAAGTATGGAAATCGTGTTCACATGCTGTTGTATCGGAGGAATAAAAGACTTCATCATGTTCTGCTACTGGAAATAAACCATTATGCACTTTGTGGCTTGTTTTCCAAAAACAGCGCAGCCTAAACTGTTTTATTCTTAAATATTTTTGGAAGAACTTCCCACTGTGTTGCTTACAGTTGTCATTTTAGGTGTTTCAAATGTTTGAACTGCAATTTTAAAAGCTTTAAAGCTTCTAAGTCAGAGCTGAGAATGTTTTTGATGGAGGTACATAGCAGAGCATCATAACTTAGACATGATGGTTGAAGTTGATGATGATGTATATCTATTGAGCCGAGGGTCGTTCTGCATCAGCCTGCTAGTGATTCTGCTTTGTTTTTTTGTTTTTTTTTCACTTTTCTTCTATTTAAAAAGCAGATTTCGCTGGGTCTGAGCCAGGGCTCAGGCTGCCTGGAGAGATGTGCGCGGCTGCTACAGCGGATGTGATTGCACTGCCAGTCAAGCCGCACTCCTGCGTGTGTGAGGAGGTGATTAACAGACGTGGGAGATCACACGTATACGTGTCATCAAGCAGAGCTGTTGATGTTAGCCTTGGGACTAAAATGAGTAGTTTCCAAGCGCATACATCGAGGCGTGTTTGCATGTTCACAGCAGGGCTAACTTAAAAAAAAAAAAAAAAAAAAAAGTAGGATGAAGCAAAAAGAGAGAGTGAGATTGTGGGGTAAAATTGGAAGGATAAATGAAGAACAAATCAGGCATTATTGTGGCCTTCAATAAAAGAGAAGGAGGAGAGACAAGTGGACAGTCAGGTGTGGAGTAACACAGACACAGTATTAGCTTCATGTGGATAACACCCTGTTAGCCGCTGCTAGCAGCCCAATTAATGACATTTATAGTGTTGGTTAGGATTCTCACCCATTCACTTTCTCTTCTTTACACCGGGAAAAGATTCAGATGACAATCTTTCTGTGTGGAAATAAACTTACACTACATACTGTTTGCTAAAAGTAAAAATATCATTTGGCTCCTCAGCACCATTTCCTTATACAACAAGAGCACTCGAAGAGGGCAGACCTCTGCTAAGCCCAGTAAATCCCCCATATGAACCAAAATGTCCAATCTCACAATGTTAAAAAGTCATTTAAAAATTCACTTCTAATACAGCTATACTCCACCTCTTTGTTTGTATATAAATAAATAAATAAATGCTGGATTATTGATCCCAAGGTCGGGGGTTCAAGCCGCACTATCAGCGGGTTGTCACTGCTGTCCCCCCAGTGAAGCTGTCTGTGGTGAGAGGCATGTAAAAGAACCATTGCCCTGTGATGGCCTGGCGAGCTGTCCAGAGAGTTCTCTGCCCTTGCCTTTAGTCAAGCATTTTGTTAATAGCCTTTTATTAGGTAAAGGAGCAGATCTGGG
Organism: Neosilurus mollespiculum; assembly: GCA_030014195.1. Classification (NCBI taxonomy): domain Eukaryota; kingdom Metazoa; phylum Chordata; class Actinopteri; order Siluriformes; family Plotosidae; genus Neosilurus; species Neosilurus mollespiculum. Next base: position 19,843,215 of record JAQMYF010000022.1, read on the forward strand.
GGTTCTCAGGCATAGAGAGTCCTCACTCTACATGCTCACCCAGGTCTGTTGACAGTGGAATGGCTGATTGCCCAACGTTACAGGGTGCCCTCATGTCTGCCTTCCTTCTGGTTTCTCTCTTTTTAGTTATGCTGCCATAGTTAGTCATGCCGGAGTCCCTGCCTGCAACCAGCACTAATAAACTCTTATTTTACCATCACACTGTTATAAGAATACCTAATAACCAAGCCCCCCCCCCTTACCCCTTTTCTCTCTCTCTGTGTTTTTGCTGAGGTACACATGCTACTTCTTGGACGCTGGTGATCCTGATCCTCCTGATCCTTCTGCTGTGTGAGTCCTGTGGTCTGTCCTGGTGTGCTGATGCTGGCTGGAGTTCTCATCTTGGAAGCCTCTCGCTCTTGCTGATGAAGATCCATATGGGCCTTGATCTGCACTCAGTGACTGTAAAGATGACTTTTCGCTGCTGGAGATATAGACTCTCTTGCTGCAGTTATTTAGGACTTACAGTTGTGGTATAACCAATTGGACTACATGTTGGACTGTAATGAAATTTTTCCTATATGGTTCGTATTTTATGGTTTCACCCAAATAAGGATGGGTTCCCTCTTGAGCCTGGTTTCTCTCAAGGTTTCTTCCTTTATGTCAACTGAGGGAGTTTTTCCTTGCCACTGTCGCCGCGGGCTTGCTCATTAGGGATGTGTAGGGGGTTGTAGAAAAATTTTTAGATTCCTCCCAAATTTAATTTTACTATGTAAAGCAGCATTGTGACAATGTCAATTGTAAAAAGCGCTATACAAATAAAACTAAATTGAATTGAATTGCCCAGAGTCGGCTGAGATGGGTGCCAGCCTCCCCGCAACCTTAATTAGGATTAAGCGGTTCAGAAAATGAATGAATGAATAAATAAATAAATCTGTTAATAAAGTTTGTTTCAAACATACCAACAAACAAACCAACACCAGAAATAATCACCTTCATAGAGGGGGTAATAAAATAAATAAATAAACAAACATAAATAAATAATAACAAAAATCCGAAATCCAGTCACAAAACTGCTCCAAACACAAGGCCAAAGTCTAGAGACTCCTTTGCATATAAATAGGAAAATTATTCATTACTGTATGTCGAAACCGCACAAAACCTCTGCTAAGCCGAAAAAAGTACACAGCACCCCCTGCTGGGCCTGTTGTGATACCACACTTACAAAAAAAATCTTCCTCTCTCACACTGTTAAAAAATCCTTTAAAAAATGTCTGGATCTAGAATTTGATCTGGTTTATCTCCAAAATTTAACAGATTTTAGAAAAATCAGCACAGAAAGCTTCAGAGCTTACGGAAATTGTACTAAAGTAAAGTAATATTACAATAGTCATTACATTTACATAAATAGGAACTTTCCAGTAGGTCTAACGCTGGGATCTAATTAGATAATTACTAGTTCAACTTCGTCTTCAGGTTAGACAGAGCATGCATGTGTCTAAAGACTCGGAAGAGGTAAATTTTTACATTCGAATTTGTTCACTAATGACATAGTAACTAATGTCATGACAGTAGTAATGCTATAAGTAGTATTAGCGTAAACATGTAAACACAGTCATTCAGGTAAAGTAACAAAAGGTTAGCTAATAAGTATCTGACATTACATATGCCAGTTGATGTCATGGAAATGTCAGTGAATGCGTGTGTTCGCTCCACCAGTCATTTATTTTCTTGTGATTGGAACTGGAAACTTAACTCACACTGAACATTCAGATATCAGAATCCAGTAAAAGCACTGCGGGCTGACGTCTGTATGTGACGTATGTGCCATGAAGCCAATTTATGTGCAAACTCCAAGCCAAAAAAAAGTCGGTGAAAGCCACGCATATCAGAAGCCAGATTTCCATCCGCAGAGGGTAAATACAACACGCATTTAACTGTACAACATCCACCCGCCGCAGCTCTGTATGCATGTCATATGATTTAAAATGCATATTGATTCAACTAATTAATTCCAAATATTTCACACAAGTGAAGGAGGGAGAAAAACACACCCACGTGCACACACATACACACACACCCACTCACCCAAACACACACAGTGTGTAATTAACTTCTCTGTGCATTAACTGTCCCCATGCTGCAGCACTCTGACACTGGGCTATTGTGTGTGTGTGTGTGTGTGTGTGTGTGTGTGTGTGTGTTGCTGTCCTCCCTCCCTGAGGAAACCGGCGCACTAGCTGCTTTAATGAAGTCCCACAGAAGGGAAGCGAAACCTGTCTTGATTTTTCGAGTTCGCCTTTTGAGCCAAGAGCATAATTGGGGACTGAGTATCCAGTTAATGCTGAACAACCGAGGAGGCTCGTGCGGAGAGCATAAGGTGACTCTGCTAATATTGTTTGTAGGCGCTTCGTAATGGTAGGGAGAAAGGAATAGGCGGAGCGTTGGGACACGATCACGCTTTGAAGACGGTCGGCATGAAGCCATCATTTAGCCCGGTGGCCGGAGGGACGCGTAATACCGAGGGACGCTGATTATTTATTGCAAGTGGGCGCTTGTTCTCTAGCACAAGTGAAAAAAAAAAAAAACATTAGGGTCCTTATGAGTGAGGGAGAAAGGCACGTCGTGGCAGCAGGGTCCTTCGCCTCGACCAGCAACTAGGTCACAAACAAAATGTGGCGAGGAAAAGTGGTGGCGTCTACCGAGAACAAAATCACATTAATGCCACAGGGACAGGGGAGTCCCTCAATCCCTTCTTCATTAAAACTAAATAAAAAAACCCAGGTCATTTATCTCTTTCCCTCTAAAGCCATAAACACAAATAGTTTCACTCGGCTATTTTTCTTTCACTCAGTGCCACGGCATAGATCATCGACAATAAAAGTCTCGTCCTGATGACTTGCTGGGTTAAAGTGAAATGTAAAGAAAGTGGAGTGTAATTGGAAGAAATATGATGTAAATAATGACACCGGGGTTATACTCTCGGGGAAAAAAAACACCAAGGCAAAGACAAAGTCATGGGAAATTAGAAAAGTAGGCTTTGGTGCTCAGCTTGAACATTTTCCATTTGGTAACGGCTACCTTTATATCCTTTAAAAAAAACACTCATTAAAGGAACAATAGAACAGGGTGGTGGAGGTGGCGGAGGGGGGTGACAAGGCTTTACAGCTGGGTCCTCCGAAAAGCAAGCAGGCGGTACATCATTGTGTCTGATATTAATTGGATTACAATTAGCCAGATTTAACCCTTATTAATGACGTCCCTGTTAGGATGTTGGGATGACGCGGCAGTCTTGGGTGTCCATCCGCAGAGCCACAGTGCACTCTGTGGAAAGAGGAGGAACCAGCAGCGGGACAGGGGATGAAATTATAATCATCTCGCATGCACAGGTACATGATGAACAGCGAGCCGTTTCAAAGTGTTCTTATTAATGTAGCGATGTATCAAGCAACCATGGGGAAGGCATCTTAAAAAAAGGCTATGGTGCAATTAAAGTGCAAGGGGGAAAAAGTGGACGTGAATAAATTAAAAATAGATATGCAGAAGGCCTGCCTGGAAGCGTAATTGTTTTCAATTATAAAGTGCTTACTAACACATTTAAAATGGTGCTAGACTACAAGCCTAGAGGGGATGAAGCTCCTAATTTGGGTAATTCTAGCTTTGACAGAATCCGAACACTTACAGCAAGGGTTTTAAAGTGTATTTAAAGCTCTCCGAATGTGAACGTTACCAAGGGGACTGTAACCAGGCCTGGGTCACGGTGAGGGAGAGGGAAAGTGGGAACATTATTACCATGGCTTCAGCACCACGGGAGGCCTCCACGCCAGGCTCATCATCATACTCTTCTCTTTTTTTGTTTAAGTAGCCCATTCAGAGATGATCGAACAAAGCAATGCCTGCTGCTTGAGTCGTTTTTTCCCTTTTCCTTCTTTTTCACCCTATCCAATGAGACTGAGGACATGTAGGACACTTTAATAGTTTGCTTCATCTATCTTCCATTGTGCGTTCGCACCTTTGATACTGAAGCTATTCAGTTTTACGCTGCACGTCCTAAAAGCAGAAGAACTTTGACTTTGACCCACCGCCAATTCCCAGAGCGTATAAATGAGTTACAGCTCCAACCTCGGCGGCATGGCATCTGTATAAGTGCTGCTTCGGCCACTATTTCAGTGCCCTGTGAAGATCCTGATCCAGATAAGAGGCTGCCTGTTTGAATGACACCTCTGTTACTTGCGCGGAGGGAAACGATAGCACGACCCTTCAGACTGCAACTTCAACTTGACCTCCGAGCCTGGATCGGATATCAAAACACGGTGCCATCTGGCCTCGGTCAAGACCCAACGTGAGCTCTGGAGCATGAGGTTAATATTATACAGTTAGAGCGCGGGATAGAGACCACAATTATCTTCAATTCCAGGACAGAAAATCCTATTATTCGATATGGACTCGGACAGATGGGGAGGCAGCGACGTCCTCTCCCATTCCTGAGCAAGCCAATCTGCTGGCTGAAGCCACAGCAGCGATAGGGAAAGTACACAATGGTGGGAGAGGGCAGGAGGGCAGCAAGGTTCGCTCTCATTTTTTGTATCAGGGAGCAATACTTGGTGAAACCTGAGCTGAGACCGACGGCTCCATCTCCTCCCAACAGCACGGACACCACAATAGAACCTGCAGGGAGCGTTTGAAACCCTTCAACAGCAACCGCTGGGAGGTGAAGCGACAGATGAACACATCCCATGAGAACCACTTCTCTAAGGGGGTACACAGACCTTATGCGATATGTGCTGGGAATAGGCAGGATTCAGACTAAATATGGGGCACAGTCTACTAAAACGGTCCTGAAATACATTACAAAAAGGCGGCCGGTTTCCTTTTACCAAAGGCAATGCTAATGTGTGTTTCCCTGCCAGCTGAGGTCTGTGTACCATCAGGCCCCAGAGAGCTGTTTTACAGAGCAAGTCTGAGCTTATTAAAGGAAAATACATCCGATTTATCAAAATATGTGCTTGTGCTTTAACAGAAATTTGAACATCTTCTTGTAGGGGCAGAAAATCAACACAAAATACTCCATGTACTATTTATAAGTATGTTAAATTAAGAAGTGACTTCAATGTTAAAACAGATGCATCAATCTTCGTGACCCTGAACATGCCACCCACAAACACGGATTTCACCTGTGGTGAGAATTTAATAGCTGAGACTGCCGCACAAAAGGTTGTGTGTGAGAAAAGCACCACAGCTAGAGTGACCACAATGGTGATGTTCCAAACCACAAAGCCATACCGTCATACCACACTCATGTGAGAAATTGCCTAAGGCATGTTATACGGCTCCATTGTGGACTGCTCTACTGCTGTTTAAAAAAAGCAGCAGCAAAAGCAGCATTAGCAAGACACTTGAAGGCCTAGGAACAGATGATTCTGTCCATTCTGTCTGCTTCTACTGGTGTTTGATTGACCTGGTTACTTAATGACACATATTAGAAAGAGCAAGTGCTTAACAGACATTTCTGCTTCCATACAGGGTGGCAGACATGAACCATGCTATCAGAGCAGCATTCGGTGTTAAAAGCCCTTCATCAAGAATGTAATTGATTCCTGGTTATTAAAATGGATTTATTAAGTGAATTGGTTATTAACTGTTCGTGAAGCTTCTTTAATGGCGCTCCCAGCATGAAGTCCATTAGACAGCATGACCTAATTTAAGACTTGCGCATGAGCCGATTTAGAAGCGGCACAATTTTGATATCAGAAAGGCAGTGATCAAGGGGTAACGGCCTGGAACGCAAGTTTGAACACACTCCTCGGGCCTCCTTCAGAGTTCATTAAGAAAAAAATAATAATAATCGACCAGCACTATGGTGGAAATCGCAGCGTGTGCAAGTGTCATGATAATTAAGATGGCTGCCTCCTCGGATGCCTCCTCGATGGCCCCAGCAGTTATCAAGGCCGCGTCTGGAAGTCATCATTTATCCAAGAAACAGAAACACACAGGGTGCCGAGAGAGAGAGAGAGAGAAAAGCGAAAGGAGGGGGATGCTGGTATACCAAGACAAATGTGAAATATTGGGATATTAGCTGCGGACAGTGAGAAGCAAGAACGTCCCACTTATGCTGTCAAAAATGTCCGTTGATGCTCACTAAATCTTCGAGGTGAACTCAAGCTTTGCAAGACAACCCCCAGTTTGAGTCAAGACTGCGAATATTCTAAATCACAGGCATTAAGAGGAAAAATGAGCCATCTGGACTTGGACAGCGTAAGTGATATGTTCTTACTTCATCCAACTATGTCTAGTGATGCTCACCAATCCCTTAGATTGAACTCATGGACCTCAGTTGTTGTTTTTGAGTGTGTGTGTGTGTGTGTGTGTGTGTGTGTGTGTGTGTGTGTGTGTGTGTGTGTGTTCTGGGGATAGTCTGGATCAAAAGCATTAATAGCAAGTATGCAAAGATAAAGTCAAGGCCTTTGAACATGGACAGTTCAATGTCTTCTGATTACAAAACAACCTGCCGAGATTGCCACCAAGGGAACTGAACTCATGCCCCATGAGTCGGCACCCACTTTCAGTTTGGATTGGAGTAGTCTGCATTAAATGCAGTAAAAGACATAGTTGTTGCAAGAAGACGAGGATGTGCTAATTGGACGTTGAATATGGTTAGTTGGCGTCAATCATATATTCCGATGCCCATTAGACTCAGTAGCACGGCCATCAAAAGTGAAGACTCGAGTTGGCTTCCACTCCCAGTTTCAACTGAGAGCCATATGGATCAGAAACGGCAAATATGCCAAGAAAGGAATTTGGACATGGATGCGGGCAGTTTGATGGCGTCTTCTACCTGCTTATTTTAGCAGAGTTTTTTCATTGTTTCACCCAAAACAGAAATTAAAAAAGTAGCTATATTTTATCATGCCTGGTATCATCTTCCTGATGCTGTCACCAAGGGAACTGAACTTAATTCAGATTAAGGATTAGTCTGGCTCAGTAGCAAAGGTGTTGGGAGAAGCAAATATAAGGGAGTCTCCTGGTATGCAAAGATGCTATTTGGCGTTGAACAATCAGTGTTCAACATCCAGTCATGTATTCTTATGTCCACTAAACTTCCAAACACGGCTGCCAAAAGTGAACTGAACTGAAGCCTCAAGTCTCCGGTTCCAGTTTCACTTGGGAGCAGTTTGGATCAGAGGGATTAAAAGACAAAACTTTCCCTAAAATTATACACACAAAAAAAACAGTGTAGTGTAAACTCACATGGCACCCTGTGGAAGCAAAGAAAAAGAGTCGCCTACCTGCTTATTTCGGCAGAGTTTCTTCATCGTTTCACCCAAAACAGAAATTAAACGTGTATCTACATTTTATCATGTCTGGTATCGCCTTTGAAAATTGCAGGTAGTGGTAGTGTTTAACATTCTCTTGTCAAGTATCCCCCTGCTGAGACAATAAATGCCTGTCCAGTTTTGCTCGCAGCGGCAGCGGCAGATTAGAAACAGCAGGAGGAACGGTGTAGTGTGAATACAATACCGATAAGAACGCGCCTCTTAGCCCCACTGCTACGCCTCGCTTCTGCGAATGTGAGAACCTGCTGTTTTCTAATATTTACACACAACTAGAATCGCAAATGTACCATAACTGCATTGAAAGAGCACTTTATGTCAGCCGCCTAAAATCAGTCTATATAGTTTTTTTTTTTTTTTTTTTTCACGGGTGTTTTCGAGATGGAGGGCACAAGGTGGGGGTGCGACGCCAAATAAGAACACAATGCGAGTGAAATTTCTTTTCATCTAAATAAGAACGAGATAGAAAAAAAAAAAGACTAAACTCATGAAGCCGGAGAGATGAAAATGAGATATGAGATGGCATTTCTTCTTCTTCTTCCAAACACAATAGATTAACGGAACAGATTTTTCAAATCTAACACAATTGAAGTTGATATTTTCAAAAGATCCCCCCCAACCCCCCATCCCGCCCATTTGCTCGATGTAAACCTCTGATCAGATCTGCACGGCCCCCTGGTCCCATATCTGAACAATTCAATGTCAAGAACACCATTTATCAAGTGCATATGAATGGGGACAGTGTGGTCCCATGACCCTGTGAATGGTATAGCATTACCCGTGTAAAGCTGCCTTTCTTTATGAGGTATCAGAGTGCAGTGCCTTAAGGGCTGTTGATTGATGGACATCAGCCTAGCATGCTGATCACACCAGCTTTCACAACCCTTTGAAACTAATCAAGGTTTTTGCACATGGGACTTGACCCTTACATCAGAGTAAAGGCGCTCTATCTGGAGCTTATTCACTGCCACAGACTGGAGCTCTCGCTGAGTCTGTGTTCCACAGAACAAAAAAAAAATCACTCAACTGTCATAGTTGTGTAGTCTCAGTCAGGTTTATGAAGACACATGAGAAACCAGTTCATGACTTTATCACTTTGGGCTACTAGGAACTTTAACGAGGTCTATACGAGCAAGAAATGGTGACCATGTACAAGTTCAAAAGAAATCATTTAGAGGTCAAAGGACATTGACATATTTATATATATATAAAAAAAGTGCACACAGTCTACTTAGACATTTTTTGCAGTGGTAATATACTCAGATAGGGCATCATGGTGGCGCAGAGGTTAGCACGCCTTACAGCAAGAAGGTCCTGGGTTTGATTCCCGGGCTCGGGTGTTTCTGTGTGGAGTGCATGTTCTCCCTGTTCTTGCATGGGTTTCCTCCAGGTACTGTAAATGGAGAGTGTAAATGGTTGTATGTGTGTTGACCCTGCAATGGCCTGCAAACTATTCAGGGTGTACCATGCCTTCCTTCAGAGTCAGCTGAGATGGGCGCCAACCTCCCTGTGACCCTAATTAGGACTAAACAGTTTAGAAAATTAATAAATCAATGAATGAATATACTGAGATTTGGACTCATAAGTTCATTGTGGGTTTTGGTATAACTAAATGGTATAACATTTTAAACCACAATCCAAGTAGTAAAACAAATTTGCAGTTGGGGCAGAAATAAAATGAGCAGGATACATAAACTGCTTGTGATCGGCATTTCAAAATACACCATGTGTTTACCTGGTGTTTTTGATTAAGTCTAAAAAACAATTCCCCTGTATACCAATCTGGCTGTACAGAGTGATGAAACAAAAAACGACACTTTGGCAGATAAACATCTGTGCCAACTTTTGATGTTTTTGTCTAAAGCTGGCCTAACACAGGGGCAGATCTGACCATGGTTCAGTGCGGCTTCCGGCAAAATTGACACCACTGTGTGGCAAAACAGCCTCACACGGGCGGTTTCGAAGACATTCAGCATGGTTTAAAATGATGGCGGTATGGCAGAAAAATTATAAGCAGTAGGTAAGAACAGTGTAAATGGGTTGTAATGAGGCTGTATTGATTGCGGTTCAGAAAGGTTGAAAAAGGTGTTACATGGTTTTAAAGGCCGCCATGAAATTGGAAGCATTTTGAAAATCCTGCAGTTTTTGGCGGTCATTGCCGGTCTGCGGCGAACACCATCATTGTGTCAAAATGATGTCACTGCGGTCCAAGACCGCCCCCACGTGAGGCCTGCTTCATGGGTTTTCATCAAGTATCAAGAAAGGAGACACAACATTGTGTTATGTAGGGAGGAAATGGACAGCAAGAAAAATAAACCACGTTAAATAATGGGCAGCACAGGGGCACAGTAGTAAGCAGATCCACTCACAGATCCCGGGTTCGATTCCCAGGCATTTCTTTGTGGAGTTTAAATGTTCTTCTGGTGCTTGATGGGTTTCCTCCAGGTACTCTGGTTTCCTCCCACAGTCCAAAAACCTACACGGTAGGGTTATTGACTGTTCCGAACCGCCCAAAGGTGTGAGTGTGATTGTGAATGGTTGTATGTGTGATGGCCCTGCAATAGTCTGGCGAGCCGTACAGGGTGTACCCCGCCTTCGCCTAGCCTCCCTGCGACCCTAGTTAGGATTAAGCAGCTTAGAAAATGAATAAATGGATGAATGAATGAATGAATTAAGTTAAATAATAAACTTCTTTACAAATCAAGCCAATTCATTAAAAAAAATTATCAACTGAAATATGAACTAGAAGTTTTGTGTCAGGTTCAACTTTGATGACCTTCAACCTTCCAATTGTTTTAGTAACATCCCAGGAACACCTCAAGAATATCTCTTTCTAGTCCCACTATATCCTTAGAAAATGGGCTGAACACATTACCTTGAACACAGCAGAAACACAGTGAGGACGCTGTATGGTCTCCATGGACACGGAGACCAAAGTCGAACTTTGGACATGCTGAAAAAAACAAACGGATGTGGTTGAATTAGTACTTAAAGACGTTGTAATGACAGCGTTGACAGTAATGATGATAAACCTAGTAGAGACTTCACTAGTTTAGCACAAGCGTGACAAGTGTGAGTTGTTGATGTAGATGTGGACACAAGAAAACTTACAGAATGAATGAAAAAGTGCAGTGTGACCAGATGGATGCAGTGAGAATGTGTCAAGCATGTAGAATGATCTGATCAGTTGTAGTAAGAACACACTGGATGTCGTGTAAAAGTGATCATAGGCGTGGTAAGAAATTAGTGTGAACAGGTTCGACGCCGTGAGAACCTGGCATGGAGGTAGTAAGAAGTTGAAAAATGCACACTTTTGCAATTTGACCATATTGTTGCTGTGTTCATGGAAAATTTCAGTCTTAGCGGTTGTCATGTTGTGTGATGTGGGGCTAATCAGTTTCCCCTTTGCTGTTTACACTTATAGTAGTGTTCCGAACTCTTCCATTTTCTGCTCGCTGTGCTTATCTCAAAAGATCCTTCGACTCAATCTACCTCCATTTAATTCTGCTCATCTGCTAAACCTAACTATCAGCGCATGACTTCAAGTTCAGTACGTTGCCCAGAGGACGATGGGTTCCCATTTTAACTCTCGGTTGCTGAGTTTGCCCTGTTTCTGTCTCTTTTACTTTGTTCATTAAGGGCAGGAGGACTGATTCCTCTAAAGCTGCTTTGCAACAATGGCTAATGTAAAGTGTTGGATAAGTACAGGTACTTACAGTACAGGTAACACACATGGTTTAACATTTGTGACTGTGTAGATGTTTGATTTTGAGAGATAAATCACCCTGTATCTTTTTCTGTACGTTCAGAGTTTCACCTATCAACTCAAAATTTGTTGAAGCCAGCCATCTGGGAAAACCAGAGTTAGTTCTGTCACCAGGCTTCCTGTTTCAAGGCTGAACGGTGCTTTGGAAAATTGAGAATTTTTAAAAGTAGATTTGAAATGTAATTCACAAAGATTTGCAAGTTATTTGACACAAAAATAGAGAGTAGAACAGTGCTACATCATCCAAGATTGTCGTGGGATATTGTCATGTACGTTCCTGATTGACATGTTACGGTCATGTGCTCCACTAATTCTCAAGCACACTTGTCATTATAAAAATCTAATCAATCAGGTATTAACAGGAGATGTGAGAAGCATGAATGAAATTTCTAAATTGATGTTAAGGCATTAAAAAAAACTGAATGTGACTGTTAGAAATATCGAGAATTAGTTGCTTGCTTGTTAGCTCCATGAGCCTTGCAGCTACAGCACATATCTACAGTCTTGGTTGAGAAAAGTGAGAAAGCGAGGTTTTCTGGTGAACTGTCTCCTTAAAAAGTACAGTTAACCAACTACTGTGTTCTGTTCAGCTAACTTTCAAAACAATTCTTCATAAATGCTGAAGAACTTTCGATACTTATCTGCAGACAATACGAGATGAGTTACATACAGTGCAAATTGGACCCGATAACACAACAACGTTATGGGATCAGAGACGAGCGAACCTGACATCCGCCTTATGAAAAGTACAAAGGGGGTCTAGGGCGCAGCTTAAACCGCTGCTGAGCCAAATTTATGTCCCTGCACCAAACTGACACTGTTGTGGAGAAACACAGAGTAAAGCACTGGATATAAATGCAGGTCAATCAATGGCCACACTCAAGCCCATCAAAGCTGCGTGTCTGCTCCGTGTGTCGCCGGTGCAGGGAACAGGTGGTAAAGTTGTGTTTAAATGCTCTGCCCCCCCCCATCCCCTTCCCTCAAGTGTGCCATCATTATGTGCTACTGCCCCCTACTGCGAGGCAATGGCTGTGCGCCCCCAAGGTCACTGGAAAAGAAGGGGGGGAAAGCGCGCAGGGGTGCACTTTACACCACACGGCTGAATCAATCGATATCGCTCCTGCAGCTTGGCTCAGAAAACAAACATTAGGAGAAAACGGCTTTCTCTCTTCATCGGTACAACTTGATGGCTAAGCAGATTTAGCACTGGGAAGGGCTGTGGTCTAAGTAGGGTTTTAAACCACAAAGTCTGTACAGTGGTCTCGACATCTACCTACTTGGGTATTTTTGCTAATTGCCCCAATTTGTGGTTAACACCTGCAGTACTCAGCGTCTTCCCACCTGGAAGCCACTATTTTAGCCAGATGTGAATACAAGTGTGAACCAGGCCAAAACTCAAGAGGATCCCATGTATCACGAGAACCATACTTCAATGTAGCTTGTTTTTTCTCCCAGTACAACCTAATCAATAACCTGATATCATCAAAAATGACTCAAAAATACATATTTTGCCAATGTGTCAACATAAACAAGCACAAAACAATTTAATATGCACTTTTAATTTACATTTTAGGTTGTTGACATGATCCACAGCAAGTTTCATGGTAGCACTTTCAGCAATAGATTTTATATTGACTAAGGAGAGACTTTTTTTTTTTGGTCACTGTACGGCGAGGGGGGGCTTGTTAATGTGGGCATGATGATCGGTGGCATGGTGGACTATGAAAGAATTAGGAAGATGATGTAATGATGGGAGGATGTTTTAGCTGAATAATAAACAAAAATATAAAGTAGAGGTAGAGTTAGCACAAAAATATAACTGGTACCAAAGAAATTGTTCATTTGTATGTGTGTGTATCCTATTTATTTGTAAATCATTTTTGCTTTGGTCCCAAATTTCTATAATAAATTCAGATACAGTTCCACATTTTTCCCCAGCATAAATTTG
>JAQMYF010000022.1:19856391-19869931 GCA_030014195.1 Neosilurus mollespiculum
ACTTCTCTATGAGAAACATATATAGAAGCTGAAAAGAAATTCTTTTCCCCCCTCAAGAGTCAAAAGAATCAAATGAATCAATATGATTCTGAATCAAATTTATTTACAATCATTTTTTTTTTTCGGGGGAATAAGGAAATATTCAAACGTGTGCAAATTCTAAAGTCAACCAATCCACATACATCATCTGTCTCTCATTATCTGCGTTCAATTCATTACTATTCAGAAAGAAAGGGAGAAAAAAAGTCATATCAATCCAGACTGACAAACTCTGCACACACCTTTTTATTTTTATACACACTAGTTTTTTTATCCCCTCTCATAAAGTTATTCTTTGCCCTCTTAATGTCGGAAAGACGGAAGACAGTGCTTATCCTTAAAAACACTTTCTGCCTGCGATCAAACCCAGTAACAAAGTAACAAGATGCGAATCCAAGTAATGCATCTAACTTTTAATGATTGCTCGGTGAGGAACCCAGGAGAGGAAGACTCGAGCTCTGGAGTGACAAACAGCGGGACCCAAGTGTTCGTCTTTTGTCTTGTGCTGATCAAATGGCGGAAGAGTGGAGAGGTAAGGCGCACATGCACGCAGCCTCTTTCCCTGAAGAGCGCCTCAGCTCTGGGATCAAAGAGCAGCGAGCAAGAGAGAGGGGGGAAAGAGAAAGGGGGGAAAGAGTGAGAACGAGTGAACACCAGTCGCACCTCGCCTTTCATTCTGCGACGAGAGAAGAGTGGGATGCGGTGTGGAAAGGCTCGGCACTCGTCGAGCTCCTTCTGGGATTTCCTTATCGAGGGCAAAGCAATCCCCTGTGGACCTCGTCGGCACGGGCCTGATTATTCAAGCCATTACAAAGGGGATGAAAATAACTCGCTACTCAAGGCCTTTTTTTTGTTATTTATTATTTTACTTGAGAATGTACCCAACATCCTGCAGAAAAAAGTTAAGGAAAAGAAAATGTACAGCTCGGAACTAAACCAGACTAGAGTTTAAAAAAATTGAAACAGTTTAAAAGAGAGCTATGCGCTCTTCTTGGGCCTGCCACGGCCTCTCTTTACTCCCACCACGGGTGACGTTGGAGTTCCTCTCACTGTGGTTCGCTTTTTCGGACTGGGCTTCGTCACACCCGTCTTCTTCATGCCGTTGTCTTCTGTGTGATGATAAAACATGTTATAATAGGCATCGTTGTCTTTCTGAAGCAATACAAGACAGAGATGAGACAAAAACCTTGACTCCTTTCACTCGTCTTGAAAATAGCTTTATCTGTTAGAGCTTCGTTTGTCATTTGAGCAAACATATCTGTACAACCGTAAATTTAAGGGTTTTCCAATAAACTGAATGAACGGCTTTCTATGAATTTCTGACAAAGGTAGCTTGATGTATTAAAAATAAAAAAGAAAAGAAAAAAAGCTAGAACTAAAACTTTTTGGGTTACACTTAACCCAAATGTAGAAACTTCTAGATTAAATAACCAGAATACAATCTATATAGGAATAGATCTCATTTAAATCCAGATTAAATTCCATCACTTAAACTTCTTCATGCCATAAGTTTCTTATCTCTGGATTGTCCCCTATAAAAATAAATAAATAAATAATAAATTAGTAAAAATTAATAAAATAGAATAACCACACCTATGTATTTATACCCTAACATGCAATTAACTCATTCAGCTGTCTTGAAAAGCAACCAAATCCTTTATATAATCTATTCTATTATATTATAAATAACACTTAATCAGAGTCTGGCTTGCAACCAGACTCAACATCTAAAATAACTAAATCCATGATCCAGATTCATTTCTTAATTATACAGGATTTAAGAAGGGGCAGAAGAAAAAGAGGAGAAAAAACACTGAGAATGTGAGAAGCAACAAATTTATCCTGTTTCATTTTATGTCCAGAATATTCACTTCCCAATTACTCAGCCAAAGACATCTGCATGAACTGAAATGAATGAGGAGAGCGAGTCAGGGCTGCATGAGTCTCTCTAATTAAACATAGAAGGTACTTATCAAAATCTATTTCACGAATAAGTACTAAAAGTGGAGAAATAATATCAGGGTGAACTATTTAAGCAGCCGTTAATACTGGATGCCACAAGAGGTTGGTTGCCATGTCTTAGATATTTAACTTTTTAGTCAGGGAAAGTCCTATGACATATAAGGAAGGTAAAAAACAGGCCTCATTTTGCAGAGGAGAGGAAACCCAGCCAGAGTACCTTAAACCCAGCAGGTTTTCACTGCATAAACACAGTGAACTCACCCAATAAAACAAAAGAGGGTGTGGAAAAGATGACAGTTTCATTACTAAAATACAACTTAAAAATGCTACAAATAAAATTCCCTGATATTACACAACATTCCTCATCTGTAATCAACTTTTTTAAATTCCATGATCTTCCAGATATTCCACAATCTGTGGTCATTGTACTGCCAAACGTCGCACATAATTCATGTGTAACCGACAGTAAATACAGAAGTAATTTGCATCTGCATAAATGGCAGTATAAATATAATTTGTAGTTTTAAAAGAGCCGATGGTTGTCTCATGTATGTGAAGGTCAACTCGTATTATGTGCAGAAGTACCTAGTTTTATTTTGTTCAAAAGTTCACTAGTTTTTGTCTGATTTGTTAATGTCATATCTATATACCGTTATTTTTGCCATTAACTTGCCGTATATGAACTGACAAATTCACATCCTATCATCTCTATTTCAAACACATGCAAGAATAAAACGGCACTTTGGCTAATGCAAACTATCAAACGGATTATAGCAGATTGCAACTTTGAAAACGTAAACAAAAACCTATTCTATCTATTACATATTGAACAATTAACAACTAGTAGCTTTTGAGCAACTTACTTTTTTTCTGTTGAACCATTAGCTATTAAACCATTTACTACTAATTAATTATTAGCTACTAAACCACTATGAGCTACTGAAACATTCAAAACTAATTAACTACTATCTACTAAACTATTAACTTTCTATTATCATTAATAAAATATTATTATTTTATATTACCTACTAAACCATTAACAACCAACTAATCATCAGCTATAGAACTATAAACTATGGACTAAGCAATTTTACAAATAAAACCAATGTACATAATCAAATGAAGAAACAAAATGTTAGCAGGAGTACCCCAGTAAGCTGACTGCAGGTAGTAAGCACTTACCCTTCTTCTGAGGCAGACGTCTCTTCTTTACAGGGGAGCCATCAGTTTCGTCATTAGATGCCTCTTTTTCTGCTGCTTTCTTTCGCTTAGGAGTCTTCAAATAAAAAGAAAAAAATAGAGGGATAGAACAGAAATGGTCAAATCACTTGCCTACAGTATCCTTGGGGGGAGCTTGAACCTAATATTAAAAAGGGACTTTTCCTCTGCGATATGTGAGGAAACTATTACGTGTGCCTTAAGCCTTAAGCGTGACGTCTGAGCAAATGTAATTACAATTCTGCTCTCCAGCTCTCCAGCAGGCTAAAAAAAATCCAGCAAGGGAAAGGAGAAAAAAAAAATCATTGAAATATCAAATACAATGGGTCTATTTTAATAGTGCTTAGAGTAATTCGGATTTTCAAGGTTATATCCGTGACAGGAGATTACAGGTCGGAGACGCAATTTCATACCACGGTTGAAACCTCCAAACAATCGTTTGTATTTGGAGTTCATTTATTCCAACGTTTCGGAATCCTGTTCTTTGCTAATTCGAGCAGGGGATGGAGAGAGGAACGAACATGGGAGCAAATCACACAAAGTGAACCCAGGGTTAGCCAGAAGATGCACTTAACGACAGCAATCAAATTCCCCCTGTCCTCCACTCAGACTGCGTAATGAACGCTCGGCTGTCTCTCGGACTCGAACCATCATCCCATCGCTTTTTTTCCCCCTTTTCCTTTCCATCCCCTCCTCACATTTCCCTTCCATTTTGCCAATTGCTGCCTCATGATTACCATCCAGACCCCGCTGAGCTGAACAGATTGGCTCGATAATTACATACAATAACTGCAGTGGGCAGGTAACCCTCAGCTGGCACAGGCCAGCTCCCTGGTGGCACTTTCCATATGCAAACGGCATTGTGGGAAGCTGAGGAGAGTCCGTTGCTTCCCGTGTCACGAGTGCACGCGCTGATTGCCGGCCTGCGATCACTCCAAGGTTACCATGTCAGCAAATTTGTGATACATTAGCAGGGAGTACTCAGGCACTCATGAACACAGGCACTGTGGCAACACAGTACTCAGGCAGGCAACACAGTACTCAGGCACACATGAACACAGGCACTCAGGACCTGTCAGAGGGAGGGAGTGAAGGAGAAGGGGAGGAACTAGTTCACAAGGGTTGTTGTTTTTTGTGTTGCATGCTGTCTCAGTAGTTCATAAACATGCTTATATTAACACGTAATTAACATTCTCTTACAAGCAATCGATAGCTGTAATACTACACAGCACAATCTAATGCACCAAGGTTTTTTTTGTTGTTGACTCCTGCAGGAACTTTTATTTCAGTTTGTCCTAATACTTGGAAAACACCCCCAAAAAAAAAAAAAAAAAACATGTAGTCATAACTTCAAAAAACAATGCAAAATAAACCTCAGTGATATCCAGCATATTCTATCATTATATTTAATGGTATTTATTTCCCTTCCAGATTGTCATCACAGAACAGTCACAGCATTTACGAGAGAAAAAGACTTCTCACCTTGACTAAGGATGGCCCTGCACCGGATAGGGACACTCCAAAGTCTAACTTGTCATCATCGGTGGAGCTGATGCTTTTTAATCCCTGCTGCAAAATGCTGCGCAGCTTCGGGTAGTTGGGTTTGTCCGAGTAGCCCAGCATCTTAACCTCCTCCATGAATTTTATCATTTCCTCTGAAATACAGGGATGCAAAGGGGTAAAGGTTGGTTACTAAGGTTTCTGAAAGCAGATTCAATTTAGACATTGAGACAAAATGACAATATTCTGCTAGAGTTTATTATTGGGCTGCCACTGCTCGTTGTTTACCTGTTAAATTCCTGACTACTGCCTCCCACCATTTTTTTTCACTAATTTGGCTATAGCCAATACACCAATTATTGCCTCCCTATCACACAACCACTACTAACCAGGTATGGGCGAGCTGTCCCCTCCATGACACATGATGCTGCTACCTACATCTTTATGATTACCTTTACATATTCAATAGCATGGACCCTGGCACGCATGACACTTGTGATTGGCTGGCTTGGTTTAAGTGACAGCAACCTGGATTTGAACTTGCGCTCTATCAAGATGATAGAGGCGCACCTTGTTGATGCACCACTTCAGAGCCAAGCAATTAATGCTTCTCTTGTCTCCAGTGTGAGAGTTTCATAACAGTCAGAGGAAGGCATGTAACAAGGTATTGAGCAACTACAAATAATTCAATTTATAAAAGATTTTTAAATAAGCTGAGATTATTATAAGGCTGCATTATTGCATAGATTTGTGTTCTTTAGACTGCAGAGAGCACATACAATAACATACAGTAGATGGTATTCATGTGACATCACTGTAGACAGAAGTTCTAAGCAGCAGAGACACTAAATAGGGCAAATCATAGCTCAAATGCTGCAAAAAGAGACAGACATGCAAAAAAAACAACAACATAAAAACATACAAAATGGGGGGAAAACAAGAAGTCAGTCTTTTTTTTTTTATAGAGAGTGAGTTGTTTTATATTTAAGCCTAACTACAACCTCCACATATATTATCTAGAGAACTAGGAAAAAGGCTTATTTGCTATTTACATTTTTATTCTTCATAAAATGAATTTTTACTTAAAAGCCTATTTCATTTTACTTCAATCTTTACAAATGTAATCATGCATATATACATAATTATGCTCAGCTGTTTAGCAATTCAGCATTTTTTTTATTTAGCGAAAAAGAATATTTAGGGTGCTAAAGAATAGGAAAATATATGTTGCATTTTTGGGAATAAAATTCTATCAATTATTATTTATTAATTTGTTTCACTTTTTTTATTTATTGTGGAAAATTGGAAACCTAAACCAAATATCATGAGTTATTAGAAGCCTAGCCAGGAGTTGAGCTATTACCACGTTTTTCAACACATTAAATCTCCAGGATCAAACTGTGTGTGTGTGTGTCTGAGTGTTTAACTTCAGTGCTATAACAGATAAAACATTCCTTGACATGCTGCTAAAGAAGCAGCATTACTGTTCCTAATCACTCGACTCCTTCAGTGATTATTTTCCCATGACAGCACGCCTCCGAATGCATAATACTTTCTCACATTTTTTACAATTCTGTGTACTGTTATGCATCAGTGAACCGAATAACAGCCTGCATGACTGGCAGAAAGTAGAACTTTTGCCCGCCTCTCTGTAAAGAGCCATTTCCATTTCACAAACCGATGAAAGAGGAAGGTGTGTGTTTAACACTGCGCTGGGAATCGGTCGCACTTCCTGCACCAGCGTCTCTTCGCAGCAGGTGTCGGCACTCTGACCTTCAGGCTAAGTTTAGTGAAAAAAGGGGGCGACAAATCATTGTGTGCGGTTTCTTATTCTTCGCTGCTCGCAAACTGTTGTTTATCATCGGCTGCTCAAATTGTCACACCAAACAGAATTAGCCATGATGGCCTCGCTAAGCGCGCCGCCTCCCATCACCTCGGCATTGGGACGAGACGTGTGTGAGCAAGACAACAGCCCGAGGAGGGATCTCTCCGTCTGCTGTGCGCCTGTCACCGAGCTTCAGAAGTGCCATCGCATCACACAGCGAGCAAACGGCTCCTCTGACGCCTTTGATTTAAAAATAAATAAATAAATAAAAATGACAAAAAGAGAGTAAGTCCTAAAGTTGTGCAAAAGTAACAGCAAGTTATGGAGTACAGAGCGACTATGTGGAGTGAGATATGATCCTAAAAAATGATGAATCATATATCCGTTAAAAATTTCAGACTTTGGGATATGCCTTTAAAATTTAAAACACTTATAATTTAACTAGACAAATATTTAGATATCGTTCATCTCATTATAAACAGGACTGCACAAAACCTATAAATTCGAATCCCATGAAACTTGGTGTAATAGTGTAACGTGTTTTGATTTTGCTACACTATATTAATCCTGCAAGGGAAATTATTGCCTCTACATTTAACCCATCAAGTGACAACACACACAATCGGAGCAGTGGGCTGCCACACGCATTGGCGGCGCCCGGAGAGCAGTTGGGGTTAGGTCCCTTACTCAAGGGCAGTTCAGCCATAAAGGTGAAGCAAGGGAAGGTGGAGCTCACCCAACACCCCCCCCACCCCCCCCCCCACACACACACACACACACCACCACCTATTTTTCCTTTTGGTCCCAAAGCCGCTTTTCCAACCATTAGGCTTCAGCTGCCCCCAGCCGAGTGTTAAAGAACTTGTGACATTTTGGAGTGGAATCAAGCCATGAGGCAAATTCAAGAACTTTGGTTCACTTTCGCAAGATATGGTATATTTGACCTTGGTGGGAGTCAGCGCTCTGAGTGCCCTTCTAGGGTTTTTTGATTTTTTTTTATTGTTTGCACAATAATATTTTCTTGCAACTGATCGAAAGCTTCTTTGGGACATTCCAAGATCCAGAGAGAATTCTGTGATCCTCCAATATACAGTAGTGGGAGAAATCTCAAATACCTCCTTATTAACGAAAGTATGTGTGCTCACTTATTGGCATAATACAGCAATAGCCTGGTAATGCAGCATATGTCATATGTAACAGTATCAGAATTGCACCGAGAGAAAATTCAACACCTTCTCACCAATCAGAGTTGAGATTTCAGCAAAGGCGGTGTCAAGTGCAACACAATGACTAGTTTATTAGGAGTGAAAGACACACACATTACTCTTCCACAGTGAAGTGGTCACACGCTCTCTAAAGTTGTAGGGAATTAGTGCAGGGTCGATCCATTAACTCTCATTACTGCTAAATCAACGGCCGTGAGCTCATTATGGGAGCACGGACGCTCCACGCTGCTGTTTACACGGTAGGATCGGAAAGTGCTTCAGCCCAATTAATGCATGCCTGACACACTAAAAGCACATCACAGGTGCTTTTCAAAGACTTTATGGTTTGGTCAAGTTTTTTTTTTTTTTTTTTTGCCATAAATTAATCTGGACTTTAGAAAATGTATTCATAGTTCACATGTTTACTCACAGTTTCCAAAAAAGGAACAGTGTTTCAGTGGGTGGCAACAGAGACAGTGATGGAGAACATAAGGAAAGGGGACCAGTGTCGTAGTGGGTCAGAACAGGGACAGTGATGGAGAGGGTATGGACTTGGGACAGTGTTGTGGTAGGCGAGGACACTGACAGTGTTGGGAAGTGCATTGGATTGGAACACTGTTGCAATTGGCAGGGACATGGAGAGTATATGGTATTGGAACACTGTTGTAGTGGACAGGAACATAGACAGTGTTGGAGAGTGAATGGGATTGAAACACTGCTAAAGTGGACAGGGGGATGGACAGTGTTGGAGAGTGTATGGGATTGGGACACTGTTATAGTTGGCAGGGACATGGACAGTGTTGCAGAGTGCATGGGCTTGAAACAGAGTTGTAGTTGGCAGGGACATGGACAGTGTCAGACAGTGTATAGAATTGGAACTGCTGTAGTTGGCAAGGACACGAACAGTGATGGAGAGCTTATGTGACTGGGACAATATTGAAGTATGCAGGGACACGGACAGTGTATGGGATTGGAACACTGTTGTGGTTGGCAGGGATATGGACAGTGTTAGAGAGTGTATGGGATTGGGACACTGTTGTAGTGGGCGGACATGGACAGTTTATGGTATTGGGACACTTTTGTAGTGGACAGGGACATGGACAGTGTTGGAGAGTGTATGGGATTGGAACATTGCTGTAGTGGACAAGGACATGGACAGTGTTGGAAACTGTACAGGATTGGGACACTGTTGTAGCTGGCAGGGACATGGACAGTGTCGGACAGTGTATAAGATTGGAACACTGCTGTAGTTGGCAAGGACACGGACAGTGTTGGAGAGTGTATGGGATTGGGACAATGTTAAAGTGGGCGGTGACATGGACAGTGTTGGACAGTGTATGGGATTGGGACACTGTTATAATTGGCAGGGTCATGGACAGTGTTGGACAGTGTATGGGATTGAAACACAGTTGTAGTTGGCAGGGACATGGACAGTGTCAGACAGTGTATAGGATTGGAACACTGTTTTAGTGGACAGGGACACGGACAGTGTTAGAGAGTGCATGGGATACTGTTGCAGTGGGCAGAGACATGGAGAGTGTTGGAGAGTGTAGAGGATTGAAACACTGCTGTAGTGGACAGGGACATGGACAGTGTTGGAGAGTGTGTGGAATTGGACACTGTTTTAGTTGGCACGGACATAGACAGTGTTGGAAAGTGTATGGGATTGGGACACTGCTGTAGTGGACAGAGGCATGGACATTGTTGGAGAGTGTATGGGATTGGGACACTGTTATAGTTGGCAGGGACATGGACAGTGTCACACAGTGTATAAGATTGGAACTGCTGTAGTTGGCAAGGACACGGACAGTGATGGAGAGGGTATGGGACTGGGACAATGTTGAAGTATGCAGGGACATGGACAGTGTATGGGATTGGAACACTGTTGTGGTTGGCAGGGATATGGACAGTGTTAGAGAGTGTATGGGATTGGGACACTGTTGTAGTGGACAGGGACATGGACAGTGTTAGAGAGTGTATGGAATTAGAACACTGCTGTAGTGGACAGGGACACGGACAGTTTTGGAGAGTGAATGGAATACTGTTGTTTTGGGCAGGGACATGGACAGTGTTTTTACAATTTATGGAATTGGATCACTGTTGTAGTGGGCAGGGGCACGGACAGTGTTAGACAGTGTATGGGACTGAAACACTGTTGTAGTTGACAGGGACATGGACAGTGTTAGAGAGTGCATAGGATACTGTTGCAGTGGGCAGAGACATGGACAGTGTTGGAGGGTGTAGAGGATTGAAACACTGCTGTAGTGGACAGGGACATGGACAGTGTTGGAGAGTGTGTGGAATTGGACACTGTTTTAGTTGGCACGGACATGGACAGTGTTGGAGAGTGTATGGGATTGGGACACTGCTATAGTTGGCAGGGACATGGACAGTGTTGGAGAGTGCATGGGATTGAAACACAATTGTAGTTGGCAGGGACATGGACAGTGTCAGACAGTGTATAGGATTGGAACTGCTGTAGTTGGCAAGGAAAATTTACCAGCTGCTGCTCACTTCTGACCTTAGCTCGCTGTGCCACGGCAAGATGACCAGACTGTCATATCATATAACGATGCCTGACATGCGCAATAAACTAGAAACAGCTGTGTTTCCTTCGACTAGGTGAGATCAATAACCACACAGATAAACAAAACGAGGCTAACACCCCCCCCCCATTTGTATCGATCTCAAAAATTATGCATTTGACTTTCAAAAAGATGGAAAATTCACATCCTAGCGCATGGGATACTGCTGTAGTGGACAGGGGCCACTGCAGGGGACAGTGTTGGAGGGTGTATGGGATTGAGACAGTGTTGTACTGAGTGGATACAGGGACAGTGCTGGACCATGCAGTGGGTGGGGACAGTGAGGGAACAGTCAAGGACGGAGGCGATGTTTGACTCATTCAGCTTTACTATTCTGTGCCTTTATCAAACTTTCGAGTTTATTCCTATAAAATTAGTCAGGTACTTGAGCTGTCCAGCTTTGGTGTTAGTGAGCATTTCTCTCACCCGGTTCTTGTCCTGAAGTGAAACAGCTCTTCATAAAGTCTCTAACGTTGTTGCGACATCTGGGAGAGAACACAAAAATGCTGATAAGTTAGAATTTACGACTAAACTCTTCTTACCCTGATCTTTATTATTGTTATTCTGGAAGCAGAATTAAATATGTAAATATTACATATGTCCTAATAAACAAACTCTAACACCCAAGAAAATATTAAAAGTGCCCTGGGAACACCTGTACTTTCATTATTCATGAAAGAATATATGAATATGCAGGATTATGCATATTAGACACAATCCTATTGTGTTGTCCTGCTATGCAGAATGCATCACAAAAACACGTGGACCTTAATTTCTAAAACTCAAACATGAAATACCTGTGGACCAACATCGGGAAACTGATCACTGCCAGTCTCTATTAGCTGGCTGAGTGCTAGAAAAACTAGCTGGTTAAGCGATAGAAAAACAAGTACTTGAATTAGCATCTTCATATTGTCATGACAACATGACAACAATGCTCAGCTAGCTAGCTTATTTGTGAAAATTTTAACCTAGGTGTACTGTAAATGGTAAAAAAAATAATAATAAAATACAAAATTTGTCACTGACGCCTAGTCTGAGAACTATTTGGACCCAGTGACAACTTGAAACCCACCGTATCTTTGAGTCTCTGACGTAAACTGGGTCCTGAAGTTTATCCTCCCAGGGCAGGCGGCTGCACAGCCACTGGATCATGCAGTAACCTAAGATTTCAAGATCACCTCTTCTGGAAGGAGCTGGAGAAAAAGTAAGATTTGACCAAAGTCAGTTAGGTTTTGTAGCTTCTCCTTCCTCTGTACACCTGTTTAATTTGTCTTGTCTTTATTAATCAGAAATGTTGATATACACACAAACTCCATGATGTGCATCAATGCTGGTGAACTCAATAGTCCCATCATGGCATTTCTTTGGATCCTCTTTGTATTCCTTCGGCACGCCTTCCGGTGAGTATCTGTACGCCAGTCCATAGTCTACCAAGTAAACCTGGCGCAAAAATAACACATACATGCATACAATTTCAGAAGGATAAATTAGTGAGGTTAAAAAAAAAAAAATCTGAAAAATCAGCAGTGCTGAGCCACTAATCTCAAGAGGCCACTTTTTGAATCCTAGTTCTAAAATAGCAGTTTAATAATACGCCGCTGATACATTATTAATCTCTAAATTAAATGTTTGGCCGTGCCTCAGCCTTCCCCCCTCCCTTTATTTGCTTCAGACTCGTCTCAGCAGTCATTTAATATCGACTGTTTACACGCTAAGCATGAAAAGCTTAAATTATGACTCATTAAGGGAAGGCATAAAAAAGAGAAAGTGTGGCAGAGATTTATTTGGTAGATGAATAATGCTTCACAAAGGTAAGTGTATTTTCTTGTCTGGAGCAAAACTTAGGGTACAAAAAACATCTATACATATTCACCCTCTAAAAATGCCTATTGTGGCATTAATACATCCCTGTAAATCTGGACTTAATAAAAATATATTAGCTTATTTAAAGGG
Organism: Neosilurus mollespiculum; assembly: GCA_030014195.1. NCBI lineage: Eukaryota > Metazoa > Chordata > Actinopteri > Siluriformes > Plotosidae > Neosilurus > Neosilurus mollespiculum. The sequence continues at coordinate 19,868,682 of JAQMYF010000022.1, forward strand.
GACAGATTGGCTTTTAAAAAAATGGGCAAAAAGCAGCTAATCATGTAGGTGGCAGCATCATGCAAACACAAACCTAAATGTTAATAAATTCATGAAAACACCATCTTTCATTCAAATTCCTGTGTGCATAATGCCACCACTGTACAAAAGCGGCAAAGCATGGGGGTGGTTGCATGACGCAACCTGGAGCATAACCAGAATAATTTGGGATTACATACCATGCATGTACATAAAACAGCCCACTTAAAAAAAATACAATTGATTAAGAGTCAGTATAATGCTATTTGAAAAGTTTTTGGACTGAATAAAATTTAAAGGACTCGTTAACATTGTGAGATAGCATGATTTTGGACATTTTGCTTCACATGGGGACTGCTGTATTCTCTGACTGCTTTACAATGTTGAGAAGTCCTAATCGGTTGACTATGAAAGTACGTCAGCAAAAGTCTTACGTTTTTCCGAGTCAGGATGATTTTAACCACTAAATGGCGTATTGAGTTGGTTTTTTTCACCCCATAAAATGCCAATTTATTATTTTGCTAATAAACTCAGTACTTAGCTAACTTATAGTAGTCATGTTATTTAGGTTTCAGCTCAAAAGAAACATGTTTAAGACTGAAGAACACTTCAATACTTTACACAGGCCTGTGTGAATAGGGGATACTATAGAAACAAGAATGTCGACTGTCAAATTAATTTAACAATCGGTTAAACATTAATCAAAACCTGACCACTCAGAATTGAGAATTCTTCAGTCTGGCTTTATAAAAAGAAAAAAAAAAGTTGATCATTGTTTTAATAATCAAGAGGAAGCTGCCCAAAAAACACACCAGATCTCTGCTAACATTTTACATCAAGGCTACAGATTCCAAATCACATTCATGCAGAACATAAATTAGAATCAAACACAGAACACACCCCAAAAGTCATCCCAGCTTCCAGTGGCTAAGCTGCAGGCTGCTAAGCATTTATACTTACTGGGCATTAACGCAAGCAGAAAGCATAAACTGACCTGATTGGGGTTCTTATGGGAAAGTAGGAGGTTGGAAGCTTTAATATCGGCGTGGACATATTCATGATCATGAATGTACTCGAGGATGTCGAGCTGAAGAGAAAACCAGGGGAATTCATTAGGTTGCTGCTAATGAAGTGGTAGACAGTTTTATGTAAAATATATCTACAATTAAATATTTCATATAATGTATATATATATACATATACATACATACACACATACATACATATACATA
>JAQMYF010000022.1:19910670-19931998 GCA_030014195.1 Neosilurus mollespiculum
AGCTGTTGAACCACACTGTACAGCAGTAGGTCAGGAGGCTCTCGATGGCGGAGTGGTAAAAGTTTGTCAGTAGGGGTTGTGGTAGGCGGGCTTGTCGGAGCTTTCTAAAAAAGTACATCCTTTGTTGTGCCTTCCCCATCTGGTGAGAGATGTTTGTGGTCCAGGTGAAGTCAGCAGACATGTGGACTCCAAGAAACTTGAAGCACTCCACCCTCTATACCTCTTCTCCATCAATATAGAGGGCAGAGTGCTAAGTTTGTTTAGATCTCCTGAAGTCCATTATCATCTCCTTTGTCTTGGATGTGTTAAGGTACAGGTTATTGTTGTCACACCATCGGTGCAGTTGCTGAACCTCCTTCCTGTAGGCTGACTCATCGTTATCTGTTATCAGACCTATGACGGTGGTGTAGTCATGAATTTGACGATTGTTTTGCTGGTATATTGGGGAACAGTCGTGTGTGAAGAGCGAGAAGCAGAGGGGGCTGAGGACACACCCCTGTGGTGTACCGGTGTTCAGGATGAGAGTGGGGGAGATGTGGTCTCCTATCCTGACATTCTGAGGTCTGTTGCTTAGACAGTCCAATATCCAGGTACACAGTGAGCTCCCTAGGCCCAGGTTGCCCAACTTCTGAACCTGTTTATGTGGTAGAACTGTATTGAAAACAGAGCTATAGTCTACGAACAGCATCCTCACATAGGAGTTACTGCGCTGAGGGCTGTATTGATGGCATCCCCTGTTGACCTGCTTGCATTGTATGCAAACTGATGTGGATCAAGGTCAGCAGGGATGGCAGCCTTAATGTGAGACAAGTCTCTTGAAACATTTGGTGATGATAGGTGTTAGGGCAACTGGGCAATAGTCATTCAGGCATCTCACTGTGCTCTTCTTCGGCACTGGAATGATGGTGGCTGTCTTGAGACAAGTGGGAACCATACATTCCAGTAGTGGGAGGTTAAAGATGTTGGTAAAAACCTCTGCTAGTTGATCTGTGCATGTTTTAAGTAGCCTTCATGTCACTCCATCTGGACCAGTAGCTTTCCTTGCATTGACTCTGTGGAGGGTGGCTCTGTTCTGGTGCTGCTGCAGCTGGATGGGGTCGTTCCCCATCTCTGTAAGAGCAGGGCAAGTGCGTGCTTCTCTGCTGTGTTGGTCGAAGCCAGCAATGAACTCGTTCAAGGTGTGCTATCTGAGGAGTCCGCTGATATGTGCATGTCTTTGTAGCCAGTGTTTGTCTTGATCCCTTTCCACATATTCCTGGTGTTGTTATTGTCGAAGTGCTCCTCAATGAGTTGTTAATATTTGCGCTAGGTTTTTTTTTGATGCCTCTACACAGGGCCCAGTGTGCCTCTTTGTAACCTTGCTAGTCTTCTGACTTGAAGGCATGATTCCGTGCTCTAAGCAGGGTGCGCAACTCACTGTTGAACCACGGTTTCTGGTTCCAGAACATTTTAACAGTGCTTGTTGTGGTCACATTCTCAGTGCAGTAGTTAATGTAGGAGAGCACAGCTGATGTGTGCCACTCAAGGTCTGTCTCCTCTGCAAATATTCCCCAGTCTGTAGAGTCAAAAAAAACTTGTAGAGCTGTGGTGGCTTCCTCAGTCCACACCTGAAATGTTTTAACTGCTGGTCTTTGACTACAGACTTTAGGTTTATAAGCAGGAATCAGGGACAAAGATAGATGATCTGAGAGTCCGAGACGTGGTCCACATGTAGTCCAGTGGCTTTATAAGCATCTGGAATGTTGGTGTAGACCTGGTACAGTGTGTTTTTTTTTTCCCTTGTCGGAAAACTCACATTCTTGTAGAATCTAGGTAGGACAGACTTCAGGTTTGCATGATTAGTCTTCTGCCATGATCATAACACAGTCCAGCTGTGCCTAAATAAAATGAATATAATTATTAATAAATAAAATTATTTATTCCTTACTCATGATTACTTATGCCATATTCACATTTGGTGACTCCAGTATATGTGAACCAAAAATATAATCAGAACTGTATTATGAATAGCTCTTAGGTAGTAATGGTTGCAGATTAAAACAAAGCTGTTGCTGCTGTTCAGTCATTAATTGCGGACCTTTGCAAGAAAGGAATTTTATATAACTGGTCTGGGGACTTGGTCTCGGGTATATTGTGCCAGGGATTAAGAATAAATGTTTGGATTCATCAAATGATAATGAGCAATGAAGACAGTGTATTAAAGGAGAGGTTAAGGGTTTAAAGGGGTAAGAAGATGATTAAGAAGTTAAAGAAGTCCAGTTGCGACTATTAACTTCCCACTCCTAGAGTTATCGCTCTTACTTAAGCTTTGATTACATGTACACTTGTCAAGCTCTTTGTCCCTTTGGCTTAATGTCCACATTGAGCTGAGTTGCATCTGTTTGATCACAGTAATGTCTCAGCGGAGAAGAGCGAGAGCTGCTCTGGACATGGTCCATTAGCGAGAGCAGTGTGAGAGGACCTTAAATGAGTGGGAGGACTCAAGCGGCACATCCTGCTCGGTTTCTCTAAGCAAAGCCTGGATCTGTTTGATATTTTGGTGCCGCTCCGGCACCCCCCGTGCTTCTCGCTAGAATGCCCAGCTGCTGATCATTGCCATCGATCGGGCGCGTCCTTGATTAAGGAACTTGCTAGCTTGCACGCTGGAGTCTGTCCAATCAATTCAACGATCCCACTATTCACTTCCTGCTGTGTGTGATGGCCATGTTGGCATTCGGCATGCGACCGAAAGGGTCTGGTCGGATCTGCCACATTGATCCGGACAGCAGGACTGTGTGAGAACACGGACAAAAAGCCCACGACAGGGGTCCCTGTTCTGAAAGGACACAAAATGATGTTGATTACGATGATGACCACAGTGATGTAAATAATAAAGACTAGAAAATGTGTGGGTTTTATTCTGAATGTCTGTCTGTTTTTTATAGGGCCTGTATATCCCCCTTTTACTTGCATCCTAACAGATAAAGGCCCTCCCTTTGCACATCAATGTTTGATAATAATATGACTTAGCAGCTACACATGTTAAGATTATTTCCCCTTTGTTCTTCGGAGTTTGCTCTCTAAAGAAGAACATCGCTCTGCAGGAACTCTACTTGTGCAACAATGAGCTCAACAGCTTCCTTGACTCCATGCAGCTAGGAGAGCTTCTCAAATACAACCGCACTCTCCGAACCCTCGACCTTAGCAACAATGCCATATCAGACTCAGGTATTACCTTTTCATTGTCTCAAACTGGACCTACACGAATACATCAGATTTCTATGCTTTCATAACACAGCTCTGCTACACTGAGTTCACAAACACTTTCCTTTCTAATGCCGCAGGTCTTGAGGAGCTCTGTGATGGTCTGAGAGTTCAGAAGTCTGGGTTGAGAGCATTAGTGCTGCATAATAACCAAATTACTCACCGAGGCATGACTCATCTAGGAAGTGTTTTGGTGAGTTGCAGTGCGTGTTCATTAAAAACGCTTTTATGCAGTGCCATTTGCCAATTAGTCTGATGAAGTGCGTAATATGTTAATACATTATGCCCCAATTTTCTAGAGAAATGCAAAGACAAAAAAAAGAAAAGAAATTAAAGCAGCATTGTAAAACCCAGCCCTTTCAAATGCTACAAAATATTGACAACAACTGTACAACTTTAGTTCAGTGTGACGTGTAACATACATGTATCAGTTTATACATTAATAGAATTGGGAATTTATAAAAAATTAGGAAAATGGTAAACTATTGATACTGGGAAATTTTTGCAGTTGGCAAATGATAGACTCCAGAAACTGGGAATTGGGAAAATACTAAACTATTGAAATAAGAAAACTGCTAAATTATAAAAACTTGGAAATTGTTGAAATTGGTAAATTGGGATATGGCAAATTATTGAAACTGGTATTTGGGGAAAATGGTAAACAGAAGGAAGCTTGTAAACTATTGATATTGGATATTAGAAAACATGGTAAAATATATAAAATTGAAATTGAGTAAATGGTATAACTATAAACACTGGGAATAAGGGAAATGGTAAACTGTTGAGATTGAGAATTGGGAAAAAATATAAACTATAGGAACTGGAAATTTGGGGAAATGGTAAAATATATAAACTGGGAATTAGGAAATGGTAAATAAAATAAATTGGAATTAAAAAAACTAGTAAACTAGTAAATTTGTTGTAATTAGTAAACTATAGAGGTTGGAAACTTGGGGATAATTATAAACAATAAACATTAGAAAGTGTGTGGGGGGGTGGTGGTGGGAAACCATAGAAACTGAAAACTGGTCAACAAAATTGGATTAAGAAAACTAGTAAACTATAAAATCTGGAAATTATTTTAATTGAAAATTGGAAAATTGCTCAGCTATACTGGGAAACATTTCTTATTAATAATATTAGACATCAAGTTATATTTGGTTATTAAACAAGTTTTATGTCAGATCAGTTTTATTAAACTTTACTTCTATTTATTTGTTTGTTTGTTTATATAAATTCAATAAAAGCAGTTCTACTCTACATGCTTATTATACCATAACAGAGATGAGCCAGCGATAATTTTCTTTGGATATTTATTTCAACACTGTGACCATAAAGATTGGTCGTCAAGCTGTGCCATGTCTGCGCATAATTAGTTTATTCATGTGCACAATTGTTGTCAGCAACTCTAATTGGTTCAAGTTTCTATGATATCATTATTTTTTTAAAGTTCTTAAACGTCTTCAGGACAGCTCCTGGATTCTTTTGTCTCTGGTAGAGTTTGACAGAACGGCAGAAAAAAAAAGCGAAACAAAAAAGAAAGCGTCTATCTTTTCTACAGCGGATGGCTTATGTGTAATCCTTAATAATATCCATTCCCCTTTAGTAGCTCTGATTGTCAGAATAAACTGTACCTCTTTGTCATTTGAATGGCGATCCAAATCAAAAGGGTACAAATTAAAGGGCCGCTTTTGTCTCCTCTCGGCCGCTGGCACATTCACCGTGAATCCATCCAGGCCAAAAATAAAGCTGGCTCATTCCATTTCGCCTGCACTAAATAAGAACAGTTTGATTAAATAATAGATATGTGTTTAGTGGGCTTTTCCATGTGCTGTGTCATTAAGAAGGATAAGTAGACATCCATGCGACCATAATGAATATAATTAGTGCAATGGCTGGTCGTGTCAAATATGACACAGGAAGGGCTGTTATTAACCTTTCTGCTTTTTTTTTTTTTTTTTTTTTTCATTTCTTTATTCCGGGGTGCCTTTAAAAAGAGGCGAGAGCAGAAGGAATAAATGGGTTAGTCGGTCAGACGATGGAGCCTGGCTTATGTCAGTAGACGTTAATTAAATCATGTTATTTTTGCAATGACGTTTGTGGAATCCTTTTATGTATCTTGTAAATGTCCTTAACATCCTCGCCCATGTTATACGCTAATGATTTCATTAATCACAGACCAGATTGTCCATGCAATGTCAAGCTGTTACAAACTATACCTTCCTTCAATGTCATGTAAAACGTGTGTCATTGTCCTGACACGAATAAATGTGACAGTAATTTTAAAAAGTCGACTAGTTTTTAACTGTTAATAAAAAAAAAAAATCCACCAAATATGTTCAATATGTGTTGTATTTTTGTTGTTTTTGTTTGTTTTTGTGAAAAGTTTGGCTTCCACACGAAATACATTTGCTATGCTATGAAATTGATTATGTCAAAATGGTATAAATAAACAACTTTAAGGCTGTTGAATATGTTATACTTATAGCTCTGGCACAAAAATAAACAAGCTAGCTGATGGATAAACTACAGAGATTGGGAATCAAGAAAATTGTAAACTATAGAAAGTGGGAGCTAGGGGAAATAGTAAGATATAGAAACTGAGAACTATAGAAATTGGACATAAGAAAATTGGTAAACTGATTGGGAATCTGGGAAAAATGGTAAACTATAAAGATTAGGAGTTTGGGGGAAAATGTAAAATAGAGATTAGGAATTTTGGGAAAATGGTAAACTATAAAAATTAGGAATTTGGGGGAAATGGTAAAATATTGATTAGGAATTGGAAGAAAATGGTACACTATAGAGATTAGAAATTTGGGGGAAATGGGAAAGGGCTGTAATGATAATATATTTGGCTTCGCCTAATCCACTATAGCTGTTTTAAATGGGGGAAGGGTGTATATTTAACAATGTCACTTCATTCCCTAGCCTTTGTTGAGAACGCTGGAAACGTTGGACCTTAGTGATAACGACCTAGAGGACATTGGGATGCACATGCTGAAGGAGGCACTCATCAGTAATCACTCTATTACACGACTCAGCCTGGCTTCAGTAGGAATAACATGTGAGGGTATGGCTCACCCATGTCCCTGTTTCATTTTGTGTTATTGTCAGCACGTCAGGTTTCACTTCCAGTCATTCCTGTTTGGTGTTTGGTGCTGTATGCATTTCAGGTGCGGTGGCGTTGGCTGAGTTCCTGGCCGAGTCTCGGCTCCTCCATATTCTGGATGTGAGGCAGAACCTTGTCCTCACTGGAGGCCTGATGGCTTTCGCGCTGGCCCTGAAGCTTAACTACACTCTTATTCATTTAGATCTGGACCAAAACCCCAAAGAGGAGAAGGTGAGGGAATGTGAAGAATTTGCATTATGTCACATTTAAAACCTTCTCATACACACTAGATAACAAATTAAAGAAAAATCTTGGCTATGACTTATGTAACTTCAGGGCATGGCTTGATATATTGGAACATCATCCTTACCACCTATTTTTCTGTTAAACAATTAAGCGGGACCAATCTGTTCACTAAGAGAACTCACCAACAATGACTCAGTCCAACGGTAAAGGTTGCAATAACAGTGATCTTACATAAACAATATGCTACAAGAACAGTAGGATTTTATGAGTCATTTTATGACAAGTACAGTAATCTTGTCAATCGCCTTCATGACTAAAGCGTTATGTGAGGATACAGGTTTGCTGGCTTTGCATGGCTTGTCACAATGCAAAAGGCAGCTTGGCAAACTCCTTGGAAGATTATGCTACCCTACTAAGGTTTTGATTGGTCAAAACAGACATATAAACTTTATTTGTACTGGCTTGTGTCTGTATGTCTATAATCTGAGATTTTTGCAGGGTAAATGAAGGAAAGGATCAATTCATTTATTATCATCATTATTATTATTATTATTATTATTATTATTATTACTATTAATAATAATATTATTTATTCATTCATTCATATTCTAAGCCGCTTATTTCTAATTAGGGTCGCAGGGAGGATGTCTTCTCAGCCGACTCTGGGCAACGGTGGGGTACACCCTGAAGAGCTAGCCAGGCCATCGCAGGGCCAACACACATACAGCCATTCACACTCAAACCTAGGGGTGATTTGGAACAGCCAATAAGTGCATGTTTTTGGACTGTGGGAAGAAACCAGAGTACCTAGAGAAAACCCACGCAAGCATGGGGAGAACATGCAAACTCCTCACAGAAATGCCCGAGCCCGGGACATGAACCCAGGCTTTCTTGCTGTGAGGCAGACATGCTAACCACTGTGCCACCGTGCTGCCCTTATTATTATTATTATTATTATTATTATTATTATTATTATTATTAATTTAGTTAACTTAGCCTAGCATAGCATAGCCCGCCCTGCATACACTGCTGTACAGGAACACTAGACTATAAAGGTTTTATAAGTAAATCATAGCAATCTCAAAACTAGTGGTGACAACTAAATCACTAAAAGTCCCTCATCATGAATGATCCTCAGCCCAGAATAAGGCAGATGGCGGATGAGTTAACATATTTCACCCAGTGGAGTTTAGCGGCAATGTAGTATCCACGTTTATATGTCTTTGCTACTAACATGTTTTGTAGCAGCTAATATTTTAATTTGTGACCCTACACCACCAAACCAGTTGGAAGTGACAGGACACAGTAAATATAGCAGATTATCTATGCTCTGTAAGGGCATTAAATAAGGGGTTCATTAGGTAAATGCTCTCTTTTAAAGTCCAAACTTTCTGCTTGGATACTCAACGACCTGCTGGATATGGCAGTACAACAGCACAGTGAAAGCAAACCCCCCCACCCCCTTCCCCATCCGCCTCACCGCCATTAAAACAAACAAGAAAAAAACATGATGCGCCGGCTTTAATGCACAACCCTGCTCGATTAGGGGAAAAAATAATTAAGCTCAGTTGCCATCTGTTTGTCATGATTTTATCTCCTCTAACGTATTTGCATATTAAAGCATTAATTAAATTCTCCAAGGAAAGTAACGCTCACTTTAAAACACACACTCCAAAGCCTCCGCTCTCGTTTGGAAACGGAACGGTTTTATTTTTGATTTCTGATATTTTTTTTTTTCTCTGTGAATTCATTCCCTGTCAATCAGTCGTGCTTTATGATATTTCATAAAGCTGAAGCATCTGTCATTTATAAAGGTGCTGTATTCAAATAGCAAAGTGTATTTTACACAATATTTTTTAAAAACTACAAGTTACAGAAATAGTTTGGTGGAGAAAAAAAAAATATTGTATTTTTCTTTGGAAGTATGGAAGTAAAATAAATAAATAAAGTTTAAACCTTCATTCTTATAATATTCATATCTTTATTTACTTTTAGCTACATATTAATATTTCCTCACATTTTTATTTTCACATTTGGTTTAGGTCTACAGTATGTTATTACACTATGGCTGAATTTTGCCAAAATTTGTCCTCATAGTAACATAAGTGTGTATGTCAACTACAAATGCAAATGCTCTCCATACGTTGCAGCAACATAAACTGTTTTGCCAGTGGTGCGAACACTGTTTGTCAGTAAGCTGCTTCCCCAGCTCCACTGGAAACCCTGATTTTAATTGCATGCACTGGACGGCCTGTTTGGCTTCCTCCTCCCATTTATTGTGCTATGGTCTACCTGTGTCTACTCTGCTCTGATTTGTCAACTGAAAGCTCCATGCTCAGTGTGCTGGGATGCCCAAAATAAATACTCCTACTCCTACTCTTACACTGTAACAACATTTATCAAGCAAAGTGGAAAAAGAAAAGTATTTCATTTTTAACCAACAATAAAAAAGTGCATAAGAAACCAAGAGCACTTGGAGAGTGCAAACCTCTGACAAGCTGAATAAATAAAAAACAGTACACAGCACCCCCTGCTGGGCCTGCTGCAGCACCACATTTTTTGAGGAGAATTGTCCCAATTTACAATTTTCAAGAATGTTTAAAGAATTTGATTCCAGACTTGGATATGGCTCATCTCCAAAAATCTAACGGAGACTTTCTTGTCCAAAGCCTCACCTCTGGTAGAAATTCCCTGAAAATCCGCATAATCCTGTGAACAATCGATCTTACAAACCAAATAAAAGGGCACTTGAAAAGCACAAGCCCCAGCCAAGTCAAAACAAAACCAAAAAAACAGAAAGTACACAGCACCCTCTGCTGGGGCTGCTGTAATATCACAATATATCACAATTTTAAAGAATCTTACTAAAATTCCTGAATTAGAATGTGATCTGGATTTTTTTTCAGATTGTGTTACTTGGGGCATACCTCACCCCTCCAAATATCTTCATATTTTTTGCTCACAAACAAACAGACCAAGACTGACAAAATCATAACCTTCCTGGTGAAGATAATAATGTTTCCGTTTGTTCAGCATGGCCATTTCCGTAACGTGCGCTACATGATAACTGCTAAAGGAAGTTTCGACAAACTTTTTTGTACACTGTCATATAACCCTAAAAGAAGGTTGACTTTTAAGCATTTGCGGAGCCGTGCAGTGGTTATTAATTAAAATGTAACCCCGCCCCCACCCCCACCCAATAAAGAAATAAATAAAACAATGAAAATGCTAAAATCAAAGAAATGTTTGTTGGGATTTCAGGAAAAGCTTTGGTGGATTCAACTCAGGTTAGGTATAAGCTTTATTAGCATCTAGGCTGTAGTGCAATATTAGGAGACGTCAGACAAACAAACATGTCTTGACTGATTAAATGTAGTTCTATGGTTCAGGAGAAAACTGTGTAAGCCATTTTTATGCAGGCATATTTCACTCTAGCCATGCGTGTGTACACTACTGGGATTTGTCTAGGTCAGAGCACAACATAGCAGAACGAATGACACTTGTATTAAGTAAATCTTATCGTCAGACATCAGCGGGCGATCAGATCAAGTGTTTCAGAGATCCAGGCTTGTGGAATTCCCTCTGGCCTGAGAAAAGTGGCAAAAATCTCATCTTTCAAATGAAATGTGTATGTGTGTGTGACGCAATTTGGAATGCGCATGTTTAAAAAGGGAGGAAGGTGGTGGGGAGAAAACGTCGGTCCTCGAGTCTTTGTTTACAACGTCTGATTTGGCATGCGTGTCGACGCTCGGCTTCATTTGATCATCGGCCCCTTGTTGGCGTGAATTATTAATTATTTACCCTTCTAAAATATTCATAGAGGGAGTTATATGAAATGCAGGATTCCAAGGACAAGCGATCAGTGGCTGTAGAAAGGTAGTTTATTCTCGTTTTCTTGTTTGTGTTACTTATCAGAGGGCTATGTTGACATGGCGACTGAACAATGTTCATCAGGATCTTGCCCAGTTGGGGTTGTATCCTGTGAGGTTTTGGTAAGGATATGTGTGTGTGTTTATGTGTGTGTAAGTGTGTTTGCTGCTTGAACATTTGTATGGAGGTGCTCGAAAACAATCTAGTGTGAGTTTCATGCTCGCAGAGCCGTGATGTAATTGGTGGTGTTCGTGTGAGAAACGCCAGTACACGTAGAGAGGAAGTGGACCTTGCAGGAGACGATGGATCTGGAGCTTGGAGAAGTTTGGGGACGTCAGGAGTGGGGACAGGGAGTGTCAGTATGGTCATGGTGTCTGAATATCTGATGGAGGGTGCTAAGATAGAGAGAGACAGTAAGATAAAGAGAGAGAGCATATGGCACTGATGACAGAGCAAATCTTCTTGGGCCAATTCTGGATTCAACTGGCACCCGGGAGCTATAAGTACGGGTTCCGTCCGTCACACTTTAGTTTCCGGACATTTACTTGCTTCGCACTGAAGCTAGGACTTTCATACTTGTTATGCTTGTTCATTTCTTTGAGTGCTAGGCTGAGTTTGTGTGTAAGTAACCTTGACAAACTTTTCAAGGTCACAAAGGCAAAACTGTTATTACGTTTCCGGACGTTTATTTGCCGCACACTGAAGCTGGGGCTTTCAAATTTGCTATGCTTGTCCCATATTGGCATACTATGAAATGGTCCTTTCGCCGGGAGTGTCTGGACCCCTGTGTTCTATTTTCTTGCTAAGAAATGCTAAACATACATTAAAACACACTGTATAGCTTTATTTCAAGCACAGTTTTTTTGAGCAATTTAAGCATAAACCCTCACATCAAAAGTATTGCCACCCCCACAACTAATGGCTCTTCACAGAACATCGAACAATGTTGACACTGTTTGTAGAGTCGTTTCAGGCCTGTGGCTCAAACCCTCCTTCAGGCACAGAATTTAAAGCTCTTTTACATCCATTAGTCCATTTTACATCCATTACATCCAAGTTTGCCTCATGTGGATGCTTGGTTCAAATGAGTTTGAATCCTTCCAGAAAAACAAAAAAAACAAAAAAAAAAAAAAAAACACTTGGTTATGAATGGGTTGTATATGGATTTTGTTAAAAAAAAAATTATGGGTACTCATAATAATGGCATGTCTTTTTTGCAAGATAAAATGCAGTCATTTACAGAAGTTCTCACTCACTCACTCACTCACTTTCTCAATCATTAAATCATTTGCTGAACCGCTTAATCCAATTAGGGTCACGGGGAGGCTGGAGCCTATCTCAGCCAACACTGAACGAAGACAGGATACACCCTGAACCGCTCACCAGCCCGTCGCAGGGCCAACACAAACACACACAAAAGCATTCACACTCACATTCACAGCTAGGGGCAATTTGGAACCGCCAGTTAGCCTAATGTGCATGTCTGTGGACTGTGGGAGGAAACCGGAGTATCCAGAGGAAACCCATGCAAGCACGGGGAGAACATGCAAATTCCACACAGAAATGCCCAAGCCTGGGACTCGAAGCCAGGACCTTCTTGCTGTGAGGCAGAAATGCTAACCACTACGCCACCATGCCACCCATAAAGAAGTTCTTCTGGGAAAAAAATGGGATGGAAAATTAGCTTCCAGATAAACTGTGCACTTATTTTATGTGGTAATTTTCTTATATTCTCTTGTTACAAAATTACTAATTACATACATACACACAGAGTGGACAGTATGGATGGACTCACATACAGCTTATGTACTCCTTTCACACCCTCTTATACTGTACATACATAAACAAATCCAATTTTGTATGCTTACAGTTGGCAGTAAACACGCCACACATTGCTCTATTATTATAAAAAACAATGCAGATGAACTGAATGTGACGATACCAATGATCACATCATTTACAGTCTACTCTGATAGTATTAGAGCTAATGCAATCATAGCAATGCAGTTTTTGCTATTTTATTATTATTATTATTATTATTATTATTATTATTATTATTATCACTTGTAGTAGAGTGGTGGTAGTATTTTTACAATGATCCGGTATGATTGCGGATAATGTTCTCAGTGTATATTTGGGAGCCGAAAGTGTTCACCATATCACTGTGCTACTTCCTGGCAGGTTCTGGGGCATGAAATGAGGCGTGATATAGAGAAATAACATTTAGGTGTTTATCAAAATCAGCCCTCAGAGACTTCTCACATCACTTCTACCGCTTCAGATGGCTAACACCCTCACAGCTTCTTTAGTTTGTATCTTGGCTTGTTGAGCAGTTTTGGATAGGAGTTTGTACTTGTTTCTTCAGGCTCTAGAATCTTGGGCTGTGAGATTCTGTGGCATTCATGGGTCATTAGATAAAACTGTGAATAAAGCACTAATAATACGCAACTCTTAGCAGTTTCATGTGCAACAAGTTTATTCAAGTTTACATTATGTAAAGAGAAAGATGGATAATTTCGGGGCATATTTTGCAATGGGGTCACAACAAACCCAAACCCAGGGAAATCAATATCCTGGTGGAAAGTAATTAGACATTAAGCAAGGTAGCATTGTCCTCACTAACTATTTTCAAGGAGCATATGTCCTAAATATCAGCATGCACTACACTGCAATTCTAATTTACAGTAGCTCCTGATAAACCATTAAAAATTTATACAAAATATTCATATCTTGCAAACCGACACTGCCTGTTCAAAAAAAGTCACACACTCCAATCTAATCAAAACCTCTAGTTCATTTTGCGCTGAGATCTTGTATTGATGATAGGAGACTTGGTCAAAGCACTCCATAAAGTCTTCTCCAGCACATCCCTAAGACTTTCAATGGGAATAAGGTGCCAATTCTTATATGGAAACGATTCCTCGTGCTCAGTAAACTACTCTTTCACTATCGGACCCTAAGTTTTACATCTGTGATCTCAGGGGAAAAACCTCCACTGATGAAATAACCTGGTCATTCAGTATATTCAGATCATCCGTTGACTTTATTTTATTGCCACATAATGTTGCTGAGCCTCGACCTGACCAACTGAAGCAACCCCAGATCGTAATATTCCCCCCCAGAGGCTTGCAGAGTGACCATTGTGCATGATGGATACATCCTTTCTTACCTTGACATGCTCATCACTCTGGAATAGGGTCAATCTGTACTCTTGAGCTCATGGGCTTGTGTGGGTTTGACCCAGGTACGCAGGTTTCCTACCACAGTGCCACACCTTCACCCAGAGTCAGCTACGATATGTTCCAGCCTCCCTGTGACCTAGAGTAAGATTAAGCGGTTCAGCAATGAATAAATTTATTATTAAATAAATTGTTTGTATTTAAGAAACTTCCTGTGAAATTGTGACAAAGACAACAAAAATAAATAAATAAATAAATAAAAAATGTCAAGGAGTTGTCAGTGAGATGAAAAGTAGAATAATGATGGATGACAGAAAAGATATATAGTATGACTGATGGAGTTTGATGTCTGTGGAACATTTAAGGTTAAAAATGCGGCACTTTTTATACTGTAGCTCTAAAATTACCCCAAAAACTTTAGAAGAAATCTTTCTCTCTCTTTTTCTCTTTGCACCCTCAATCCAAACAGTCTTGCTCAGTTCCTGGTTTATTTTCAGGGGCAAAACAGGCATATTTGCCAGCTGTGTAATTTACTGTGGCGCTCATTTGCATATTAAAGCATTAATTAGCCCCTCAGAGTGCGTGAGTGTGTATAGTGTAATCATTGGCCGTGTAGTGTTTGGGTCGGGTGTTTGCGCCGTCGGGAGCATGCGGGGGTCTCTGGGTGCTCGTGTTGACCATGCGGTGCATGCTTGTCGGCTTTGTTTCTCTCTATCCGTCTTACTTTTTCTTCTTCTTCTCTTTCTCTCTCTATCTCTCCCCTCTCTCCCCCCTGCCGGAGAGGGGGATGAGGCGAGGTTGTGCTGCTCAGTTTTCCAGCTTTTTCCAGGCCCTTTGATGTGTCACACTCGATCTGTCTCCCTGTCATTTTAATCGCTCTACTTTACCCCCATCAGTGCAGTCAGAGGTGTGACCTACAGTTTCACAGGAAGGAGGCTGTTTTTTTTTTTCTTGCGTCTCATTTGATGGAGGGAAGGAGGTGGATGGAAGAAAGCCAGCAACACAAACTGGCGTGTGAAAGATAGGAATTTTTTAAAGGCCATAGAGCATTGTCTCAGAAATATAACCCTATAAGATGACATGCTTTTGAAATATTTATTATGTTTATTATTTATTAGTGCTGGAATAATGACATAACATTAGATAGATGATGAGATGATACAATTCCCATTTGTGTATGTAAATGTTTAATGCCTATAGGAAAAAGATTATTTTTACTTCAGCATTTCCTGAAATACTCGTATGGCTCATATTTTGATATGACGGAAAGTCATATTCCTCTCCGTCTCCTCAGCTGGAAATGGCCCGTCGGATGAGCCGGTCCATCAGAGTTTTTGCATTTCCCTTTGGGCATGTCCTCCAACTCTACGCTCAAGCGCTCCGAGCCACCAGTCAGCCGTTCTGAGGCTCATCTGAATATCATGAAGGCCTCAAGTCACTGCTTTTTTATCAGGGGCTTCATCCAGCAAGAACCTTCCTTTCCCTTTCAAATATCCACACCTGCAGAATCCCCTCATATAGCAACACCCCCCCCCCCCATCCCCCACCACCACCTCTTTTCAATATGGATACTTTATTAAGTGTGAGGGATGCAATGCCTATCTTGGCATGTGAGTAAGGAAGGGAGGGACTCATCTTAAGAGGAACTTATTGATCATGTGTTTGAATATGTTATCAGGCACCTTATCAAAGTGACTGATAATTAATGACTTTTAAAATATCTCCTGTGATTATTTATGACAAAAACAACATGCTGATGCATAAGCTCACTATCAGTGGTTACAATTAAAACACTGGTTGTGGTTAGGTGTTGTAGATATGAAGATAATTTCCTGGCAACTTAAATAGATTCTAAAGAGATTAGAATGATGCTAAAATGCTACTTTTAGGATGCTGATAATTTTCCACTCAAAAGAATGTTTACCAGAGAAGGCGTTTAATTTACATATCACAGCAGTTTCCTAAATTTTAATTGATTACCAGCATAAATTAATGCATTAACAGTTCATTTAGATTTGATTCAGTTTTATTTATATAGCACGTTTTACAATTATCATTGTCACAATCCATCTTTACATAGTAAAACAAATTTATTAACAAATTTAAACATTTCTTCTACAAACCCTACACATCCCCAATGAGCGAGCCCACAGCACTGGTGGCAGGAAAAAACTCCCTTAGTCGAGAAAAGTTAAAAACCCTAAAAGGAACCAGACTCAAAGGGGAAACTCATTGTCATTTGGGTGAAACATACAAATAAAATAAAAATACAAACCATGTAGAAGAAACATCACTACAGTTTAAAATGACTTGTAGTTGGTTATATTATTACTGTAATGGTAATTGTAGTCCTAAATCATTTTAGTAAAAGGGTTTATATTACCAGCAGTGAAAAGTCATTTCTGAGTGTATATATTTAGGTCCATATGGATCATCAGCAGCAGCTGTGAGGGGCTTCTAAGATGAGAACTCCAACCAGTAGTAGCATATCAGGATGGATCATAGGATTCAGAGAGCAGAAGGATCAGATTTACTGATATCTAAAAAGTAGCATGTGTACCTCAGCAAATACAGAGATAGAGAGAGAGAGAGAGAGAGAGAGAGAGAGAGAGAGAGAGAGATGATATGAAAATATGAGAGAGATTAATGGTTAAAAAACAGTTTATTACTGCTGAGTGCAGGTAGGGACTCCGGCACTACTGACAGTGACAGCGTAACTGAAAAGAGATAACCAGAAGGAAGACAGACATGAGGGCACCCTGTGACATAAGGCAATCATAAACTCCACTGTCGACATACCTGGGTGAGCATGAGAGGGTGAAGGAGTGACAGCATCCCAACATCACAGTTTACCAGAACTCTCTATGCCTGAGAACCCCCAGTTCTGCTTGTTTACCTAATAAAAGGCTATTAACAAAATGCTTGATTAAACAATTAAGTTTTCAGTCTAGTCTTAAAAACAAAGACTGTCTGAGTCTCAAACATTAACTGGAAGGCTGTTCCCTATCTGTGGGGCTTTGTAAGAGAAAGCTCTGCCCCCTGCAGTAGTCTTCATTATTCAAGGTATCATTACGCTGTCTGCACCTTTTCGTGTTGGACCATAAACGGCAAGAATTTTGTTAAGATAATGTGGCACAAGACCATTCAGTGCTTAAAAGATTATAAGTAGTATTTTATATTTTAAGCAAAATTTAACTGGGAGCCAGTGCAGTGTAGATATGATGTGGTCATATCTTCTGGTTCTAATTGTTATTTGTAACAACAACAACAACAACAACAACAGTAATACCAGTGGTAGGATGCTGGCTTACTGATCCCAAGGTCAGGGGTTCAAGCCCCACTGTCACCAAGTTGTCACTGCTGTCCCCCCAGTGCAGCTAACTGGGTTATCAAAAAGAGTAGGCCATCGTAAAGAGTAGGCCATTGGGTTGCCGTCAGCGTGTTTCTGCCCTGCGATGGCCTGGCGAGCTGTCCAGGGTGTACTCTGCCCTCGCCCAGAGTTCGCTGAGCTGGGCGTCAGCCTCCCCACGACCCTATTTAGGATTAAGCGGGTCAGAAAATGAATGATGAAATGATGATAATAATAACAAAATACAATGTTTTATGCTACCAAGGAAATAGGAAGTCAATGTAATTTTGTTTTGAAGGACAATTTAATAGTTATGGAGCGCGAACTCTGGAGACTCCTTCCATACATGATGAATAAACAGTTGCTTGCAGAAAACATCCCCATATCAAGAACAGAAACCAATGAACACCAACAGCCGGAAATGCCACATGCATTTTTGGAAATGCCACAAGCCATGTTTACTTTATGCTTTAAAATAGAAAAATCTAATTTTAGTTTGTTGTTTTTGTGCTTCCTGTAGTATACAGTATACTGAAACACCTTTAGGGAAACACCTTTAAGTTTACTTTCGTTTCTGAATGAGTGGGATGAACAGAACAGCTACCATAAGCTACAGAGAGTTATTAGCTGGCTCAAAGTGCAGAGCTCACCTGACCTGTGTCATGGTTGATATGACCTGTGTTATGGTAAATATAAACTATTACAAAATCTTGTTTTAGTTTGTTTTCCTGTGTTCCATGTAGTATATACCAAAACTCATTTACGGAGCACAGTCTACTTTCGTTTAGTTTTTTTACTTTCATTTTTGAATGGACCAGAACAGATGGCATTAGAACACATTTGCTGCTCCTTTGTCCAGAGTCAGCTGGGATTGGCTCCAGCTTCCATGACCCTAAACAGGATAAAGCGGAATAGATAATGGAATGGAAGTGAGCTTTTAGCTACTCAAAGCACAGAGCTAACCTGACCTGCCACAGTGTCATGGGTAAAAAATATGTAAATATAATCTGTAGAAATCTTGTTTAAGTTTGCTTTTTATTGTGTTTCCTCATAGTACTACCAAAAGTCTTGCCATTGCACAGTTCTTAGGCATTGAACCTGCCTGCACTGGCAGCCTGGATGTCACTAATGTGAATTTTCAGGGACGTCTCCAACATTCTTGGTGCAATTGCTCATTATTCCATGATAGTGAACCAGTCAGGTCAGACCATTCTTGTGTTGTGTATTCTAATAGACCATGTTCACCTAACAAACTCAGTATAGTGCTTAAATTATAACTGAATGGTTCAATTAAAAATATAATAATCATTTAACTTGCTTCTGAAAATGGTTTGGGTTCTGTACTTGAACAGAAGGCTGTGCACATTTGCTTAATGCTTAATTCTCTAAACTTTCCTATTGATTTCACTATAAAAATACAAAGATATGCTTCAAGCTTAATAACTGAATAATGAGCCAATGGTCGATATATTAATAGTTCAATAATACCCCCCTAAATATCATCATCACTTCTACTACCAACCCCCCACCCCCTTAACCAAAGCTATAAGCCATGTATGCAAGGCTCAAGATCTTGTGTTATGTCTGAATTAGGAAAAGTTTTCCAACAATACCATGTGTTGTATACGTTTAACACGTCTGTGTTGACTTGTTTTGTCTGCTAGCAAAAACACCTTGAATGAAGTGTAACACACCGTGTTGTCGTGTCTTCAGTCACTGTAGGCTACACAGCTAACTTTTCAACTCCTTTTCTATTGTGACAATTGAACAGATCAATCATAGAGAGAAAAAGTTCAATTGAGATCATTTTTATCCCACGTGTTGCCATTTCTCACATGAGCATCCGGTGTCACTAGCAAGCTCGCTCGGTTCGCAGTCCTAAACAATGGCTGAGAAGAACAAAGCTGCTATGAATTAACACCATCACCTTTCTTCTAACACATTTTTGGTGTGACTTTGAGAATTTTTTTTTTTTTTTTTTTTGCCTTTGTTGCACTCTCACTTTCTCTCTCTGTTTCTCTCTCCATCTCTCATTGCTGGCATGGCTCTCAGGAGTCCCGTATTTGTTCCGCTGTCCCACCTGAATGAATTGGCACACCGCTGGTGTGTTAGCATGACCAAAGAGGTTATGTGTGGAGGCTGGGGTAGGTAGTAGGGCATTGCCTGTCCCCGTCCCTGTCACACCGGCCCAGACTGCCTGGACACCATGGAGGGGAGATAATTGGATTTGTTGTCACCTCCAGCGGCTGCCAGGAGCCGGCGTCTGCTCTGCTTAGCGATGAAGACATCAGCGTGACAGGGAACCTGTGAGAGGATCAGCTGGCATGGCGGGCACCACTAATAAAGTGCCAAGGTTGTCAAGTCCAGGCGGACAGAAGCAGGCCAGCTGTTCAAGCGCCCCTGTCCCAAAGCCAGGCCAGAGGGGAGCAAGAGTGGGCATCCATCATTAGTTGGCTCACCAGAACTCTCACTTCATATTGAGCAAGAAGGCATGGGTTTGACCTCTGGCCCTCTTACTCATGAGCTGGGCTGGGCACTGTGGCAGCACTGGCATTGGAGGCAAACACTACGGCTCCATGCCATTCCATACTCCTAGATGGCACCTGTTTGGCGTTGGGCTAAGATGTTGATGGGCTAGCAGGTGAGACACCCTGGTGGTAATCAGTCCCTTGCTGTCCATCGCTCCATCATTGCTTTGCTACGTGCCATGTCCTACAGAGAGCAGTTCTCACTTTCTCATACTTCACACACCATTCCTTTTATACTTTTGCTCAGAAGTTAAAAGTGCTCAGAATATATATCAACCTGTATACTGTTGAACAACCTACAGTGAAATATATATCAGCCTATAATATAAACTACTGAACTACTTATAATGCAATATATAATCAAACTGTAATATACACTGCTGAACAACCTATACTGCAATATCTATCAACCTGTAATATAAACTAGCAACGTATAATTCAGACTAGCACACTGCACCTCTATGCACTCTGCACTTTCTCTCTCTGCTACTAATATCCTGAACCCAATCATAACCACTAGCTATCATAGTTCTGTTACATGTCCTGCCTAGTGTGTTCGTTTTACATCACTGTTGTCTTTTAGCACTTTGTGTAAACATGTGTACGAATGTGTGTGTGCATGTGTGTGTGTGTATGTGTGTGTGTGTGTGTGTGTGAGTGTGAGTGTGAGTGTGTGTGTGTGTGTGTGTGTGTGTGTGAGAGAGTGTAAGTGTGTGTGTATTTTACTTTACTGTATCTGTCTTGTCTCTATTATGCCTTAACTGTTACATGTATCACCAATTGTTCTGGGTGAAACATTGTTTCGTCTCACTATTTACTTTGTTTATGGCTGAAACGACAATTAAGATCTACTATTACTACTACTACTAGTAGTTTGGTGTTTACCTCAAAAATATGCTAAATATTTCAAATCAACATATTCGGTAAAAGAGTAGATGATTCATAAAGTCTTTATTTTCAGAATAGCTGCTTTGATAATGTTACGTGACTCAAAACAAGTCTTTTAAACCATATTTTAAACCATATTAATATCAGTAATATGGATGAAATTATTACATCTCTTATTCTAGTGTCATAGCACCAGTGCAAAACAAACTACTGCAGCAAACCAGGGACTTCAAATTAAATTTCACGTACATTGAAGTTTGTGTTTGGAAACAAGTTTTCCCTTTTGTCAGAAATTCAACTGGCCATGACACATGGGCAAGATGTTGTTACTTCTTCCCTGCCAATCAGAGCCATGCTAACCAATCAAGGGCAACTGACAATGTCAAGTACACTGAAGTGGGCGGATAGCACTTTCTTCCAAGTGTTCAGGAGAGCTGAGTAGTTGGTAGCAACTGGCAAATGACCCCGGGGCCGAGTAAACTATTCTATAAACATATGTGAACAAAAACATGAGAGATATGTATTGTGACTTGTAGTACACACACATTAGCTGTGTTATAAGACTTAAGTAACTTGTGAAGAGAAATACTTAATCCATCCCTGGGAGCTGATCCATTTTTACACATATGCCAACATGGCCTTGATTTCAAAGTGTAGTATGAGTGTCCATAATTGGGGAAAACATGTTTGTTGGGGATGGATATCTAGGTTTCCCCAGGGTTCAATTAGAGAAACACTCATTCAGCATACTCTATTCAAATGAACACCTGAAGAGTTCCCTAACAGCAATGTCTTTTACAGGATAAACACTGGCGATAAGACCTCATCAGCAGGAGTATATATATATATATATATATATATATATATATATATATATAAAGATCTTGAGTCGATTTTCCGTAGAACAGTGCTC
>JAQMYF010000022.1:19956293-19967085 GCA_030014195.1 Neosilurus mollespiculum
TGAATTATATAGTACTATTTATTTTATACTACAATAAAATATAATAATAATAATAATAATAATAATAATAATAATAATAATAATAATAATAATAATAAAACTGTATATGGTATGGCTCATGAAAATGTAAAATGGCTGTTAAAATTAATTCAGTTTAAGCTCTAGAAAGAAACTGTATTGATGTTGATATTGACCTACCTATATGCTCAAGGTGAATCTCCAGCTCATCAAAGTAGTTTAACACCGTTTCATCCTCTGAGTTGTTTTTTCGGAACGTGGCCAGGTGTGAGAGAAACTTACTGAAGGAGTGTGATGTTCCCTGCACCATGCTCTCAGGCAGATTCAGCACACGTTCCTTCAGGAACTCATCAGTTGCATCGAGGCAGAAAACAAATTCTAAACAAACAGACACACACACATACACATACACACACACACACACACACACACACACACACAAATACAGTAGCAAAGTAGAAGTCAAGAGTGTTCGCATAACCAGCATTGAATAGCTCTCTGGATTTCCCTTCCCATTAATCTACACACCTGGAAGGATTTTCTTGTTGTGGGCGGGGATATTGGACTGCGTGTCTGTAGCTTTGTCATCCTCAGCTGCGAAATATAACAAACAAAATTAAAACCGAATGAAATGACTTGTGGGTGTAGTGGTCGGATTCACAGCAAGAAGGTCCTGGGTTCGGGTCCCGGGCTCAAGTGTTTCTATGTGGACTTTGCATGTTCTCCCTGTGCTTGCATGGGTTTCCTCTGGGTACTCCGGTTTCTACCCACAGTCCAAAGACATGCACATTAGGCTTACTGGCTGTTCTAAATTGCCGCTAGACGTGGATGTGAGTGTGAATGGTTGTGTGTGTACGTTGGCCCTGGGACGGTCTTGCGAGCTGTTCAGGGTGTACCCTGCCTTCGCCCAGTGTCGGCTGAGGTAGGCTCCAGCCTCCACATAACCTTAATAAGATTAAGCGGTTGGGCAAATGGATGAAGAAATGGAAGTGACTTGTTAAAATAAAGAGTCGTTATTCCTCCTACCATTAAATAGCTCTTTCGCTTGATAGAATGTCTTTGGAAAGTCGTCCAATACGAAACCTTGATTTCTACATGGTTTTGATTTCAGTTTGTCCTTCATGATTTGGATTATATACTGCTCATCCAACCAGCCTAAAGAAAGATACACATCTGTTAGGATACAAAACTATTTGTGTATACAGTGGTTTGAAAGTGGACAGGAATTTCACTGTGCATTGGTTCGAAATATCCATTCATTACCTCCGTTTTCCTCCATGTTCTTTTTCAGAGTCTCCAAATGCTCCGATGTTTCCTGCAATTCAATGTCCTCGATACTTTCTTCCAGATGGACACGTGACTCCTGAATGTACCATCAGTGCAACAGTGTTAAAATCCTGGCACTCAGTCACCCAGAAAAGCCTGCCAGTAGTTATAGTATACAGTAAGGTTTCGTTATTCATTAACACACTAGCATAGCATGTACCAGGTAAGCAAGAGTCTCGGAGATGGTCTCTTTAAGTTTTACATGGTGCACTTGGTAGTGCTTGCATATCTTTTCAGCAATAGTGCTTTTCCCAGCAGCAGGAGGCCCTAAGAGACAAATGCGAACAGGCTGAAAAAAAATACAGAAAAGAAATCAATACAGTCATCCCTCATCCTGGGCTTGTTAATAATATGGACATGTTTAATCACTCTAACAGTCCCATGTTGTCAGTCAGTTACCAGCAGGCCACGGGTGAGCTTGTATTCGTCCACAACTTGGTCGATGTTCTCAACAATGCCTTTCTTTGAAACCCAGTTGATCCTGAAATTGTCTGTGAAATAAGCGGCTTTCATTCGAAGGTCAATGAACAAATGGTTGATTTCTGCTTGCTGAAAAACAACAAAAACAACAAGTAGGTCAGGTGAACCGTACTTGCAGCACCTTCTTGCATTGAAAAGCCTATAATTGCAATTAAATGATCATTTTGGAATGTTTAGCGCCCTCTGCGGCCGAGGCAAATTGCAATTAAAACAATCACAAGTAGCAAGTTGGGGCAGTGGTGACAAGACTGATTTTCAAGAACATTTTAAAAAAGGAGTGTGAAATTTAAGACGAAATTAAAACCCATTTCACAGTGATATTGTAATTTATGTTTTTCCTCGGGTATACACTTCATATTGTTATATTAGAATGTAATATAGTAATTATGGAGCGGGGAATCTAAAAAAGTGGGCATGAGAATAAGGGGATGGGGGAAGGAGACTGGGGTATCTGGATGTGTGTGAGGAGTTACAAAGTGAATCTCAATCAGTATACAGTATATTTGAAAATGGGCGTAGTTTCAAGTCCAGCCATAAGATTAACTTTAAGTTCAAAAACACTTTTATGTCTACAGTACATTTTTTTTTTTTAATTATAAACAAATCTTACTGTTAAGTCCTCTGTGGGAAACATGTGCTCTTTTGGAATTATTTTGATTTTTCCTGGTCCAAGAGCTTCTGCTATTGCCTAGAAAAGAAAAAAAGGAACTGAGAAGCAGAATAGTATTTAAGAAGATAAAGTAAAATCACTCCCATTAGAAAAACTCACACTGATGATGTCAGCGCTGGTGTTCTGTGATTCATCCACCGCAAGGAAGTACTGTGGCTTCGGCTTATGATCAATTACGTTCTGAACAATCCTTTGTTAAAACAAAACAAACAAACAAAAAAAAAAA
Source organism: Neosilurus mollespiculum (assembly GCA_030014195.1). Taxonomy (NCBI): domain Eukaryota; kingdom Metazoa; phylum Chordata; class Actinopteri; order Siluriformes; family Plotosidae; genus Neosilurus; species Neosilurus mollespiculum. The sequence continues at coordinate 19,959,014 of JAQMYF010000022.1, forward strand.
AACATGATATCAATATATCAGCTATAGTGGCCCACAAGTCAAATTGCACGGTGGAAGTAAACCCATATGATAGCGGTCACGAGCTTAGCAACCTTCATAGACGGTGAATCCACAGATTGACAACAATTAAGGTGAACACAGCATGCATTTCCCCTGCCATATCAGATCGCTAGAAAAGTTATTGTGGATAAAGAGAGACCTAAAACAAAATGTACAGCTTAACCACATGTAGTGAACATATCTACATTTTTAAACCCACCCATATTGATGATGTGTTGCACTTATATCACTAGATGGCTGTGTTGTAGTTTGTACACAAGCTCATAAAATGCACACGTACTTTATATGGATGTTAAAAATATATCTTTGGTAATGACGTAACACAGGTGTTTTCATTGGCTAATACACTTCATTAAGTGGTTAGCATACATTCAACTGGTTACTATAAACACACATTCTCTCTCTGTTAAAAGCGAAATCATTGTGGACTTAATGCTTATGTCAATCACTGTCAGTATTTGGTTTATCATTAAAAAATTTATAGTGGGCCGCCGCTCATTCCTTCTTCTGATCTGAGGTTTGTCGTTTTATGCCGTGGAATTGGTGATTGTGCCGTGACACTTGTGGGCCACCGTAATTAGGAATCTATACTTCTCTGTATTAACAACGTCCAGATTATGATGGATTTAAACGACTCACTTCAGTGATATGATTCTTTTGAAAGATACTGAGGTGAATCAGTTGAAAATTTTAACAGGTTTCATTAAGAACTATGACAACAGAGGACAGCAGAGATCCATAATCAACATTGCACCTAAAAGCTTCTTTTGATTCATTTGTGCTAACAAATCAGTTTTGTTAATTCACTTAAAAGAGTCACTGAGTCACTACTCATCACTACTGACCCAGCCAGGTCACTGATGTGAACAGCAGGAATGGTATTGGCGCCATCTCCGAAGGTCGGTACTTCCTTTTCCTCACCCAGCCACGACATCTAAAACGAGAGCAGTGTCACGCATACTTGTTGACACACTTAAGGAAAAGGTACATGGTGGAATTTCTACTTTAACATAAAATGACCTTGAAAAAGAAATGAAACACTTGCTCGCCCATTCCGTATTGCAGTCCAGAGGCAAGCACGTAAGTAGAGAACTGGGATGGGTTCTGAAATTTATGACATGATACAGTAAATATTGACCAATCTGGAAACAGTGAATCATGAAGTGAGCGGACAAGAACATTTTGTCATTGGATACATGAACTTAGATAAAGAAATAATAATAATAATATTAATAATAATAATAATAATAATAATAATAATAATAAAAATATTAGGTATCACTCACCAATTTTCCCAGTTTGACCACAAGCTTCTCTGCAGTGATATGACCATTAAAATCAGGATGTGGTTTCCGTCTCCTGTAGTCCTCTTCCGTGAAAGAACTCTCTGGATCATTCTACAGTTCAACCCAAACAACAGTGTACTCAGAAGAAGTCTGGGTAAGTTCATGCTATGTGATCAGTTCCACACTTACTGGATCAAAGGTTTTCGTCAGAGCCCAGGTCATGACTGAGGAGATTAAGATGAACGTTTTTGGTGCAGGGAATGTGTCGATTTCCTTGTGGAGAGCTTTAAAAATAAACAAAAAAGACAAAACTGGTCATACAAGACGAGAATAAGCGTATACACAAAAAAATATATATATATTAAAAAAAAATTGCATAAATACCTGAAACTGCCCAAGTGGCTTCATCTATCTGATCGGCATTCTCATTGTAAATGTTATAAATTATCACGTCTGACTCCATCAGGTAAGGGAAAAGCTCTTGGCGTGAAAGGTTCTAAGGAAATGGGAAAAGAAAGAAATAAAAATATCACTGAGATAACTATAGCTAAGGTTATGATGATATTCACTCACTGTGTATTCTTCTACTGCAAAACTAGACTTCTCTTTGGGTTCTCGAGAAATGGTTCCAACAATCTGAAACGTCCCTCCTTGGGATGATTGGTTTTCCTCTTCATCCTCTTCGGGGATTTGGGATGCTCCAGGAACGCATGAAGATAAAAACTGGGTGCATTAGAAAGAAATCAAGAAAAGTACAGCTAAACATACTGAAATACACAATTGAGTTATGAAGTGAAATGCTGCTCGTAAATCAATAGTATAATTCATAGTGAAATTCAGTAAAACAACATTACTGTAGTTGTTTTGGTGTGGTACATTACCAGTCACCCTTCTGGAAACGTTAGTATAACTGTCTTTTATGAGAAGTGTCAGACCTGACTCACACGTAAGCGATCTTGTCTGAAAGTACAAGCAGATTTTATTTAGAAGGGAACTGTATAAATCTGTTCGAGCATATTGGCGGTATTTTCGGCCAAAACCAAGCAAAAAACGACGTCACACTATTTTGCGGCTATATCGCTTATGTAAGAGTCAGCTCTCAGTGTTCCTTTTTATTCTTCTCTTTCTTTCCCTAAGTGTTATGTTGGTCTTTATAATGGGCAATTCTAGTCTGTGGATAAAGATGATGATGATGATGATGATGATGATGATGATGCAATCATCCTGAAGTTGATGGGTTCTTTCCCCAATAATAGTGCATCCTGAAGTGTTTTATTCCACTTACACCACCACAATCTGCCAGTTTATTTTAAAGAATGACACATTGTGCTTTTTATCGATTACAGTTATATTTAATGTAGTGGAAATGTTCAGCCCTTCCCAGCTTTACGACTGTCATAATAGACTACAAATTTCTCTTTCATGAAGCTGTCATGAAGGGCCATTTCATATGGAAATCAAAATTAGCAATATTTTTTGCTGTCTCGATGAAGTAAACCCTCATTAAAATTGATCAGTAATAAAATGCAGACTTATCCTGGGCATTCCTTCTAAGAAATCAGACTTTTTTTTTTTTTTTTTTTTTTTTTTTTTTTTAGAGCTCTCTAGTACATCCACTCTAAGCATGATTCTATGTTTACACACATGATCCACATATTTTTGCCACCTGCACAGACGGTTTGTTTTAAAGCAGTGACACTCGTGGATGGCCGAGACTCCAGCTGGCCCTGATATGGTAAGTATATGCCAAACATTTCGCATGTGCATTTAGATTTATCACTTCAAATCATTCACTTGGTTTCAAAAGTCTCCTCGATGCACATGATTGGATTACCTCTGTATACACAAGAAAGTGGCAAGCACACACATATGCAGAATTTTGGGATAACATGTCGCAGAGTATGATTTGCTGCAATTAAAAAAGTTGTGATGGATCATATGCACCTAAAAGACGATGACCAGCGATTTATTAGGGGTAGGAGATTTTATAGCTAGGTTCTTTAAACTGTCTAATAGAAGAAAAGCAATTATATAGTAATTACTGTTTTATGAAATGCATCTTTTAAGTTCAGTTTTAGCTCTGAATGTTTCAAAAGTCCACATTCACTAGTGATTGGCCTATGTGTCTTATCTGTTCATTATCAGGCTGAATACAAAGGTTTCCCAGTGAAACCACCCCAGCCCATGGGCTTAGTATCTCCTATTCACCTATTTTATGTCTTGTTTTGGTCCTTCCTGTTTTGACTGTTGGAATGATCTTGCATGTGTGATAACTTGACAGCAGCAGCACTTCGTAGTAGAAAAAGTCCAAGAGCAAGTGTTAAAAAATATAGAAAGGCAAAAAAAAAGAAAAAAAAAAAAAGAAAAAGATGGTGATGATGATATTGAATAATATTGTGGTGTCTGGTAGAGGGGTCACTGACACTCATGCACAGGAGTAAGCAAATGGATTTAGAAAGGCATTGTGTCTGATTCCATTTTGTTGCCAAGAGATAACACTGTATTTCATAATTATTTAATATACCATGGAAGTGAATGGGCAACTTTAAAGCACTGACATTGGAGACTCCTTTCATAAATATCTACTATTATGTATGATGACACGCAAGAAATGATTGTAATAAATTAACTGATAAATAAGACATGTTTACATGGAAATAAACAATATTTATTGAAGACAACTACAGACTCATGTTCACGTTTAAGGAATAACAACAGGCTAAGGTTTGATATTGCTTAGTGTTTGTATTCTGTGTCTATTAATATTTATTATAATACCAATATTAATTATACTAACATTATAACACTATACAATTACTTTTTGATATTGATTAAAATGAATCATTATTGCTGGTGTTATCATGTTTCATTTAGTTGTGTGTAAAAAAGCTAGGTATCACTGCAAGTAAGCTAAAATATGACTAATTCACTTAACTGAAGGTAAATATAGTTTACATTTTTATAACAAGATACACAACATACCTCACCAATATATTTTGAGGTATATTTATCCACATTATTAATAAAAACGCGTTTGGAAAGGTGTGAGAAGGGGTTGTCGGTTTCTGCAGCCATATTGTTTTGTTTTGTTTTGTTTTTCCTCTGTAGTTCATTCAGGGATCCGTTGCTTCGCAACTAAAGCTAGGAACCGATTCTTTGAAGAGTCGAATCTCTGGTTGGATGGATGAGGTGAACAGGAGTCGATTCTTCAAAGAGAATTGGATTCGGTTCACGCTCTGGCGCTGAATTTGGCTGGAACTGGTGTGACAAATGTCTTAAAAAATGATGAAAGTTGAGAAAGATGTAATTTAATACAGAAAACAACATATTATTGTATGCTGTCCATAGGCGAATCAGATGACGTCAGACACTGAATTAAAACAACAATCTGTAATATGTCCCTTATAATAATATTACCATAATATTAATCATAATGGTGTTTAATTTACTTATTTACTGACTAATATTATGGGTGGCATGGTGGTTAAATGGTTAGCATGTCCACCTAATAGCAAGAAGGTCCTGGGTTCAGGTCCCAAGCTCAGCGAGGGTGGTTGAGTTTGCATGTTCTCCCCTTGCTTGCGTGGTTTCCTCTAGGTACTCTGGTTTTCTCCCACAGTCCAAAGACATTCATAATAGGCGAATAGGTCGTTCCAGATTGTCCCTAAGTGTAGGTATGTGTGAGTGTTGGTTTGGCGAACTGTTCAGGGTGCACCCTGCCTTTGTCAACAGTTGACTGAGATAGGCTCCAGCCTCCCTGCAACCCTAATAGGATTAAGCAGCTCAGCAAATGTCTGCCTTCTTGGTAACACTGCCACCTCGGATCCCTGATTTGATTAAGCCATGTGCCCCATGTCCGTGTGGGTCTCTGGTTTCCTTTAACCTCCCAAAAACATTCCTGTAAGTGAACTGAGTACATTACGTTCTACGTTTACTGCCAAGTTTTTGAAAGTGTGCTGCACTGAATTTGTGTGACCTCTTGGAGGCATTCCCGCTTCACTTTCAGTTCGCATGATAGGATCCAACTTCTCTGGGACACTGACCCGGATAAAGTGCTTACTGAAGACCCATGTCTTAGGTCTCCAGATCCACAGTGTCTGCAGCTTGAACGTTGGCTTGAGTTTGGGGTCAACGTTTTGGCAAATTGTAAGGTATAAAAATGACTTAAATGAATAAAAAGACAGCAAAGAGTGCAGTTAAAGAGTATTACTTCTTTATTCTGCAAGAAGAGATGCTACACCATGAAGATCATGCTACAGTGAACATGGAGTGTGGTGTTGGAATTGTGACCTTGATATGAAACAGATGCTACTGGCTGAGTAAAGAATGCAGAGAACCGGTAATCCAGCTAGCAAAGCAGCGTGAAATCTGACATAAAAGCTGTACAACTAATACCTGTTCATTAGCAAGTACAGGATTCATCGATGTTAAATTTGGACTTGAATTTCTGTGCTTTTCAAAGCAAAATCAGAGGGTTAAAGAAGCTAATCTATTGGCAGCACACTCTGCTGTGAGTCTTGCATCAGCATCATGATCCCAGCAATCTTCAAGTAGTTCGTGGAGCAGCGATCCCTGCAAAAGGAGGTGAGGAATTCAACATGGATTCCCATTAAAACTATGATATTATACAGTTATTAAAGGGCGGCTTAGTGGTTAGCTCGTCCATCTTGCACCACTAAGGTCCTGGATTGGAGCCCCAGGCTTGGCGAGGGTGTTTCTGTGCAGAGTTTGCATGTTCTCTATATGCTTGTGTAAGTAAAGGTATGGCGGGGCCTGGACTCAAACCCTGGCCCTTCTTACTGTGAGGCAGATGTGCTAACTACTATGCCCCCCCATTGAATACTTCAATCTAAAGTTGCTTTTTTAGTATTTTTACGTTTCGGTTGTAAGTAGAGAATTTTATCCCATCGAAGAGCAGCCAATCAGAATGCCTGACAGCTGATTTCCAGAGGGTGTGGACATACTGCATTAATTTGATGATGTTTATAAAAGCTGTTTCTAGAGTAATCTGGTTTTCTATCCCATCGGTTTTTAGGCTTAAAGTTTTTATATTTAAACACAGTGATGTAGGCACTATTTAAAAAAAACACACACCCTATCAGACATATAAGGACAAGAAAAGTCTGGCAACCTTGGAGGCATGAACTACATTCAGGTGATTTTAGTAATCTGAACGGAGAGCACAGAAAATTTATTTACCTAACACGAATCTAAATATGCCCGGAATTCCTTTCCCTCTATAGATACTGCATAATGACCATGTACCTGTGAAACTCTGGCCCACAGATGAGGTATAGTTGGACGCAACCTTTTCTCCAATACATACATAAGAAGATCTTCAAGGGATGGACTGCGTCCCAGTTCCATCTCATAAGGCAACATATGTTCTGGAACAGGAGAATCTAGAAATAATTTATCACATAAAATACTCAGATGAACAGTAATTTTAAAGTATCTGGAATGAGGTGTAGGGTTATTTTTAGGAGTATTATTTTTATCCATATGGATAATATAGGTTAAATATCTTCAAGACTTCTTGATTTTATGATTATGCTTGATGGTTGCTTAATAAATCAATCAATCAATCAATCAATCAATCAATCAATCAGCAGCTACACATGTTCTCTGTCTAAATGTTAATGGATCTGACTTTAGATGGTTCACATTACCAAAAGTTTTTACAATTATTTTCATTTCTACCTTTCCAGAGGTCAGAGCAACACATCAGCATCTCCCAAAGCAACAGTCCTAAAGAATAGACATCTGCCTGTAGTAAACACCGACCGCTGCTCAGATTAACAAATCCCTCCAAGATCTCAGGTGACATGTACTGCAGTGTCCCCATCTGAATTCTGCCCTGTCAGGTATCAAGAGGAAATAGTTATTATCTCATTTCTTCTAGTCAGCCAGTCAGAATTAAGCTGTCATCTTTTTCTAGTCAACTACAGGGGAACTCATAGAATGCAAGGTACCTCCACCAAGGCACAAATGGACAAAATCTACCTAAGACTGCAGATTTTTATAACTTGACATAGTTATAATGAAATGTCTCCCCCTACTGGTGGTGTGCTCAACATTTTGTGGCATGTTAAACAATAAGAGTGTTTTCTTTTGGGATTTCTGTCTTTTTTTTTTTTTTTTCAACATGATGCACAGATCACTTTTCAAATTCAATGCATTGTTACTTGTACCACGTCTTACTCTTCAAAAAAAAAATCACTGAAATCCATGTATAACTTTTTGAATTATACTGCACACAAACAAACAAACAGACAAACAAACAGAGGTGAAATCATAACCTCCTAGTAGAGGGAACAAATTCCATCATCAGTGGAAACTTTAAGGTCTCAATTCATTTGATTACTTTCTGGTACTTTAGCTGAAGCCCCCATCACACTATGACAAAGATCCGCCCACTGCTTCACTGTGTCTAACATAGTCCCACTAATTTCTTATCATTCACATGAACACATGTGCACTACATCCAGTGCATTCTTACTACATTCTTACTACAACCAGTCAGAATGCAGAAGATATTTATCACGCTTACCAGGTTCTCAGTGCGCTGTGCTTTTTCATTCGAATCCTAAAAAGCTTGTGTCGAGGCAACTGGACTTCTTTTTGTGGTCTTTTTGAAGACGTTAGGGTTGTTTACCTGGTCTGCATATGGGGTCGTTTGGTCACCTGAATAAAGGTGTGAAGTGGAGTGACACCTCTTGGGAAGGA
>JAQMYF010000022.1:20031621-20041906 GCA_030014195.1 Neosilurus mollespiculum
ATATGTTTGTTTATTTGTTTGTTTTTTAAGGCGATTTGTGGGCTACTAGTGCAATATTGTGACTTTTTGGTCTGGGGTTCTCAACTTCAGACAGACAGTTTACTCAGTCTCCAGCTTCTCTCTCTCAGCACTGGAAAGTCATCTTGTCCTTATCTGAAGTTTTTTTCATCCTGGTCTTTATAAACTGAGGTGCTTTAAAAGCGGATCAAGCCCAAAATCAAACCACAGCACACATCAGCTCATTATTATCCTTATCTCATTTGTCGGACGGTAGGCCAAACAATAATATAAATAAATAAATAAATAAATATAGAAATACTGCTGCTACTACTACTACTACAACTACTCCTCCCACTAATAATAATAATGTACTCACCGTCATTTGTGCGAAACAACTTTACAACAGTTTTCTGCTTCTCTCTTGAGGTATTTCCTTCTATAATTAATGTCCTGTGACATGTAGGTTGCATCATAGACCTGACACGGCTGCCTCATGCACACACACGCTAAGTAGAGTACATGCGTAGCGTACATGTGTGTCTATGTGTGTAACACGGAATCCCGACTAAATATGGTCTCACTTTATTTCCATAATTTACATATTTCTATATGTATGTTTGTGCCTTACCCTTTCTCCGGTGTATCAAAATAACATCTGGTTTTGGTAATGCTTGCGCGTGACTGGGTCAGGAGTCAGAGGTTATACATGTCTGGTGCAGTGCTGCTTACCCACGGATGTAAACGTGTTCAGTGGAGGGTCATTTCAGATCATTTATCATAATCTCACCATGCTGGATTTGGCATTATTCCAAAATATGGTATACCATAAAAAAATCAATATTGAATGTCCATCCCAAACCAGTTAAGTTTTTGTGATTTATTTTCTGGGGACCCAAAGGTGTTCCCAACAGTAGCCTCATGGTTATAAATTGCTCTGTGTCAAGAAAAAAAATAAAAATAAAAACAAACAAACAAACAAACAAACAAACAAACAAACAAACAAACAGACAGACAGACAAACAAAATAAATAAATAAATAAACAAACAAACAAACAAACAAATAAATACATAATACAATATTGTTTTTCTTATTTTTTTCTTAGTGGAATTCAATTAAAGTTTATTGATTGATTAATAAAAAAATATGAATGAATTATGAATGATCAATCATGAGTAAAATGTTTGCAGCTCAGTAAATAAAATAATATAAAACTACCAAAATTAATTAATTGATTGGGAAATCCCCTTGTCCATGACTTTCAGGACCTTTGCAATTCCTTTTCTCTCCCCAGTACATACTATTTCCTACACCTTAGATTTCTCTGCACTCTGCATTGGGTATTTTTGGGATACTCACTTAGATATCCACCATCTACTTGATCACCTGTTGAAAAGCACATCATCAAGGGGTTTGGTTTATTTATTTATTTTTAATAATTAATTGAATACACTCAGTGATCCGGCCTCAGGTTCTGTCTCTGTATAGAGCAGGGAGATTGGTGCATGTGGTCGGAAGCTTGACTGGACAAATATCAGTCACAGAAAGATGATGTCTCAACGAAGAAGTAACTAGACATTAGTGCCTGTTTTATTCTGAAAACTCAGTTTGGTGTATCGTGTTTATGAGGCAACAAATGTTGCCTTAATGGAAGATAGCTGGGTTTTTGTCCAGAGACTGCCAAGCTGTAAAACGAATCAGTGTAGGGATGAAGGAGTGTTTCCACAAAGCCTTGTACCCTAATGTGCACATATCAAATAAAAAGTTGTTTTTGCTTGAAGCTCTTTATTTGTGCTCAATAAACTAGCTGAGAAGTAAGACACTGTCTTGAAGGTTGAAGAAAACCCCTTGTGCAAGACAATTAGCCTACTTGGTTTTCTTTTTAACTGTTTGTAATATCAACGAGGAAGATGGGATTGTTTCAGCTGGAAGATTTCAAAGCAGGATGGATAGGAGGTAAGTGCTGTTGGTGTATTTAGGCATCTTATAATTGTAAAGATAGTAAAAATGGATGCATTGCAACAGCTTTGGAAAAGAAATACATTATATGCACATCCTGAGGCTGTTTGCTTACTTTAGAATTCAAAGTGCTATACTGTTGTTTCTCTCCTGCACACATATTTCAAACCGCTTAATCTTATTATAGTTGCGGAAAGGCTGGCGCCTATCTCAGCCAACATTGGGCAAAACCAAGATACACCCTGAACAGCTTGCTGGCCAACACACCCACAACAATTCATACATCCACACCTAGGGGAAATTTGGAAAAGCCAATTAGCCTGAAGTGCATGGATTTGGACTGTTGAAGGAAACTGGAGTACCTGGAGGAAACCCACGCAAGCACAGGGAGAACATGCAAATTCCAGATATGCTAACTTCTACACCACCATGCCACCCTGAACTGTTGTTCAGAGTGCAGAAATGGGCACTTAAAGGAGTCTTCAAGAGTCTACACAGATTTCAATTTGTTAGCATTGCAAGTTGTTTTAAAACTGTACTGTACCCTAAATCTTTCCTTTTTACAAAGTGCAAGAGTTTACTTGGATGTTTACTTTACTGTAATGTATCACATGTTGTAATCAGCATGGGGAATCAGTACACAGGCTGGACAAGAACCTTCATAACTCAACAGCTCATCCACTGTAGCAGCCTGTTGCTTCCCTGAAAAACAAACAAATAAATAAACAAACAAACAAACAAACAAAAAAAAAAAAAACAGGCTAATGAAACTTTTTTTTTCCCAACCAGGTGCCTCCAGTATGATTGTAGGACATCCACTTGATACAGTGAAAGTACATCGGATCTAAATACATACATCCATCCATCCATCCATACATACATACATACATACATGCATAACTCTAGCTGTAAAAGGAAATGTTGTGATTTTAACTGTTCTTCCTCAACCTTGCAATCATGTTTAATTTGAACACTATGTCACTTCAACAGACATTTTTACAAGCTGGAAAAGGCTACAAGAATGCTATCCAGTGTATGGCAACTGTCTACAAACAGGAAACTGTATGTGATGCAAACATTTCCTCATGCTCATGAATAATCACAAATTAATAAATAAACAAATAAATAAAAATCAATATGACATGTTATTAAATTGTGTTGGTCTCTGTGTGGTAAGCCCTTCCACCTCACAGCAAGGAGGTCCTAGGTTCGAGTCCTGTCCCTGGTGAGGGCATTTCTGTGTGAAGTTTATATGTTCTCTCTGTGCTTGTGTGAGATTTCCCCAACAGTCCAAAAACATGCATATTAGGCTAATTGTAAGCCTCATGAAAACCACCCCACCCGGTGTCTAAATTTGACAAATGATTTCTTGCTAACTGGAATTCAATACTTTTTAGGAAGTAAGTAGGAGTGTTGAGGATCCATGTCCAAAAACCATGTCATGCAAAGTGGTGGGTCCTTAAATGAAGGCATGCCAGAAGTGATTTTTTGCCCCGTCATTTATGTTATTGACTGACTACTTAACCCAATAAGCTGCAGCAAGATTAGGAAATTTGGTATGCACTTATAGGTAAACATGCATAGCATACATTGAAACTTTTAAAAATAAAATAACAATTGGCCTAAATCAGGGGTCTCAAACTCGCGGCCCGCGGGCCAATTGCGGCACGCAGAACCATAGTTTGTGGCCTCCGCCTTAATATGAAAGTTGAATGTTAGTGCGGCCTGCGAGTTTGATATGTATGGCACTTTAGAGTGTTGTGGGCGGAGCTGAATGAACCTACCAATTACGGTGGGGTATATGGCTCTCGGGGGCGGGACATCGGCCGGGTTTGATGCAAGCAGAGAAACATTTCTCACTGAGTGAAAGTTACAGCAACGTTGCCCTGGAGAGGTTTCTTCCGTGCCTGGCTGACTGCCTCATTTCTGTTGGGCTCACGCGGACATTCGGCCCAACGCGCTGCATTCACAACACTTCAAAAAAAGTGTTTTTAAGTTGCTGCCCAGCGCGACATTATACATAAATAAATATATATATTTATAGACACAGGTCAATGGCACTTAGAGAGTTAATATGAGGTCTCTCTCTCTCTCTCTCTCTCTGACAAAATAAATCAAAGTGATGCGCACAAGGCAGGATAAAAGAAAATTAGGAACTCAACGCAGCCAAATGCTGTTCATGTCATCATGAAAGACATGAACATCAAGCATAAAAACAAAGGAGACTGCTACCGGGCTTTCATCCGCCGACTGCCGTGCTGCGGTCACAAGAAAAAGGAATCGGAAATGACGTTCTTCGTGTGTCGGCTAAACGCTTGATTGAAACTTCAAGGCAAGAGAAGTCATGGTCAGAAGAACAGTTCATGTTCTTCAATGTTCCATTCATGTTCAGGACAACTGATTTTCAGAAGAAGGTTAAAGGTTAAAAAACTGTTAATTCAGACATGAGAATCTGAATACAGCAGATATAGAAGACTGCAGAAACCTCATATAGTCGCTGACAAAAGAAATCTAATTATTATTATTATTATTATTATTATTATTATTATTATTAAGATTATTAGTATTTTATTTATTTATGACTGATTATTTTCTTATTTATTCTTATTTTGTTTATTTATTTTTTCATCTTATTTTGTGTTAAATAAATAAAAATAAAGATATTTGAGAAGACTGAAAATTTAAAAACAAAGCTTTTCTTGTGGAAAAGCTGATGCGGCCCAGCCTCACCCAGACTCTGCCTCCAGCGGCCCCGGGGTAAATTGAGTTTGAGACCCCTGCCCTAAATGCTCAAAAACATATCTAGACACGTGTAAAATGCCTGTGAACTCTGTGAGGTTTTGGGTCATTTCGATGGGCTGTTATTGGATAAATATTGCTGGCAGACCCATAAAAGTGTACCTGAGTAGCTCTGGTCATACTTTTTCAAAATAGCTTATAATACATCAATATATTTCCTTTATTAACAGAATTACAGTAATTGGACACATATTTATACCCTGGAGTAGTTTTCATGAGCCTTATTCTTGATTGCCCCTATGTAAATGTGAGTGCAAATTGTTGTGTGTTTGTGTTGGTCCTGTGATGGTCTAAGCAAGCTGTTTAGGGAGTACTCGCCCTTTGAGATAGGCTCCAGCCTGCTTTTGACTCTAATAAAGGACAAAGTGGTTTGGAAAATGAAATAAAATAAATGAAATAATTGTTGGTCTCTAAATATCCATATACACTGCCCAGCCAAAATATATGTTACTGTTCCTCCTTTAGCCTTGCTTACAACCATAATGGTCATGACATTGTTTCAACAAACTTAATCAACATAACATTTATTTCCATCCATTGTTGGGTTCATTTTTCACCGACATCTTGAATTGATGAGGAAAAATTGACCCACTCCATAAAGTCTTCTCCAGCACATCCCGACAACTTTCAGTAGGGTTAAGGTCAGGACTCTGGGGTGCCAACACATATGTGAAAATGATTCCTCATGCTCCCTGTACCACTTTTTCATTATTTGAGTCCCCATTTTATTTCCATGCCATCAGGGAAGAAAAAGTCCATTGATGTAATAACCTGCTCATTCAGTACATTCAGGTGATCAGCTGACTTCATTTTACTGCCATATTAATGTTGCTCAGCCTCGACCTGTCCAACTGGAGCAACAATGCCATGGAGATTATATGCTGAGATCAAGGCTCTCCTTGAAAATGTTAGAGTGTGCAACCGTTTTTTTTTTTTGTTTGTTTGTTTTTTTTTTGTTTTTTTTTTTGTTTTTTTTTTGTTTTGTTTTGTTTTGCTCTTTTTGGCCAGGCAGTATATATTTAAAGTTTTATAGATTTTTCCCTGGAGTATATATTTTCTGCCGTGTGTAAATAACTTCTTTTTTCTCACTTGCAGCTTACTGGCATTTTCAAAGACCTGTCCTTCACTAGCATGCATTGCACTGTATAACTCAGTGGTGTTTGGCTTTTTCAACAATGCTCAGAAATATATTAGCCATCTTTGTTATGGTAAAAAAACAGGTACCAGTCCAATATGCTTGACCTTACTGTGGCCAGCATGCTGACAGATCTGCTATCAGTGAGCCTTGGGGCCCCAATGGACTTGGTCAAAATCTGACTGCAAATGCGATCTCAATGAATCATCACACGTGAGTCTGAATTTAAACCAAGTAAATAAATGCTGTGCTCTGTCTTGTAAACGTAGTTGTTACTCTCATAATCATTGTTTAGGACTGCAAAGTTAGCAAGATGCAGGCATAACCTGTTTATGCACAGTATTTCTCAAGGGTAAAACTGATATAGGGTACGTTTTCAGAAAATGTCACTCTTGTTGGCAATGACAGTATACCTATTCAATCAGTGGGGCTCCAGAATCAGAGTAAAGTGTGTACAGTGTACAGAGGACCACTTCACTGCATCAGAAGCATCATGCAAATTGAGGGAATCCGAGGGATCTACAGAGGAGCAGAAGCCATGATACTCCGTGATGTATCTGGTTATGCCCTTTACTTTATTCCATACACAATATCCTGTAGTTGGTTGAGTCCTGACGGTAAAAGTCCCCCTCGCCCCTGCTCCATATGGCTTGCTGGCAGGTTAGCAGGTAAGTAACACCACAGTGTGCCATGTGATGTGAACTCTGAAAACTTCATGATTTAAGATAATGTGTAAGCATATTTAGATTTTTTTATATATCATAGAACTCCTATGGTATGGCTATGGTATGCCCTGTGGCAAATTATGGGTAAATCAACAAAATTAGACCTTTGAGATGCTCCTCCCACAAGCGCATGTCTCACTCATTGAATGTGTTTTGTTCCACAGGATCTATCTCCTGGGTCACAGCAACACCAGCTGATGTGATTAAGAGTCGACTGCAAGCTGACACAGTGCAGCGCAGAAAATATAAAGGAATCATTCACTGCATCACACAAAGTTACAAGACAGAAGGACTTCATGTAACTTTATTATATACTAGTGATATTGAGTATGGCTAGTATGTAAGGGAATTAGGGTTCATTAAATAACAGTCTGGGTCTTCTGGGTATGAACATGCAAAGTGTCATAGTAGGGTCGTGGTGAGGCTGGACCCTACACTCATCAGACCATCGCAGGGCCCACACACACACACAAAACCAACCATTCACACTCACACCCAGGGGAAAGTTGAAGCCGTCCATTCATTCATCCATTTTCTGGACCGCTTATTCCTAATTAGGGTCGCAGGGAGGATGGCGCCCATCTCAGCCGACTCGGGGCGAGGGCAGAGTACACCCTGGACAGCTTGCCAGGCCATCGCAGGGCAGAAACACGCTGACGGCTATTCAGCCTACTCTTGATGAAAATCAGCAAACCATAGACAGTGAGAGACATGGCCGGTATTTGATAACCCAGTTAGCTGCACTGGGGAACAGCAGTGACAACCCGCTGATAGTGGGGCTTGAACCCCCAACCTTGGGATCAGTAATCCAGCACCCTACCACCAGGCCACCACTGCCCAATTTGAAGCAGTCAATTAGCCTAATGTGCATGTTTTTGGACTGTGGGAGGACACCGGAGTACCCAAACACAGGGAGAACATGCAAACGCCCAAGCCTGGGAATCGAACCCAGGACTTTCTTGTTATGAGGCAAACATGCTAACCACTATGCCACTATGCCACTATGCCACCACACTAGATGCATGAATATGTATTTAATGCTTTCTATCTCCTGATCTCCAATCCAGGTCTTTTTTCCATAGTGCAACAGTAAGTGCCATCAGAGGATTTCCAATGAGTGCTACTATGTTCCTGGCTTACGAATTTTGTCTGAAGGTTTTCCAAAGTTCCCAGAATACCATCTAAGACAACAGCTGACTTTGTTTTTTAACACAGAACATTTTAAATTTTAAGAGTTTTGCTTCAAGAGCTCCCTGTGTGCCAATATTACATTTAATGGACTGAGTGTGGGTTACCTGGGTGTTGATACTTAACTTTGGTATCAAATGTTGTGTTTTTATTGTTTGTAATTTATGACTGTTACTTCTGTGCAAAACATAGCTCCCATCGATGAGACATTGTGTCTTAATGATCCTACCTGTATAAATAAAGTATTAAAAAAAAACATATTTGTACTTGCTTCTTATATATATATATCAGTCGAACACCATGGGTTGCAGCTTGTTGTAATAATTAAGCAATAGTGTGCATGTGCTCATCCTGGACTGCCTCTGCCTCCTCACATCCTCACTGCTCCTGTGCATGAACTCTATGTTACACCTGTCATTTGCTTTTAACTTACAAGAATTGAGAGACTGTCAATGAAAATTTCATTCTGAACAAGAGACTTTGTATAAATGGTCTGTAACAAGTGATAAGCATTTATTTAGTACTGTGTTCTCTCGGGGTAGTGGTTAGCATGTCTGCTCACAGCAAGAAGGTCCTGGTTTTGAGTCCCTGGCTTGGTGAGGGTGTTTTTTTGAGGATACGCATTAAGCTAATTGGTGGTTCCTAATTGACCCTAGGTTTGAGTGTGAATGTCTCTCCACAACCCTAATATGATTAAGTGGTTTGGCAAATGACTGAGTGTTTGTTAACATACAGTATTGGAGAGAATGAATTAAAAGCTATGGTGATATATATTTCCACCGGGTGGTGACATTGTATTGATAAATTCTGTCCAGCAAGTTTTATAATAATGTTCTCTTTTAACACTGGGGTCAGTAGTTTACTTACTGATTAATTAATATAAAACAATATAAACACTGCACATATAAAGCTAAATAATAAGTCTGTACTCACTAATGTCACTAATGGCTTTTATATTAATTTGTTATATCACTGTTTATCTTGTTATTATCTTGTTTGTGAAAGGATACTCTTGTCTTCTTTCCAACAATGTTTTCGTAAGTGGCATGGACACACTGTGGAATTAGCTTTTGAGTCTTATCTTGGTATTCTTGAGGCTCTGGTCTCATAGGATACGACAGGCAAGATGTAAAGCTATATTTTGTAAATAGACATGAAATAACCAATAACTCAAATTTCATGTGAGATTACTGGTGATAAACAAATGCAACACTTTTAATGGATATTCCCACAATAAGTGTCTTTCCATGTGTTTTTCCATGGCTATAAATATATTATATATATATATATATTCTATATATCAGACAGTTTTTATTTTTCATTAAGCTATGATGGAAAACTTATGGAAACTAAATTTACATTAAAAGGTTTTTTCAGCACTTCGATTGCAAGAACAGAGCCACCTGCTTTTGTTATATCCAGTTCAGGTGAAGTGCCGAAAAGGAATTCCTTTTATATTCATAAAAAAATTATTATTATGCGTGAGGCGTCACAACTGTGGACAGTCCTATTACAGACAATTCAGCAATGGCAGTGAAAAAGGGTGACTATATCTAGAGCTATATTTTTTTGTAGCAACTGACGTTTGGACTGGTTTGCCTTTTTTCTACAATTTCTTAAGAACAATTTTTTGCCTGCTATTAATATAGATAATATTTTGGACAGGCAAGGGTTAACATGAATCGTTGATATAATTGTTTTTGCAGAAATAAAAAGGCCACCATTGTTAGTTCAACAACTGAGTAATACATTCATTTTTTATTTTCTGAACCGCTTAAACTTAATTAGGGTCGCGGGGAGGCTGGCGCCCATCTCAGCCGACTCAGCGAGGGCAGAGTACACCCTGGACAGCCCACCGGGCCATTGCAGGGCAGAAACACACTGACAGCAACTCATTGGCCCACTCTTTACGTATGTCAACAATGGTTCTTTTACATGCCTCTCACGACAGACAGTGAGAAACATGACTGGCCATTGATATCCCAGTTAGCTGCTCTGGGTGCAAGTGAGTAATAATTGTAGGTTATTTCAGCAAATATTCATAAAATCTCTGTTCAGCACAATTCTCTTGAATCTATATGTGATTTCGGTTAAAATGATTCATGTTAGGTTCTGGTAGTTCATTATTTGAGGATGAAGACCAATATATTGACTACTAAATAAATTTTTTGGATGTAAATTAAAATTGTCACACCTTGTTTTCACAGGAATGGACACAAAGCTAGTCATTGAAAGTCTTGCGAGACCAAATTCCTTCATGGAATCTCACCTTTACAATACTTTTGCGTGTCTTGTCAGGGTTGAGGAACACTGTAAAGAGCGGCTATTTACCATTACATTTACATTTACATTTACATTTACAGCATTTAGCAGACGCTCTTATCCAGAGCGACTTACAGAAGTTCTTTAAAGTCACTATCAGTGAATATATTCTTATACTGGTTCGTCAGGACACAGACTAAGTATACCATCAGTCAAGAG
>JAQMYF010000022.1:20052502-20064179 GCA_030014195.1 Neosilurus mollespiculum
AAAAAAAAAAAAAAAAAAAAAAAAAAAAAAAAAAAAAAAAAAAAAACCTTTTGTTATGTTTTTTGGAGGCATGCAGAATATGCTCACTTATAGCTCTAACTTCTTTGTTGTAATAATTCACCGACCTTCTGACCTCTAAAAATGCATATTTCATATGAGTATTTCTGAAGAGCGGTCATTTCTGTTCCTGCTTTTACTCACTCATCTGAAAAGGAAAGTGATGAGTTAAAAAAAGATGGGAGGAAAAAAAAGGAAAGGATGAGGGATTTTACAAATAAGGACAGGGCTTTTAAACTGCTCCACCAATATTGCTCTATTGACAGGGGCAATTTGTCTGGGCTGTGGTGCAAAATGATGGTCCAAGGCAGGCTAGTGAAGTGCACTTGATTCCAGGGTTAAAACGTCGGCATCCGGCACCTACAGAAATGTAAAATTAAAGTAAGTACTCATCACTGATCGTATAAACCCATGTGTGGCATCAGCTTGTTTTATTTGTTATTGTTTTTTTCAGATTCTGCAAGGTCACAGCGTGACCAGCACACAGTTGTGTCTGTTCAGTTTACTGTCTTTCAAAGACACTGAGGAGCTCTGAAGATGTTGTTCAGCACGTTTTAAGAGGAGGTGAGGAAGAGATTGGAAATCAGATAGCAGCCCTGCAGGATTGGCTGTGATGGTTTTTCTTTCTTTCTTTTTTTGTTTTTTGCAAAAAAAAAAGCAAATAGTCTGACAAAGTAGGGATGTGATTTGAAAGCCTCTTATATGAGCGTAGAGCTCTTCAAAATAAATAAATAAAAAAGGTACAAATAACAGTAGCGTTGGCATGAAAAAAAGAAATACCTGAAGCCATGAGGAAATGCATTCATGCCATAAAAAACAAACAAACAAACAACAATAACAACAAGAAAAAATAAAAACCCTGTTGCTAGGTTTCTGCAGAATTAAGTCTGTTCAGTTTCCGGAAACAATCCCTGAAATAGAACGCCATACATTTCATTTGCGTGTGTAGGCTAAGAGCTACCAAAAAGGTCATTCTTCTTGATTAGAAATGCATTGGCTCCAGGTCAGGGCCGAAGACAGGATTCTGAATTAAACTGTTCTGCTTCAGAAATTAATTTGATAGCTCCCCATATGTATGTGTGTGTGTGTGTGTGTGTGTGTGTGTGTGTGTGTGTGTGTGTGTGTGTGGACTAGAATAGTCATTCTTTTTTCCATTAGTGAAGTGGATGTGACTGCATTCATCACTAGTCCAGGCACACTATACAGCTCCAGTGTTTATGGCTGAGGAGTGAGCTGTCAACGGAGTGCTTGTGCTTTTCTTCACTACAGTGCATGCTACTTTTAAAAAAAGGAAAAAAAAAAATCAGATTTCTGATTTTAGACTTTCATTAGAGCGAAAAGTGAGACGTGACTGCTGGCAGAGTTTCCAGAGACTTTTATGAAGAATTTAATGCCATTTGAAAGGGACTCTGTTATGGCTGTTGCACAAATACTGTATTTGCATTCTAGAAACAAAATAAATGGTCAAAAACCTCCATCCATTAATTTTCTGTATCACATATCCGTCAGGTTCACGGGGAAATATTGAGCCATTCTCAGATGACTTTGGATGAGAGGTTGGGTTACACCCTGAACAGGTTGTCGGCCTTTTGCAGGATTAACTCAGACCCAAACAACCTTTCACTCTCATATTTGTGACCCATCTCATCAAACCAGGTATTAGGCTGCATTTTGGGCTATAGGAGTTATGCATTTTTCCATATTCCTGACTCAATAAGCTCCATTTTGGTACCAAAATCATTGATGTAGCATGACTGGTTTCTGGGATATGGCCAATTTTGTGCAGGCAATTTAGGAAATTTTAAGATGAATCATTCTGAAAAACAAAAACAAATAAACAAAAAAAAAAAACATAAAACAAAACAAAACAAAACAAAACAAAAAAATAACAAAGTTAAGAAACAATCAACTTCAAAAACCTCTCTATATTATTATATTTTTTTTTAAATAACACCATGCAATTATCCAAATACATTGAAAGAATCATACTGAAAGTTATTTTTCATATTTATGCAGATTTCTAGTATCAAAAACTAAGAAAAGGTTTCCAAAACAACAACAACAACAACAACAACAACAAACAAACAACCCCCAACCCTCCAATGAAATTATGAAATCTGTCTGTGTTTAAAATCTTAGACAGATAGCTGCAATTTTAAAGATTTTATGGGTGAATATTTAAAAACTGAGTATCAGAATGATGACATCATCAAGACCCAAGTTAACATGGAGAAGTATGGCTTCAAACATCATTTCTTTCAGTATTTCGGGAGTTTGAGCTTTTATATATATACATATCAATCCTGGTGTATATACAGTTTCTCACTGCACAGGCAATGAATGTATATAAATCCTATACTTGTAAATGTAATATTGGGCCTCAGTGACATCATCATTCTGTGACTCAGTTTTCAAATAATTGCCCATAAAATCGTTGAAACTGACGCTATCAGCCTCAGATTTTGCACATGGAATTGCACATTAATCCAGGTATTCGAATAAGATTAACCTTTAACAAATGTTCTCTTCTCTAATAAAAAATAAATAAATAAATAAATATACTGGATACCAAATTTGAGTATCTCTAAAATTTAATGGAGTTTTCCTTGTCCAAAGCCTCATTCACCTCTGGTAGAAATTTCATGAAAATCCTAATGTATCTTTCTGTGTAATCCTGATAATAAACAATCACACAAGCAAATCGCAGTAAAACATTAATACATGATTACTGATCAAGTCATGATAAAAGAGTGTGGCTCCCTGTACAAAATCCTAGATCCTAGAACTAACTGGTGTTGGCCACTGAAGAAGAAGAAGAAGAAGAAGAAGAAGAAGAAGAAGAAGAAGAACAATAGGAAAAGGCATCCACAATCAGCCCAGTGTTTGGACTGGAATTCTGCCCAATGTGTAAGTTACTTTGGATAAAAAGGATGCCAAAAAGAAAGTAAAATCAATCTGTTTGTTTTCTCTCCTGGTTTCTCTCCGTTTTTTTTTCTACAAAATGTGACCATTAAAAAAAAAAAAAAAAAAAAAAAAAAAAAAAAAAAAAAAACACAAAAAAAAAAAAACAACCAAAAAAAAAAAAAAAAAAAAGAAAAAAGAAAAAGAAATCCCCAAAAAAACGAATGGAGGTAAAGCAGCTAAGAGTGAGATAGAGTAAGAGAGAGTGGGATCATGAGAGGACATGTTTATGCATGTACTGAAAAATCATGCAAACAATTCACAAAGGTGCTCGTTTGTGAACTGTCCATGCCACGCTGCTGGCACACAAACACAAAATGTTTACTGTGATCACCATTTTATTAGCATCGCTGTGCCCTTGATCTTCCTCCGCTAATGATTAATTTATAAGTTGTCTAGCACAAGATTTGTTGTTCATATTTCTGTGCAATTGATTCCCTTCTTCCACCATCAGGACTATTAGAGAGCACTGGCTCCCAGTGGACACGTGTGTGAGGCCCATGACAGATCTTTGGCTGTGTTTAGTATTCTGTATAATCAAAACATTATTCACTGGGTTTAAATGGCTCATCTTGATATGGAAGATTAAAAAACTAATAATCAACAAACCTGTTTCAAGTATATATGAGTAAACATGAAATTCTAGAAATCTAATGAGTTTCCCTGATTTGTCCAATCAGTTGCATTTATTTTACAAATGGGTACTCGAACGGCACAGTGGCATAGTGGTTAGCATGTCCGCTACATAGCAAGAAGGTCTTGGGTTCAAGTCCTGGGCTTGGAGAGGGTGATTCTCTGTGGGATTTGTATGTTGTCCCAGTGCTTACATGGGTTTCTTCTGGGTACTCTGGTTTCCTCATACAGCTCAAAGACATGCACAGTAAGTTAACTGGCTGTTTCAAATTGCTCTGTGTTTGAGTGTGAGTGTGAATGGCTATATGTGTGTTGCCCTACAGGTGATTAGCGAGCTGTTTTGGGTGTACCCCACCTTTACCCAAAGTCAGCTGACATGGGCGCCAGCCTCCCTGCGACCCTAATTAGGATTAAGCGGCTTCGAAAATTAATGAATGAATGTCTCTAAACCTGAATCGGAATGTTGACATGGCATGGCATAAATAATCAATGTCTAACAAAGCTAATTGGATATTAAATGCCATCAGAGAGATGAGACTGTTTATTCCAAGGAAGGCTGGATGTATAGTCTTTATGAGCTATAAATAAGGATTTGTTAAGTTTCTGAACTTTATACATCCTTAAGTAGGTGGAGATGTTCTGTCTCTGGGACTATTCAGCAATGTCCACCTTTAATGAACACTTTTCATGGCAACATATAATCATGAAAAAACTGATGCCAATGTTATCCTGTGGTTATAACATTTTGGTCAGATTTTTGTCCCGAAACGTCCTTCAGTTTGAACCTTGGACTAGTCAGTAGGTGCTGTATGTATAATACCAGTGACAACTTAAATATTACACCAGGATTTTTTTCTAAAATCAAAGCACCACTTAAATGAATGCTTATTAAACACACCTTAAGAGAAAAAAGGTTTATTTAAATTTACTTGCTATTAACTGGCTACTTTAAATTGCCCAAAGGTGTGAATGTGAATAGTCGTTTGTGTCTATAATAACCTAAATAATAACTGTAGTAGACTGGTGACCTGTTCAGGTTGTAACCCCGCCTCCCACCCAAGGTCAGCTGGGATTGGCTCCAGGTTTCCCAAGACCCTGATGGAAAAGTGGTACTGATAATCAATGGATGGATGGATTTTATTGATGAAAAGGTCACATTTTTTTTAAGAGATAGTCCAAATCACACCGTTATGTCCTCTATAATGTGGCCATATCATTATATATGTGTAACATGTGTCAGAAGAAAAAGGCAGATGCAATGATGCAGAATGTAATAATAAATAGGGTTTAATAAGGTGAAGGAGGCAGGAGTAGCCAAATTATTATGCAATATATCATAAAGAAAAGAAGCAGAAGTCCAAGGCATCGAGCACACAGAATAATAAAGACTGAGCGAGATATCCAAACCAGAAACAGGCGAGGGTTATACACAAACAAGCAATATCATAGACTAAAGAGATCAGGAATGAGTAGGCAAAACAGGTTATACACAGGAAAGCTAAGCACGAGAAAACAAAGGTAGGCAATAACTAAATGGTAGAGATACAGTTATCATGCTTCATGCCATGTAATGGTTTGGGCATGCATTTATTTATTTATTTCAGTCCTTTCCATTACACATGATAGAATGCATGGGCATGTGTTTTGTTACCGGAGATTCAAACAATGTCTCACTGAGTTGTAGACTTGACGTAGTTCTTCCGCCTGTGGATGAGGCCCTGCTGCGCTAAATATGTAGTAGAACAGGAGGAATCTGTGACAATACACCATTATATACATTATATCCAAATATCTGTAAATGTATAGATAGTCATTTCATTTGTAGAGAAGCAGCTCCACTGTATGAACCAATAATCATTAGATCATTGCTGATCTGGGTGTTGAAATGAGCCCAAAACTCCTCCTTACGATGCATGAACAAGCCACATGGAAATATACTCAGTCGTATCCCTATCAACATATCATTTTATGAAGGACTGCCTTCCAATTTAAAGTCAGTGGCTTACCGGAAACCGATGCGAACTGTTCTATCAGGAATAAGCCCACTGAAGTCCAACGGGGAGGTGAAGTTCAGATTGCTTCAGATGTAGCCATGGGGACAGATTAGCATAATACCGTTAGTGATTTATGCCACTCGGTATTTCTCAGTGCCCTGAAAAGTGTTGCTGTGCACAATCAGGGTCTTGTGATGCATTACACCCAAACCCCCACCCCCACCCTCACCCCTGGCAGTATGGGTATAATACTGCATATTTTACTCCTAAAGATGTCCTCCCATGTGCGTTGTTTTCTCTTGGCCATGCACTTGTATGCTTTCTTGACCCTGACATGTTATGGGTTCCCAAAGAGCTTCGGGGTGCTGGGTTGCACTGTGAAGTTTTTCTGAATCACTATGACCTTGTGAAAAGAAGGAACTATTCAATTATTTTGCTGAAAATAATACAACACCTCAACAATAATAATAAAAACAACTCACAGTCTCACCTTTGTGTGAAATGTATAAAGAGGAAATGCAATTCTTGTCTTCTAAACCTTAAAATATACATGTCTATAGCCAAAAATAGGAAAAGAAAGAAAGAAAGTAAAAAAAACATTTAAAAAATAGAAAAAAAAAAAAAAAAACAACAAAACAAAACACTCCAAGACTGCATAAATATGACCCTGCCTTCACTCAGTTTACAGTGTAGCTTTGACTGATATGGGTGTATTGTACTCCAATCAAGATAGACACGACATAATGAGCATTTAATGACTACTATTTTTTTACAGGAAAAGTATATTATATGTAGGCTACAGGTACATTTTTATATGTTATATTTTTTTTTATATTTTTACATAGTCTGCCAAGCTACAATATAAAAGTAGAACAGTGGACCTTCATGCAACATGCTATTTTTATAGGTACATTGGATTGACAGGTGATACATAAATATATTTAAAAATAAAAAGATTTCCACCTGAGAGAAAAATTCTTTCCTTTAAAGGCATAGTGTTTCAAAAGAAAACTCAGTCGAACTAAGTTTATACTGCAATATTTCATAAATTAAAACCATAAAACCTTATTAAGTGAAGTCCAATTTGGATTATAAATTCATTGCTCAGGTATGTAAACACTCCATTCTGATTGGTCAGTCAATCACAGCATTTGGCAGTTGTTAATTTTATTATTATTATTATTATTGTTATTATTATTATTATTATTGTTGTTGTTGTTGTTGTTGTTGTTGTTGTTAACACAACTTTGTTAAGTATAAAAGATGGCTGCTATGGAGCGAATCACTAACGGGAAGCAATAAAGTCATGTTTTAAATTTAATAATATTGAAATAATATTAAAATCATTACATTGTGTAAAATAACCAATTTCTTTAGTAATTAACCATGTAATAAGCAAGATAACATACAGCAAGCCAGACATTATTACAAGCTAAACAATACGAGTGATTATCTTCTGTGAATTAGGGTCCTGATCACTCTATCGGGGTTTATTTTGAAATAAAATTTGTCTTGCTGTACATTATCCGTTACTTATTGAGTCCTTATTGTTTCAGCCTAACTCCTGCAGGGAAGTGTTACAGAATTGTCTGAAGAGAGATTAGCACACTGATGAGCAGACTTTCACTCTATAAAGCAGGCATCAGTGAACCATCATATGTGAGTCTGGAGCTGAAATTGAGTCGACAGCGCTCTTCCTGGAAAAAATGTGTTAAGACAGCTTACCACTCGAACACTGACATGAATGTCAGCCCTGCATAAAACGTCACGTTTTTTTTGCGCAGTGTAAATCCTTTTCTCTTTACTCTCTGATGCAGACAGGAAGAGACAGATTTTTTTTTCTGGACAAAAAACAGCTGCTTGCTTTCACAGTTTTTCAAAGCTGTTGGTTGCGCAGCATGGTCGAACGCCTCAACATGCGCAGTCAAAAAAAGTTAAAAGCTAGGTGCTGTCTTTAATTTGTGGCAGATGCTCGATTTGTTGGTATGAGGAAAGAGGACAAGTGAAAGAAGGGTGAGAAATCTGTGGTGCCCTTTAACCCTGAGCATCAATGAACGTGACTATAATATAATCATATCCAATATTACAACTTCACACAAACTCATGTGCTGCTTGTGGTGCCTAAAAATATGAAATTGTCTTTTTGTCAGCACTCGAAAGTGTGCACCTGCTTTTAGATTATGTACACTTCCCTTTCTCACCCCGATGGCAAGAACAAAAATTATAAAGCAGGTTTTCCAGCTTCAGAGTTATTATTTCATTTTCGTGATCGCGACAGGAAAGCAAGCAGATGGTGCTTTTTTATCTTTAATGTTTCCATCCTTTGATTCTCGGCAAGAAACAAAATGGAAGGATTTTCTTGACTCCCTTGTCATGAGAGTTGTGCATAAAAAGACAAGATGTCCCCTGTGTATTGCAAATTACACAAATACATCAGAACAAGGAGAACATTACAGTTGCTAGGGATATACATCACTGTGTGTATAACCTCCAGGCAGTACAGACAATTACCGTTATTGGTAAAGCATTTACTCATGTAGAAATGACCCACTTGTGCAAAAGTGGGAGTAACGATTTTACCTCTATTATTCCTTTAGCTTACTGGATGTGTGTAAATTTACTGAAATGAGTTTGTTTGTGCATTTCAATAAGCCCTATTGAGCCGCTGTCTTCTCTGAAGCACATATTCCATGCTGTGTGGGTGTACTTTAAACTATATATAGGCTCATTCCACATTTTAACCCAGATTTGGCATGTTTAATGGTACTTCCACCACCACCTCCACCATGATGAAGTATTTATTGACAATTTTTCCTGTATCAAATTGCACCACAATGTATTTAACCATTAAAAAAACCCTCACAAATAAACTGTTGTAAGTAAAGTTAACTTTATCCATGTGGAAGCATTGCACTGAAAAAATAATGGACAATGCTATGTTTGCTCTTATTTCCAAGAAAAAAAATAACTTTGTCATTTTAATAAACTTGATTTAAATTGTTATATATTGCACAAATAAAAAAGTCAATCAAAATTATTCTACATTCTTACATTTTATTTATTTCAGCAAAACAGCCTAAATAAATCATATACATCTTAACATGGTAAAAAAGTATATCTGACTTTGCATGTTACTTTTCATTACTGTTGCTTAACCTTTTTCAATCAATCTTTTTAAAAACTGAACTGCCAAAACCTTTGTTTTTCACACACATCCAACTGACTGAGAAAAAGAAAGAAATTGAAACATTTTGATATTGCAAAAATCAACACAATAACTAATCCGTCAAACCAACACAAAACAAGAACCACTAAAAACAACCCTTGTATAACACTCAAAACAAGAGAACTCGGAGAGCACAAACCTCTGCCAAGTCATAAAATAAATAATTAATAGAAAGTACACAGCACCCCCACTGGGCCTGCTTTAACACCTTGCTTCCAAAAAATTGTCCTATTTCACAATATTAAAGAATCCTTTAAAAAACATCCTGTATCAAGAAATTAATAATTTCCAAAATGTAATGGAGGCTTCCTTGTCCAAAGTCTCACCTCTGGTAGAAATTTTTAAAAAATATGTCCATAAGTTTTTATGTAATCGTGCTAGCAAAGAAACAAATAATCTGAAGGTAAAACAAATCCTTCTTAAGGATATTTAACTTTTAAAGTTCCACAAATCAAGGTCATAAGCGTATGATTTTCCTCTACAACTGGCATTACAAAAAAAGTGGCACTCAGTGAGTGCAGACTTTAGCCAAGGATGATAGTCAACCCTTCTATGATATGCAAATCTGCAACCGTATCTACTGTTTGAATATATTCCCCAAACGATCAGAACTATGCCAAAATACATGTGCCGAGTTGAAGCCTCCACATAATAAATCCACATTCATGCAAACCAGTAATCCTGTGAAACACCTCAATGTGGAACGTGGACGTCATCATATTTCTACATTGGCACTATTGAACCATGCCAATATCTACCGGTTTTAAAGATCTATGGCACCACGTCAAAATGCCAAACCTCAAAAAGTTAGAGACAGTAGAAATAAAATTGTGGATCTTGGATCTGCTCCAAAATTGAACAGCTTCTTCTTGGGTCACATCCTTCCACCAAGTTTAAATGAAAACAGATCAGTAGGTTTTGTGCAATCCCTCTTAGAAATATAACCTCCCTGGTGGAGGTAATAACAGTATGTTGTTTTAAGTAAATCTTGACCAAAAATGTACCCTTGAGTGTACTACCCCTGTAAAATGCTTTCACTTCTACTCTAAAAGCCCTAGTTTCCAGAATTATAAGCCTATTTTACGCAGAACTGTTAAAACTTTAATCAGTTATTAAAGAAGCCGGGTTTACAAAGCATTATCAGTATGCTTATTAGAGCACTGTTTATTTAGTCTGCTGATATTTATTACTAATTAAAGTGCAGCCAGATGTCTCCTCTCAAGATGACTTGTTACACTTCAGCAAAACAGGATGCACAAGGTTATGGAGAGTCACGCGCTGTTATTAACTCGCCATTTATACAAGTCAACATTCATTACTGGCGCTCACTCTGAATACTGATGTGCAGGAGTATATTTGGCTGGTGTGTACAGTATTGGAGAAGCCTCGAAGCACCACTTGATCCCTTGAGACTTGAATAGGCCGCTTGCTAGCACTGATGGAATCTTGCTTCAGTGAAACAGGCGTACAGCATGCCGATCCTGTGCTGGGACTGCCATGGATTGGCGTGAGGGGATTTTAGCTAAAGGTCAACAGAGGTTGATTAGGAGATCTCAACAAAGTGTGAGCATGGAGACCTTGTGTGTGTGTGTGTGTGTGTGTGTGTGTGTGTGTGTGTGGCCACGGTGCATTTCATTAGCACTGTATCAGATAGCCTGGACCACAAAGCTCCCATTCAGAATTGTATTTCTGGATGCATTGGATTTGGAGGCGAAGCTTAAGGGACCAAGTGCTTTTAGTGGTGGATGCTCTAATGAAAGATGAGTATCTACGTCTCCCCAGGCGGTCTCTGTGGTAATGAGCATTTTCACTTAAAATAAAGTAGGGTATTAATCTTTTTCCGCATGCTCCCTGACTGTTGGAGTAAACATTATATATTACATATGCAAATGAGCTATTTCCCACAAAAGTATTACTGCAATTTGTTTGGAAAATACTGCATGTTCAAGGGCTAAAAGGGATTTAAAAACAACTGGGTAGCATGAAAACTGCTGGACCTTTCATTTTACTCCCCCCACCCCACTCTTCAACTACCACTGCCTCTGTCTTCAGGTTAATGATAACATGGCCAGATTTCATGTTTTGGTTTCATGGAACAACTATTACCATTAAAAGCACAATTTCCAAGAGTTCTTCTTTGATAATTGAGCAGTTTATCGTCATTATAATGCATTTGTGCTCTGTGGATTCATGTGCCCATGTTTCAGGGTTAACCTCCGACACTTAACTTTTCATTAATGCGAGAGACGAAGGCAGATTAAAAGGAGAGATGTTAAGCAGGCTGAACAAATTAGGATCTTAACGAGGATCAGTGCTTCATTGCTTCAACCTGCTTAATGATTTCAGTGAATCCACTCTTTAGTATATGTGTAATTTGGGGAGTGACACCTGCGTTCTTTAAACAGTGCCATTACTTATTCATTTGCAAGTGCTCGGTTTTTATAATGTTCATTGGTTTTCTTCTAAGTGACAGTTGTTTCCTGAAAAACAACAGAGTTCATTTCCTGTTCTTTTAGTAATCATGGCATTCAATTCATGCATTATAAATTTTAGTACGTGTGGCACAGGTGCTGCACCACTGTCACCCACAATTTTGTAGGTTCAAGCATTGGGTGATGCACACAGCCATCCAGAGCCCATGAGAACTAATTGGCTGAGCTCGCATGGTGGAATTATGATCTCTTCCCTGTCATTCACAAGCAAAACTAGCCATTCATGGTGTCTGTATGCCCATGCATCAATGGTAGCCTTCACCCTTACTGGTTGGTAATAGTAAAAAAAAACAAAAAAAAAACAAAAAACAAAA
>JAQMYF010000022.1:20093842-20105667 GCA_030014195.1 Neosilurus mollespiculum
GCCCCGGGGTCTCCTCCCGGTCGGACATGCCCGAAACACCACACCAGGAAGGCGTTCGGGAGGCATTCTAATCAGATACCCGAGCCACCTCAACTGGCTCCTCTCAACGCGGAGGAGCAGCGGTTCTTCTCCGAGTTCCTCCCGGATGACGGAACTTCTCAGCCTATCTCTAAGGGATAGACCTGCCACCCTGCGAAGGAAACTCATTTCAGCCGCTTGTATTCGCGATCTCGTTCTTTCAGTCACTACGCAAAGCTCGTGACCATAGATGAGGGGAGGAACGTAAATTGATTGATTTGTTAATAGACCTTAATAATTTGTGAGTTGACATATTAAACAGATATATGGATGGTAATTCAAATAGGCAAAAAATCATACAAGAAACCAATAGCAAATTTAGCTTGACATTTTCCCTGCTGTAAAACAAACAGACAAACGAGCAAAAATAAGAACCAAATAAACCAACAAAAATATTATATAGACCTACCTTCTCCCTGCTGTCTATGCTTCAGTAGACCTATTTGTGAACTAGACTTGGACTAGGGTTAAGCATGTTGTTGTGTCACAGTGAAAGAATAGGACACTGTTTATTTTGATTCCACACACACCACAGTTAAAAGTACGAGGCTAAGACCCTATGAAGGTGATCTTTCTTCTGTCTTGCAAACAGAATACTAGCAGAAAAAAACAGCCACCTACTGCTTGTCCTTCCATCTATGTCACCAATTTAATGGATACAGGACTTGTTCCCCAGGATTAGACAAATCCTGCACTAAAACAAAAGAAAATATTTCCCCCCCACCACTGATTCTCTCCTGACACAATGCTATTCTTCCTTCGTTTTAGGCTGCCTTGTGAATCTCTCCAGTCCTGCCTGGAACATGCGCATGGTTTCAAATAAATAAACTGCATCATCAGAAGCAACGCGAATTTCTGAAGCTATAACAAAGATCATTCTTGCCTGAGAGCCATGGTGTCCTGCACCAAAATCTATCTAGCACAACAAGCTCCCCTGGAGCCTACACAATCTTCAACTCTCCATCCTTACTGATGCCTTTCACACCTACACAAAGAATGTGAAAATGAAACCGCAAACAAATACAATGCAGTATAAATAAATTTTAAATAAATGTCTTGTCACAAACTATGACCATGAAGGCCATAGTGCACCAATGAACACAGCAGGGATGTGGTCAAAATGGACAAATGTTCAGTTTTCAAGTTCATATTACATTCTCTCTACGTTGATGCCAGGTTCTCACTTTGTATAACATGTTCCCATAAATTTCATACCATGTACATGATCATGCTCTCAGAATGTCCAGCGCATTCTTGCTGCAATCTTACTACATCCAATCAGATCACACCACATGCTTACCTTGTGTATCTGTCTGATCCTTAAAAATACAGGAGTTCTGCACGTTTTCTTGTGTCAACATCTACATTCAGCAAGTCAGTAAAATGCTTGTAGTATGCCAGTGATGTGTTAAGTTGTTACTGTGTTAATTCTGTTGTTACTATTTCCTCATTAAGTTCTTTGTGAGGCCTGATTTGACCACATGAGCACATTGTGTTTTCACATGTCCAAACCATGTCCATGGAGACCATACTATGTCCTTATCGCTTCTACTGTGTTTTCCTACTATGTTGAAAAATTCATATTGTATCCACCCAATTTTTCTGAGGATGCAGTGGGAATGTGGCTGTGTGTGATGGGGGTTTTAGTGTTTGAGTGGTAGACTGAAGTGGAATAATGATAATTCTCTAAAGTGCTTTATGCTTAGAGAACAGAGATGACTACATTTGGTCTGTGGCAGGCTTTCAATGTCAAATGTCAGTGAGATCTCAGGGTAGTGAATGCTTTCATAGCTGTTTGAATCCAGAGAGAAGAAAGTGCCATCCATACACTTCAGAGACTACGATCAGAGCAAAATGCTATTGCCAACATAACCTAAGCCACTGAGAGAAATTAATTAGCTGCTTCTGGGTTTCAATTGACCTACACATTTCAGCCTAAATATCTCTTTAAATAAATTTTATGAAAAAAAAAAAAAAAGATTAAATGAAAAACAAAAAACAAAAACAAACAAACAAACAAAAAAAAACAATAATAGAAAGTGTCCATCATTATGGTAAATTCAATGAAGATTTTACACTTGAAAAATCCATGGAAAAATTAAGACACAAATCTATATGTCCTTGCGCTGTTTTGAGTATTTACATTGGTATTTAAGAGTTTAGTCTCTTTGTTGTCATGTTCGTTCAAGGGGAAAAAAGGTTACAGGAGAAAACATGCTCCACAGAATATATTTTATCTTATACAAATTTTCTTTTCTTTTCTTTTCTTTTCTTTTCTTTTCTTTTCTTTTCTTTTCTTTTATTTTATTTTATTTTATTTTATTTTATTTTATTTTATTTTATTTTATTTTTGCTTGCCGTGCTGCTGCACCATCTGAAAAATTGCATCGATCATGAGAAAGACAATGCTGGAGATGACTCTTTCATTTTGAGTGTACTTGTTTTGACAGGTTTCACCTTCTGGTTTAGAGTTTCAGCACCCCTGTATAACAAAACAGGCAGCATGCCAGGGTCCTTCTACAGAGTATTTATAAAGGGTGAACTGAAATCAAAATGCTGTTAGAAATAATAAAGAAAAAGAACAATAAAAGAGACATAAAAGGCTAGATCAAAACACCTGGGTAATCTAAATGTAAATGAGGAGCAGAGTAGGGTGACCAAAGTATCAAAAGAAAAAACCAACCCACAGACAACAAGATACTGATTGATATGTACTGTATATAATCAATATTATCACTGTCTGGATTAGCATTGCTGGCTCACAGTTCCAGGATGTTTGATCCTGGGCTCAGTGCTGTTTCTGTGAAGCTTAATATGTACTCTCACTATCCACATTGGTTTCCTCCATGTTCTTTGTTTTCCTCCTACCTGAAAAAAACATAATAGAAGGACTGGCTACACTAAATTGCCCCTACCTGTGACAGAGTATGTAAATACGATACCTTTATAATATAGACTTGTACAATAGCTCATCTCTTCACCTCCCACTCTGGGTTTCAGGGATAGCTACTGAATCTACTCTAAACCCTACGGGATAAAGTATTGGCTGAAGATGAATGAAAGACTATAAATTTTTTCTGTACCCAACTCAATTTGTTCCAAGCCCAATTGAATGGTAATTCCATAGACCTATTTCTAAGACAGCATTCTCCATATCGCACTACACAATCTGTAGCTGAGGGAGTATCTTTTACAAGAATGGTGTAATGGTGTAGCCATTGTTGTTTTCCCAACCATCTGGATGATGGTTTCAGTTCCTACAGCCTCAGTTCCAAGAGCATATTGCTTGCATAGCTAAAGAACGACATTGGTTCAAAATATCCTATTTCGCTGAATGCTTAAAGGCAAGATGAAAAGCTCTGAAAATGTGATAAGCAGTAAGAAATTGTCCATAGCAAAATATAGGAGAGTTATTTGTGCAAGTATGTGCTGCAGTCCATATCTGTTTACTCATTCTAATCCAGTCATCCACAGCTAGAACATCTGAAGGTCCTCCTGACCAAGGTGCTGAGAATCATTTGATATCCTGCCGTGCATTTAAGGGAAAAAAAAATAAAAAAAATATGTCTGTATGAGCTCTGGATAAGTAGCAGCACCAGTTCTTAAGAGTTGCTGTGTTACGATTAGATAAACCTTCCAATTTCCTGGTTGAGAAGTTTTACTTTTAGATTAAGGCTTGTATTCTTATTTTAGCCAGCATTTATTTCTTGCCATACATGAAAAGCAAATAGTGGGCCTTGATCAAAACTATTGCTAAAACATGCTATGAAATATGAGCACACTTCATGCAAGCATGACCTAATGCCTCTGCTGTTTAGAAGGATGTGAGGAGGTTGATAAGGTGAATGAGCTTATATGGTCCATGAGTGGCAGTGTGGTGGTAATAGCTAGAAATGGAAAATGATTTGTGGTTAAATTGAAAGCAATATGACACCAGAGACATTGCGGTACTGGCAGATGTTGCAGAAAACCTGAAATTGATGGGGAGATTTAAACTCAGTTATATTATTTAATCAGTGTAGGCCACCAGAACTTTTTAATTACATAGTCCCTTTGTGTAAGACTGAATGCGTTGAACTCTGAGTTATGAACCCACTGTAGTAGATGGAGAAACACCAACAATGGTATGGCTCATCAAGTGGACTTTGGTTATCAGTGCACTTTGGTATAGTCAACTGGACAACAAGCTTTATACACACTGATGCAGGAGATGTTCAGAAACCAGCAGTGATTGTGTAATCCTGAAATGGACATCAGGTCAATTGTTCTTGGATATAGGTCTAGACATTACAATGAAATTTACATAAGAGAAAAATAAATAGACTTCTGGTTGTTTTGAAAAAAAAACATGGTTCTTGCCATCTAAAATGATACACTGAGCCCCGACCAGCCAGTGCCTCCATTCTTTAAAGGCTCACTTCATGGCCAAGAGTTTTCTCGTTCTCACAATATACTGTATTTAGTTTCAGTTTGAAAAAGTAATACGCAGTGGAATGCCTTGGCATGAAGGCAACACTTCACTTCAGTTTTAGTAGCTGCCTGCATTGACTATGAATCAGAGGTCAGGATGTATGAGTATAAGGGCACAACAAGAGATGCTTCAATAGTTTCAGTGATTCTGAATTTGAGTTACTGGCTTCTCTGGAATAGAAAATGGTACCCTTACTGACATAAATCCTAGCTACATAGCTCGTTTTTTACAGTGATCCCTGAAATTATCCAAAGCCACCTTCCATCCATCCATCCATTCATCCATTATCTATACCACTTATCTGAGAGGATCATGAGGGAAGTTTCAGCCAATTTCACTTACTTCATGCAGGATACAGGGTACACCTTGAATAGTATACATTAGTTTATTGCCAGGCTGCCACGAGTCATTATAGATAGATGGGTCTACAGATAAGTCAGAGGTCATTTGCCTTCTTTTTTGGGGGGAAAATCCCACTACCAACAACAATGAATGTGTAGTTTTGAATCTATTTGCTTGTGAACTTCTTTCATAAGGCACTGATATAAGATTTTTTGCCAAGGAACAAGTGAATAGCACAATCCCAAGGCTGATTTTGGGTTGATAGCAAATATTTTTTTAATAGCAACACTTTCTGTAGTGAAGGAGCTGCTGGGCATGACCCCTAAACAGTTCTGTAGACAAAACAAATTTCCATATCCATGAATAAAATAACATTGGTTAAGACCAACTGTGCAGAATATCCACAAGTTTTTAAGTTTTATACAGTCAAAGGAACAGCTTTATTTAACCCATTAAGAAAGTCAGGCTTCAACATTATAGGGCGTGCCATCTAATTTTCCCAATCTTATCCCCATCCAATGAAATATAGAGAACATAGGATTGTTTCCTGTTTCATTAAATAATCTATATTTAATGTATGTGTGTCTAAGTACCTGTGAATAACAAAACACGTTAAGCTGTGATGTGAAGGACAGAAGAACAGACAGAGTGTGCAAATAGCTCTCTCTAAGGGTCAGTAGGGTGGTCTGTTGAATTGTTGTGCACTCGAAAGCCAGATTATCAACAAGGAATGACATGATAACATGGCAACAATCAGTGTGTTCATCTCATCTCTCAAAAGAAGTGATAAACTCAGGTGTAGATAAGGGAGGAGAGCTACCTGAAAGATCAGTAGTAGACAGGATCTCTTGAGCAGAGAGTCTTCAGAGGGTGCTTCAGAGATTCCCTGGAGCAATTCCTTCAATGCATTTCTCATGAATCCAATTTTAATGGATTCATGTTACAAGTTGAAGAATCCCTGTGCAGCATAAGACAGCCGAAACAGTATCATAGGGAGTAATTAACCTTAAATTACAAACAAACAAACAACCAAAAAAATAAATAAAAAGAAAAAAGAAAAAAAGAAAGAAAGAAAGTAAAATAAATAGCCATAATAATACAGTGGATAATGGTGCAAGACTTGGCCAAAGAAATGCATGATATCAAATCTGCTGGTCAGACAGGCCTGGGAAATCAATTATTATTATTATTTTTTTGTCTATCGAAGAAAACATTAAACGGCAGCTGCTGACAGGACAGCTGCCATAAAATGTAACAACCTCACTATTCTAAATTAGTATATACAAATTCTCATGCAGAATCTTCTATATCAAGATTGCTGAGTCACTATTATATTGTTCCAGCACCCTGTGATGTTGTTGTATCGTTGTTTTTTTTATGTATTTAGTTTTGCTATTCCAATGGCAGATTAAGCAGCAGGTGATTTAGGTGCAGCCAGTTTGCCGAACCATGAAATTCCCCAAGATAAAATGCTTTGGCCCAAGCCATGATTTGTTTATTTATTTACTTCTTTAGAAACTTTAATTAAAAGATATGATCTTCCTTCTGAGCTCTTATAAACTTTTAGTGCACTATATCAGCAGGTTATCTCTACAGGCAGACCCAGAGAGGCCATGCCAGCATGCACGGCAGTGCCAGAGTAAACCTTTCCATGAGTATTCCAATCTAGTGACCGTCTCCTTTTCCACCTTTTTCCACACATTGGTCCTTGATCTTAAAAGTTTAAATAACAAATGGATGTAATAACAAGATTTCATGCTGGGATCTGTTATGAATGACTCTCTGTGTTCATTTTGGAAATGGCATGAAATAGCGATCATGGGAACTGGTAATGGCTTGCATAAAGAATAACACTGTTCACACTGTTCACATTTATTTTGTCAAAATTATTATATCTATTATTAAGATTTTTAATATTATACTATTGGAAAAGTCGGTAAAATCAAATGAGTTAACTCTTAATATAAATTTTCCACTGTGTAGGATTTCAAAGAACTGAATATCCCTCCCTTTCCACATGTGTATTGAAATGTACAATGGCTATCAGGTACCCTTTGCATCCTTCTAAATGCTTACACATCTGCTGTCTTGCCTTATTAATGTTAAACAATAAATATGATCCTTTATTTATTTATTTATTTATTTATTTATTTAAATGGGTTTTCAAACTTGCTAACCCGCACCAGCAATCACCGATTCTTCTTCTTTCTTCATTTTTGTTCTGGTTCTTCCTTTTAGACTCATGCACATGTAAAAATATGAAGTGCCAATGGAGCTCTCTAGAGGTTTTTCTGGGATCCTGTAGTGGCGCAACATGGTGGCTCTGAGACAGAGACAACCACCCTTTGTATATATGAAAAGGCTTATTCTAAGTTTCTTAAACAAACAAACAAACAACCAAACAAAACCATGATTATTAGTCACATCTAATTATATAGTAAAATGAAAACGTATAAAAATTAGTGCACCTTACAAATTACTTCAAAAGTAGAACTCTCAAGGTTTAATTTGTTTATTCATTAATATATTTATTTGTTTATTTGGTTATCTATCTATCTACTTGTTTGTTTGTTGGTTGTTTGGTTTGTTTTTTATTGTCATTTTATTAAATTAATTTTTTTGTGAGTGATAAACACATTCATTGATTTTTCGAGCTGCTTAATTCTGTTAGGGTTGCAGGGAGGATGGAGTACACCCTGAACAGCTCAGCAGTTCATTGCAGGGCCAACAAACACACAGCAATTCATACTTGACACATAAGGGCATCATGGAGGAAACTGGAGTATCCAGAGGAAAGTCACACAAGCACTGGGAGAACATGCACACAAACTCCACACAGAAACACCCTTGTCGAGCCCGAAACTCGAACCCAGGATCTTCCTGCTCTGAGGTGGGCAGACTAACCATTATGCTACCATACTGCCCAGTACAAGCAGAATGAAAACTATTATTATTATTATAATTATTTTAATAATAATTATTATTATTATAATTATTATCATTATTATTATTATTATTATTATTATAATGATGATGATGATGATGATGATGATGATGATTATGATTATGATGATGATTATTATTATATTTTTATTATTATTATTATTATTATTATTATTATTATTATTGTTGTTGTTGTTGTTGTTGTTGCTGTTGTTTGTTTGTTTCTTCAAGCAGTCGATCAGAATCCTTGATCCCAGGCACATTTTTCCACCAAACTCTGCCCATGTTGCTAAATCCTTTTTCTTTCCTATTTTTCTACCCTTTGCATTTTTATTTTTCCACTCATTTCCCAGTCTATTTTAAGCTATTTAAAAGCTCAAGAGAATTTACTTCCAGGTTTGAACTGAACAGTTAGAGTTAAGTGTTTTGCTCAAGGACCCAGCAGTGACTCTGTGTTAGTCCCAGAATTTAAAACTCACAAACTTTCCTGTCACTAAAATGTTGAAAAACCACTGGCACTTAAATTTCCTTTGACATTTAAAGACTAGCAAATGCATGTTATTATATCAATCATTGTTTAATGTGCTGCAAACAGCATGACCACTGACCCTAAACATCCTGATCTCTGCAAAGCCATGACTGTGTGTCGGAGGTGGAGTGAGCAGGATGATGCTCATTTGCATGACTCGGTTCAATACTTGGCTGAAAGCCACACTCCATCAGACAAACAAGGTTACTGGAAGGACTTATGTCTCAGATGCTTTGTAATTGCCTTGGGAAAATTATTGATCATCTGCTGATTCATGACTTCCCATTTTTGGACTTTTTTATAATGTAAAATCAATCTTGGCTGTATTCATAAAGAGTAAAATCGTCTTCTTTTTCTTATTAATGAATATTAGAATAATTTATAGGGGGCAGTGGTGGCCCGGTGGTAGGGTGCTGGATTACTGATCCCAAGGTCAGGGGTTCTAGGCCCACTATCAACGGGTTTTCGCTGCGGTCCTCCAGTGCAGCTAACTGGGTTAATAAAGGCTGGCCATGTCCCTCACTGTCTATGGTGAGAGGCATGTAAAAGAACCATTGCTGACTTTCACGAAGGGTTTGCATTGAGAAGCTGCATTGCCGTCCGCGTGTTTCTGCACTGCGATGGCCTGGCAAGGGTGTCCAGCGTGTAATTTGCTCTCGCCCAGAGTCGGCTGAGATGGGTGTCAGCCTCCCCATGACCCTAATTAGGATTAAGTGGTTCAGAAAATGAATGAATGAATAATTTATATTATATATATTCTGAGCAAAAGACAGGGATGTAACATTAGGTAGTCCGAAATAGCAGTTTAAAAAACAAATGAATTATTTCAAACAATCTTTAAATATTTTTATTATTTATTAAAGGGGAACACAATATTCACTGAGTATTCCAGTTTATAAAAACGTAAGTAGTTAAAGATTGCAGTGAAAAGCAATTGTTGGTCATATTATTTTTTACCAAGAAAACAAACCAGCTGCGATGGCCTGGCGAGCTGTCCAGGGTGTACCCTGCGCCAGCCTCCCCGCGACCCTAATTAGGAATAAGCGGTTCAGAAAATGAATGAATAAATGAAAATAAACCAGGATTTTGTTGCCTCTAATCAGCTCTCATAAAAAGTGCAAGATCCTACGAGAAGGTTTGTGATTATGATGTTATATCTCCCATAGTGTCTATAACACATTGTGGAACATGCAGGGTAGAGTTGGGTATTAAAAGACTGGCAATGCCTCATTGTATAGATTTTGGTTGTTCAAACCATTCAGTAAGGAATAAAGATGTTTGTTACTTCAATTATCTAAAGAATGAGAGGTTGAAGTGAGAACGGCCTGATATTAGTTATATCCGGAAGTTCCAGCCAAATCACAATCACATTGAGTGCAGTGTATATTTTGCTCAAGA
Organism: Neosilurus mollespiculum; assembly: GCA_030014195.1. Taxonomy (NCBI): domain Eukaryota; kingdom Metazoa; phylum Chordata; class Actinopteri; order Siluriformes; family Plotosidae; genus Neosilurus; species Neosilurus mollespiculum. The sequence goes on from JAQMYF010000022.1 coordinate 20,103,604, forward strand.
TGCATTCGTTTAGGACCTGAGTGTAGAATTAATAAGGTCGAAACTGAAACTAAAACTCAAGGAAGATGCTGTTCCAACAGTATTTTAGTTTAAAAAGACTCAAGCAGTGTGTGTAAGTGACAAAAAGATCAACAGGTTAAGACAAAAGAGATAGAGGTGAGTTGGATCACATGTTCACACTTCATGTGTAGAAGAGGTTTGTGTTTCCTGACCATGCACCAGTTTTGAGTTAAAATGACATAAAGGCAGCACGCATTATAAGCCTGGTGAAAACAACCTATACAGTTTGGATAACAGGTTTATTAATTTTTACATTATATTGCTAAACTAGTCTCTCATCATGGCCAAACTATGCTGTGTAGTGGGCTGTAGGTCCAATTAACAGAAAAAGTCAGTATCATTTGTTGCCGCTAAGTGGGCACAGACACAGTAAGTGGCTGAGAGCTATCAGGTGTGTACTAAAGCCAGATGGATAAATAAATCCAGGAAAGTTATGGGAACTTAATGACATTATACTAACGTTTGTGCCTAGCATTTTGTCACTGGTGAGTTTATATTTTCCATAGGACTTTAGAAGTTTAAAATAGTAGAGATAATGGAACTTATGTACATATATTTAAATGCAATTAAAACAATTTAAGATGTGTATTGAAATAATATTTACATGGTACCCCCCAACATTATATATATATATAAAACCACTGTATAACTTATATATATATAACATGGAATGACAAAATAACATGGATGACAAGAGTACAAAAATGTATAAGTACTCATGGGGAAATCTGATCAGATAATGCTAAATACCTGGCTACTCCACATTCTAAATGATTGTTAGTCCACTGATCTGCTGGTAGCTTTTATGGGCAAAATTCGAAACCTACTAGAGCTAACTTCTGTACTAGAGCTAATCGGTGCAGTCAGACATCTGGGTTAAAATGATATAAACATCAGTGGCCATTTTGAGCTTGGTGAAAACAAGTGATACAGTTCAGATAACGTGTTTATGAACTTTTACATTATTATAATGTAAAAATTCATAAACACGCTATCCGAACAGTATAGCTTGTTTTTAAACTATCATTTGTCATGGCCTATTCAAGATTCTTTATTGTCATTATGTTCACAAATAACGGAATTTTGTATGAGACTCTCAGCTTTTTGAAAAAGGTACAATCAAGTTAAAAAGATACAATCAAGGCAATAAACCGCAATTAACACAGTCAAGAGCAGGATATAAACACAAGTCAATTATATACACAAACTTTTACATAGAAATATGAGCTAGAAATGTAAACTCTGAACACCTTTGAAGAAAACCTGAGCACTGGGATATACAGTATGTACACTGAAGGGACTATGGGATGAAATAGATAAAGAGATAAATTGCAGCAGCAGCACATATGATATGCAGTTTGTACATTTAACGAGTGGTCCTGTTCCTGAAGACCTTGATGAGCCATCGCGGGGAATCTTGATGAACTTTCGTTGTTTGAATGCACCCTGCCTCCTTTCCCCCCTCCAATCATGCTCCAAGCATGCTCATAAATTGTGGAGCTCCATGCTTTTTTTTGAATGGAGGAGATCGCGGATATCGTGCCCCAGTGCAAACCCATCATATGTAAGGTACATATGATGGTCATACATCAAATGAGTATCACAGGAATATTATACAAGGATTTTTTGTCTTGTAACAATCAGATCACTTTCATATGAAGAGTTTGAGTTCAAAAATAGATAAGTGCCATTGTTTCAATTATGAGAAAAACTATTTTTTAAGTAGCTTCACACAAAAAAAACAACAACAACTTTGTGTAGTAGCTTTAAAATAAAGGTAATTTATTTTAACTTTGTTTTTCTCAAAATTAAAACTGTGGCACTTATCTGTTTTTGAACTCAAACTCTTGATATGAGCATCATACAATTTTACAATCCGACCTCAGATATTTCCCCCAAATGGACCACACGTATGCTACTATTCACCGAGTTCTTTGCAAAACATTATTTAGGAATACCATAAGCAGATTTTTAAAGATTTAAGTTATTTCTGAAATAAATAAA
>JAQMYF010000022.1:20120525-20132117 GCA_030014195.1 Neosilurus mollespiculum
ACACACACACACACACACACACACACACACACACACACACACACACACACACACACACACACACACACACACCCCATAAAAGTGTCCTCTCAGGAATCTCCATCAACAGGCAAGCCTTGGGGAAGCAGGGACTCCAATGGAAAATGATTCCAACAGTGATCATTGTGAACCTGCTGAATTCAATGTAAGCAATGTGGATATCAAAACTGTTGACAAAGATGTTGAAGATGATAAAGATGTGGAATCTTATCAACCTTCAGTAGATCAACTGTACTGAGAAATGTATAATCTTTGACGAGAGAGGGATGAAGCCTTGTCAGAGATTCACAAACTGAGATAGTTACTAGCCCAGTGCAGTTAGTCAGCAGATAGTATAGAGAAAGATGATGTTAAGTGTAAAATGTTGACAGGTGTATCATGGAAGGAGTTTGATTCTTTGTGCAATTACGGTTCTTGATTTTTAAAAAGTAACCAGCACAGAGTGAAAAGTGTTTCTCTTAAGGACCAGTTATTCATTACTTTGATAAAGCTCAGGCAGAATGTATAAGAATTTTCCAAGTCTACCTGTATTGATAGTTTTTGGAGATGGATTGATTGGTTGTATGATAAAATGGGATTCATGGTCAAAATTCAATTTGACCAATTTAGGGATTATATCTACAAAATCTTTTTCCTATTTTTAAACAGCACTTTTCTCATCTAACATGCATAATTGATTGTTTTGAAATTTTTATGTAAGCTCCAAAGCAGCTTAAGGCCAGAGCTCAATGTTACAGTAAGTACAAGCATTACACTACAGCTGCAGTGTTTGTGTCATGTATGCCATTAGGGGCCATAATTTGTTTTCTGGAAGGAATATGGTGGAAAAGCTTCCGATGGCTACACTGTAAGTGAGAGTGGATTCATGTCTTACAATTTCCATCAACCAGGGGATCAGATTTTGGCTGACCGAGGCTTTACACTGAAGGAGGAATTCTTGACTAACTGTGGTGTTGAGCTTATCACACACATATTACCAGATGCAAAAAAAACAGTTATCAGCTTGGGAAGTTAAAATGTTTCCCAAAGTGAGTTCCGTTAGAATTCACATTGAACATGTAATTGGTCACCCACGCAACAAATACACCATCTTGAAGGGCCCTCTTCAAGTGAGATGTGTACAGAGTCTACAGAATGAGGCAACTGGTTTGACGACTTCTAGTGTCCCCCAGTGCAGCTAACTGGGTTCTCAAAAGCCGGCCATGTCTCTCACTGTCTCTGGTGAGAGGCATGTAAAAGAACCATTGCTGTTTTTCATCAAGACTACGCTGCATAACCGTCAGCATGTTTCTGCCTTGCGATGGCCTGGCGAGCTGTCCAGGGTGTACTCTGTCCTCGCCCAGAGTCGGCTGAGATGGGCGCCAGCCTCCCCGCGACCCTAATTAGGATTAAGCGGTTCAGAAAATGAATGAATGAATGAATGACTTCTAGTGTTGACAAAATTGTAATTGTGTTTTCAGCCGTAACGAATATGTGTGACAGTGCCATATTTGATAGTAGTATATGAGCTGAGCAAAAAGGATTCTACAATTTATGTTCACTTTACATGTATGTAATTTAATACATGGATTTTATTGTTGTATAAATCACAATATTCTACACCAGGGGTCTCAAACTCATTCCACAAAGGGCCTCTGTGGCTGCAGGCTTTTGTTCCAACTAAGCAGCAGCACACCTGACTTGGCTCATTTAATCAACTGATCTGTCTTCAAACACTTGATTGGTCAATCAATCATAGATTCACCAATCAAGTAGTTTATTATGATTTTTTTTTAACATGGAAATTGTTTCAGTTTCAAGCACTTTACATGAAACCAATTATCACAGGAATCACATCCAACCATGCTGTCAAAATCTGAACTCGACTTGCATATGCAGTACTTTCACATTGCGCTAGTTGCAGGTTCAACTATGTGTGCCTCGTGTACGTTCTAGCAGCATGTGACTGTACCACATTTTCTTTAATTTCTCCAGGGCCGATGCAATGAATGCACTGTTCCTTTGAACACAAACAATGGCGTAATCATGTGGTGCCTAGACTACAAAGTCTGTGAAGTTCCCATTCAAAACTGCCATCTGCAGCTGAACTTGTCACTTGTTGTCCAGAGACGGAGTCAGATAGAAACCATCTTCAGCAATCTTCCTCTCAAGAGTTGTATCTTTGCACGAATATGCACACTTGATTTGAAGTCCTCCTTTTCCACAACACTTACAAATGACTACTCCATCGACTGACACCCCAAAGAACTGATGACATTCATGGATTTGAAAGCCTGCATTTTCTACAGTGCACTTTTCATGAGGACTAATGGTAACTGGACTCAGCATCTTTCCTGGTTAAGAAACAGTTGCTGGTAACTCACAGGCTGTCATGAAAGCGTCATGTTCATGTGACTGTCCCCAAACCAATGCAGGTGCATGAGAGCCCTTGTTCACAGAAGCATAACATATATTCTTGATTACAGAGGGTGGCGGAGAGAACTCTGATGTGTGTAAGGCACTGTGAGCTGTTGATGCTGTGATGTGTCCTTCTCTAGCTTCATGCTAGAGTTTACTCAGTTCCTGTGTGCGGGTATTAGACTCCACAATTTCTATCGTGGCCTTGCCGAGTTTGAGAAACTGTTCCTGATCATCTTTTGTGGATCCAACAAAAGTATGGCTCTTAGAGGTCCTAAGTTTTCTCTTAGTCTGGGCTGAATATAACTGGATACTGCTCACAGGGGCTGGTTCTACTCCTTTGCAGTAGGTTGCATTCCAAGCTCACAGCTCATCTGTGCAAGCGGTCTGAGTGATACCCAGGCGAACAGCTGTCTCTATCTTGAATAGAGTGGCAGCCACATGTGAGCATGTCTCCCCCAACCTGCAGTAGAAAAATAATCAATAGTGATATTATTACGTTTTAGAAAGCTGTTACTAATGATAAGGACTATGCTGACATAAGGGAGCTTCTTTTAACGTGTTGACCCGGGTTTGAATCCCGCTTGTGCTCATTTTAATTATCGGGAACTTTATTCATTTTATTAATTTATTTTTGCATTTCTATTCATTTTATTCATATGTTTTGAGACATAACACATGTTTCACTTTATTGAACAGCAAAGTGGAGCACCAGATTTCACTTTGAACAAGTGTTATCTTCTTACGTCTTGACGAATGTGCAGAAGTCAAACAGAAGTACGGCAAATGTGGGTTAGCTTAATAATACTCACTCTCAATTTAATAAAAAAGGTCAAATTCAAACTTCTTTACTTACAGTAGATGGCTTGAATGGTACCGGTGGAAGTGCTCTTTGAAGTGCAGCTCACACATCAGTCATTAGCACCAATTCTATCTCTCCTGCTTGAAGAGAGCTGGCGGCCATGTTCATCTATCCTGCACGGTCCTGAGTTGTGGGCTTGGTTATGCTTGAGGTACCACCCAGGGTTGTGGTCAATTAGCATATTTTCTAAATATTTAGGTGCAACATTTAATATTTAGATTTAACTGTTAGATTTAGATTTAACATTTAATTTTATCATTTACATTTAGATTTAACATTTAAATGTATATTTAACCTTTAGTTTTAAATGTAACATTTAGTTTTAAATTTAACATTTAGATTTAGATATAATCTTTAGATGCAAACATTTTGTTAACAGTTTTGTGTAATATGTTGCTTTAGGTTTAACTCCATCTTAAATGTGAAAAAAAATGTGCTAAATATGAGAAAAATTAGCTACATATTGAAAATGTGTTGGCATTTTAATTGATTCAAGCATTATCCTGCGTTTTTGGGTTGGGCATTGTCTATTATTATTCATTCAAGAGTTTTTCTTGTTTCTGATTGGTGGAAAGCCATCGCATAATTCATATTATAGCATAGGATAAATCAAATGATTACTGCATTATTGGCACATGCTAATGTGCCTTCTTATAGATATCATATTTGATAGTTAGGCTACACCACCACAACAGACTGCCAAAGCACTGCAGCCCTGAGCTGTTAACTTGCCCAATATTTATGCTGTTGTAAGCATACAGATAAATAAAGACAGCTACAGCAGCATAAATATTAAGAAAATGAAATGAACTTTTCAGCTCAGGGACACAGTGCTTTGGACATAGTGTAGGGAATAGCATATATATCTTATTATATCTATGTTTATTCTCTCCTCCTTATCCCAGAGAAACCTAATGTGAAAATGGCTCTCAAGATTACCCTCAAGATTTTCTGATCAGAGAAAAAAACAAACAAAACAAAACAAAACAAAACAAACAAACAAAAACTGATAAATTCATGTGGTGAATAAAAGGTCTAATTCTTTAAAATAGTTTAAAATTAGTATATTTTGTAACATTTTGGGTCTAGGATGAATTGAAAATGGCACTAGTTGTATAGCATGCTAACCACATAGAGCTCACTAATGCTAACTAGCTAGCTAGCAACATAATAATGTGACTGTCTGTTGTATTGTGAAGAGAAGGATGCATTTAAATACTTTATTTGCTAACTCTGCATACATACAGCGAACAGAACTATTGCATCAGCTCTTCTTTTTCTCTGCTCTGTACAGCTCTCTCATATAGGTCTTCCCATTTCCAAATACATAGTTTCAACTAGTGGTAAGGATAATTACTGCATATGTACTTGAAAAATATTTTGAATGAATAATACAACAATTATGGAATTCAGATTTCGTAAGATATGGAGAATCAGAGAATTTAGTCTCGGATGGTGTTATCCACTTTTCCTTTGTCCTTGGCTGATAAATCCATCTCAGACAAATAATTCTAAGAATCATACTTCGCCTCATTCATTCATTCATTTTCTGAGCTGCTTAATCGCTTAATTAGCGGGGAGGCTGGTACCCATACTACATGGTAATGGCACAATCAAATAGGTCCACTATCTCGGGACTACAAAAATCATTATTCCAAGTGGATAATGCATGACTTAAAATGACAAATGCTCTCAGTTTATCATGGACACTGGAGCAGGCAGTTATCATGATTTAAAATGGAAAAATAAACCATAAAAATGTCAGTTAAGATTTTTCTTCTCACATTTCCTTGTAGTATATACTTAGATTTTATATTAGACTTAGACTTAGACTTAGCTTTGTTTGTCATTCAGATATACAGGTGTATACAGAACGAAATGTCGTTGCATTTGCTCGCTACAGTATAAGAGATGAAAAATGATTGGCATGAATATATGAGTATATATACAGTATTTATATATAAAAAAACATATATACACTATTATATAAATATATAGTAAAAAGCAATGTACACAGTATAAAATATGCAATAAGGTCAATGCAATAATATTAGTGTGTAAACATAGGTTTAGTGTTTTCAGATTTCTCCTTTGTTCATTTAGTATGTAGGCTAAGCTCTGAATCAAAACACACTCCTGTTAGCTTCACAGTACCTATGGCTCATTTCAAAGTGAATAGCTCAGGTGAACAGCCTCTGTCTCTGTTAAAATATGTAAATATGAACTATAAGCATCTAGTTTTAGTCTGTTGTTCTAATATTTCCTTGTAGTTTATACTAAAATTTTAAATTAATGTCCCAACACACCCCATTGGAGCCGGTCTGTGAAGTATATACTGTATGCTTTACATAACTTTGTAGCACTTATTAATTCAGTTCAAAGTGCAGAGCTCACCTGGCCATGTGGGAAAATGTCTCTTTCATGGTTAAAATATGTAAATAAATAAATAAATAAATGAATAAATAAATGAAAAACACCTATAAAATATTGTTTTAGTTTGCTTTTCATTATGTTTTTGCATAGTACTACCCAAACTTTAAATGGTTTAAATAGGGGCCATTACACAGCTCTGCAACTGCTGTGCTGAGAATTCGCTGGGTCTGTCCTGATAAAAAACAAATAAATAAAAACAAACCAGAAAAAAACATTTTTGTGCGTGCTTTTTTGCTCAGGTGCTCGTGTACTATATAATAAAACAATTATGCACTTTAGGCTTGGTGGGTGTCACTAAAATGAACATTCCTCTGAACATCCTGTCTCAGAATATTCAGCAACATTCACCGAGCCTGAGGGGCATAATTGTTAATTATCCTGAGATAGCAAATCAATCAGTAGTATATACCAGCATATATACATATTATGCTGCTTATCATCTACAATATTATCTTTTAATGACTTATTCCGCTTTTAGCTGTCACTGATAGTTAAATGCGTACCTCTGGAATGAACCATAAAACACTTATGTTGTGTATGTGCGCTTCTTTGAGCAGGAGCATGTCCTAAATCAGTGGCTGCTGCAAGACTGTTTTGTACTAGCAAAAGAGACTCTGAGAGCAAGTGCACAAATTGTTCCCCTGCTTGCCAAATGCTTCAATAAATCTGGCCCTGAGGGTGCAGAGCAAATCCTCGAGTCGCTGATATCAGAATTAGGCCTAGATGAGAAGCGAAGATAAAAATGCAGGGATTCTCACAGCGTGCCACCACAAGGACACCGCTGCCAAGCTCGCCGTGAGATTTAAAATCAACACACACACACACACACACACACACACACACACACACACACACACACATTGTGTAGAAGCTCACACAGGAGCTTGAATTCAGCCAGGAAAGATGGGCACCTCTGTTTGCACCATTCCAGCACTCCCCAAGGACACAAGAGTGCCAGGAACTTCTCGCCGATGAATGATGGATGATGGCATAAAAATCATCACGATGTGTGGCACCTGAGAAACAGGCATGTTCCTGCAACACACGCATAAAGCCACTTCTCTGCTTACTGTCAGCCTTTTAATTTCCTTCTTTTGGCAAGGGGAGGCTGGGAGAAAGAAGTGCGAAAGAGATTTCAAGGGCAACATGCAACTTTTGGATTAAAAAAAAATTCAGAAAACAATGATGATGCATGAGTCCATTGAAATAAACAAATTATCAAACAATCAAACAAGCAGAAAAGTTACTTGTTCTGTATATTTATTTAAATCACAGTGCTATTTTAGAAAACAAATGTGACTGGTCAGCAACGTGTTAATGAAATGGGCCTGGCTATAGTAACAGCTCACGCAGCAGTGTCTGTGTTGGGTATGCTATGTAAATTAAACTAATTAAAATATAATTAACAAATTTCAGTATAAACTACATGGAAAAAGAAAAGAAGAAAAAGTACACTAAAAAAAGATTCATATGTTTTATTTATTCATTCATTTATTTATTTATTTATTTATCAAATCATGGCAGACCTGTGATGGCCTGGCGAGCTGTCCAGGGTGTACTCTGCACTCACCCAGAGTCGGCTAAGATGGGCGTTATTTAGGATTAAGCGGTTAAAAAAATGAATGAATGAATGAACCATGGCAGACACAGGATAAACGTGAGCGCAAGTATCTCTTTAACTCTCTTTCAGAAATTTTGTGTGTGTGTGTGTGTGTGTGTGTGTATATCTATTTATTTAGCTGTTTATTTACACACACACACACACACACACACACACACACACACACACACACAAAGCAGAAATAGTAAAAAACTAACTAAAATGAGATTTTTATAGTTTATATCTACATATTTTAACCATGATACTGAGGCAAGACATGTGAGCTTGCACTATGTGTGCTTCATTCATACACATTCATTGTGTAAGGTCCATTATATTCCATGATCCATTCTACTTTATGCTGTCTAGAGGAAGGAAGCTTGAGCCAATCCCAGCTGACTATGGACAAAGACGAGGTACACCCTGGACAGCTAAAAGCTTTGTATTTTTAAAAAACAGAACATACCTGCTCTGGTCTGTTCAGAAACTAAAGTAAAGCAATGAAATTAAAGTAAATTGAGAAAATTATATATTTAGTATATACTACAGAACACAAATTAAACACATTTTTTATAGTTTTTAATTATACGTTTGAACTATGACACTTGGGAAGGTCAGGTGACCTCTCCGCTTTTAGCCAGCTAATAGTTCTGTGTAGTGAACTGAATCTGTTCGCCCAAATCATTCAGGAATGAAAGGAAACACAGGCACAAACACCCATTCACACCTTTTGCCAAATTAGAGTATTCAGTTGACCAAACATGCATGCACAAAGAAAACATGCAAACTCCACACAAATGGGAAACTGGCTGAGAGTCAGACCTAGAACAATCTCACTGTGAGGCGACAGTGCTAACCACTGAACCCCCGTCCTGTCCTCAAACATACCCAGTTCCAATAACAGCATGTCCTCAATTTCTAATTCATTACATCAGTAGTCTCCGACCCTGTTCCTAGCACATCTCATTTAGATGATCAAAAGGTTCTTAAGGCAACGATCAGATATTCAGGTGAGCATAATTAGAGTTGGAGCAAAAGGCTTCAAACAGGTAGCTCTACAGAAACAGGCCCCAGAACAGACAGCTCAGGGAAGAACTGTTCATTATCTATTTCTTATTCGTACAATAGTGTATAAGGGTATTCACATTGCACACACACACACACACACACACACACACACACACACACACACACACAGGAATTTGTCCCGCCTCTTTCTCACTTGGCAAAGTGTGATAATTGTGTTGAAACACAAAGCTATCAGGGGCAAGACAGCAATCGATCCGACAGTTATGTAACGGTGTTGCCTTTCAGGCTGCATTGATGAGGAGCCACTTAGAGGTGACACACACACACACACACACGCACGCACACGCACACATGTGCTTCATGGGAATCATATACTATTTCTATTGACAGTTGCGTCAGTCGCTTTTCTCTCGCACCTCTAGTGTGATCACCCCCTAAGCTCCACTACAGGGAAGTATTTAGAACACTTGATGCTTTTGAGCTTGTTGGCAAGGTGATTGGTTTGATCTTTTCAAAAAAGAAAGAAAGAAAGAAAGAAAAAAAAAAAACAAAAAAGGGCACTTGGAGAGTACAAGGCTCAACCAAGCCCTGCAATCCCCCATATGAACAAAAATGCCAAATATTGTCCTATCTCACAGTGATCCCAAGACCCCGAGACCAGAATTTGCTTCAGATCATCTCCAATATCTAATGAATTCTTCTTTGTCAATCAACACGTAACATTTTGCATTATCCTGCTAACACAAAAGGTAAAAATTGATGAAGGAGCAAAGTGATAAATGAAGTGTTTATGCATCAGTCACTCTATGAAAGTGTTCTGTGTGTGTGCGTGTGTGTGTGTGTGTGTGTGTGTGTGTGTGTGTGTGTTGTTGGTAATAAGTGCAACTTCGCAGTGAAAACCGGAGATTTGTCTGGCACGCCCAGCTCATTTTCAACTTTAATTTCTCTTTTGACAGATCTCATATACGGCAGAACCTGGCAGCTAAGTCATTTTTATCACTTGTCACTGTTTTATGGGCTGATTTTCCGAGCGTCCTTGTCATTTACACTGTACAACCTAATTAATATTCACTCTGTCTCTCTTCTCAGCACTTTTATACCCTGGGCTTTCTCATTCTCATTCCTTTTTTAGATTCAGCCATGTCATTTAAATAACTTGTGCAAAATGTACATTTGCATTAAGCATTTATTTTATTTAAAACGCAAACACAGCACAGTCACATTTCCTGTCCTTGACCCTGAGTAGTCCCACGAGGACACCAAGCATACTTACCCTTAATTGTGCTGGGTAAAGAAGCTTTGCCCCCTGAGGCACGAGTAATGATTTCCAGTGCATGACATACTGCTGACAGGAGCTTTGGGCAGTTCTGTGGCCAGACGCTGTAACCCCAGGCAGAAGAAGGATGTCAGGGATGTGCACTAGTAGACACTCTGTCTGGAGCCGTTAAAATTGCCCTCATTGATTGAGACAGATGCAAAGGTGTCCTTAGGGCTGCTTTACAAATTGATGCTGGTATCAAGGCCGAGGATGTATTGCATGTGCCAAGTTCACACTAAAGGTTTCACCTGAAACCTGTTGGGGTGGATTTTTCAAACGGAAGTGATGTGGAAAAGGACAGTGTTGTGCTTTGGATAAGGTTATATTCCCTGAACCTGATATATCAAAAGAGGCTTGGGACTGGAAGAAAATAAGCGAGAGAGAGAGAGAGAGAGAGAGATGCTCATTTAGCATTTAATGAGAATCTAGGAAACTTGTATATACACTGTTCAGCCATAAAATTAAACACATCATGACCTTTGACAGGGAAAGTAAATAATATTTATTAATATACAGTATATTATATGAGAACAGTGCAAACTGATTGGTCCGCTATCTGGGTATTAACCTGGGTTTACACCGGGGCTACAATGTCTATGAGCTCCATGATTTTAGAGTATCATGATGATGAGCATGGGGGCTGTGGTATCGAACCGTGATGATCTTGAGGGAACCTGGTGGAAACATGATGATCTTGAGGGGACTTGGTGGATTTGTGATGATCTTGACGGAACTTGGTGGAATCATGATGATTGTGATGAATGGTACAAAATTGTTGATTGTCAAAAATGTGGCATGATTATTATAATTTATTAAGATTTGATGGCAATCGTGATCGAACGTGGGGATCACAGTAGAGCTTAACAGACCTTAACAGCAGACCTTTATGTACCATCATAGGGGATCTTGATGAATTTGGAAACACGATTCCTTCAAGTTTGCTCTCTTAGGTGCACCCTGCCTCATTTAACCCCCAATTGCGCTCCAAGCGTGCTCATACATCGTGACGCTGAGTGCTTTTTTGAATTGTGGAGACCGTGGACACTGTGGCCGGAGTGTAAACCCAGGTTTAAAAAACATCACCCAGCGTGGATGTCGGAAGACAGTCCTGGTTTGTCACAGTCACTTGGAGCAGGGAGTCATATACTGTAAAAATCTTGGTTTAGTTTACTTTTCTTTATATTTCTGTGATGCTTACATGTCTGTGTAGTATATGTACTTAAACTCTGATTAGGTTTATTAAGATGTCGGAGCGCACAGAGCTCACCTGACCTTCCGTTGTCATGTTTAAAATTTGTAAACAAACAAACAAATAAATAAATAAATTTAGTTTGTTTTAGTTTGGAAGTGAAGGGTAGTACAGATGTTTATATATATATATATATATATATATATATATATATATGTTGATGTTGATGCTTATATAATCTTTTTGTTGGACATACCAATAATCAGACCTAATTGCACTGTTTAATTGTGTTAAACAAATGGTGCATTTAAATCAGTAGGTAAAATGATTTTGAAAAGGGTAAGTTAATAAGCTAACGCATTGTTAACTGTGTGATGGCTTTTACAATTTACAAGCAATTAGTGCGACAAGATTTTCTTCTTTTTTCGGTCTAGTGTGTCACTCATGTAGTTTCTCAAATATCACTTGTGATGCAGATGCAAAACTCTGAATTCAGAATGAGACAAACCAATATGTCCAAATTACATATTACTATAACTGTAATAATAATACTAACATTCCTCTTGTCGAATCGATTAATCCTAGTAGGGTCACAGGGATGCTGGATCTCAGCAGACACCAAGAAAAGGCAGGGTACATGTCATAATTATTTTTATTATTATTATTATTAATATTATTATTATTATTATTATTATTATTATTATTATTATTATTATTATTATTAT
>JAQMYF010000022.1:20229758-20243496 GCA_030014195.1 Neosilurus mollespiculum
CACAGCGATCACCAGCCAATCATGGGCGTCTGTGAGCTCATTCGTACGAGGGGGCGGATAGCGCTTTCCCTCCGAGTTTGTTAGGCCGCCCCAAATATGCATGCGCAGCAGTTCGAAAAGAGGCGGGCGGTAGCATCGCATGTCACGGAGGGGGCATGTGCTTGCTTGCGCCCCTCCCTGGTTGGTGGTGGTCGTGTGATAGGGGAGGCAAAAAGTTGATGGGTGGGAATTGGAAACGACTAAATTAGGGAGAAAATGGGGAAAAAAAAAATTAAAGTTTTTTTTTTACATAAAAGTTAAACTGCTGCCTAAAACATGAGAAACTCCATACATTCGTTATCCATACTGCTTTATTCGTCAGAGTCAAGAGGGCAAGAAGCAGGGAACACCTTAAACAGGTCACCGGACCAGAGCTTTAGGGGTAAAACATAAGTGGGTACACAATGGAAATAAGTCAGAGTCAAGAGTCAAGAGGGCAAGAAGCACTCAGCGCGTAGCTACGTTGCCTAACTACATTACAACATTTTAATACATGCATGGGTCATTCTCATGAAAGTGTATGATTTCTAATTGCACCTTCCCGAGGAATAATTTTTACAGAAATACTTGCAAAATATATACAAATAAACACTTTGGTACACAGTATATTTCTGGAAAGTTTTGAAGCAAGGATTAATACAGGATTTTAACAGAGTTGACGTAACAGAGTTGACAAAGTTCTTGGGGACATAACTTCATATGCTCAAAACGCCAAAATTGATTAATCTTCTGTCTTTGTACATATACATCTTAAATTGTTAACACATGATATATAACTTTTATATCAGAACAGATCTGTGCAAATCCAATTTAATTACTGGAGAACTGATGCTGAACTAGTGACGGTATTGGGGACAAACTGTATATTATGTCTTTTATGAATAATAAACTTAGATAAGATAAATATGTAAGATAAATGACCTGGTTCAATGAAAAGATCCAGAATTTACTTGCCATATCTGTTTCAGGCAGTAAGCAAACAGTAAACATTCCCATTAATGTTAACCTGTGGTTGGTTGATTTGTTTCTACAAAATGGCTGCTAGTTAGCGACAAAAGACGTTGTTCCAGGATGAAAGGGAAGTCTCTGATTTGACCACAACCTCGTTGACCCATTCGACATGTAGGGTTTGTGCAGGCAGACTTCAAAATCTGTGGGACACGTGCCAGTTCACTCTCTGTGTCCTCATTCTTTTGCCAAACCGCTTTATCCCTATTAGGGTCATGGGGGTGTTGAAGCCTGTCTCAGCCAATAGTGGGCATTTACCATGCGTTGATCTACTATGATGGAAGTGTTTAAACAAGGTTTTAGCAGTAAAACAAGAGTGTACACACAGGGTACATGTATGTACCCACCACTACACCACTACACCATTACAGGACAATAGCAGATCTAACACAGTCTCATTCACACTCTCACCCACACTCTCATTCACAACTATGAATGATTAGTTGACCTAATGTGCATGTTTTTGGACTGTGGGAGGAATCCTGAGCAAACCTAAGGAAACCCATGCAAGCATGGGGAAAAAAGTCCACACAGAAATGGCCTTCGCCAAGGTTCGAGTGCTAACCACTTAGCTGCTATGATGCCCCATAAGAAACTTGATCTGAAGATAATCTTCATTTCGACTTCATTTCAAGGGTCATCTCCCCCACAACACACACACCCACCCCACACCTCCAAATATAGGTGTTTAACAGAATAAAGTTTTTTCACCATGATGGCACAGTGATTAGCACGTTCGCCTCACAGCAAGAAGGCATGGGATCGATTCCCAGGCTTGGGTGTCTTTGTTTGGAGCTTGCATGTTCTGCCCATGCTTGTGTGGGTTTCTTCTGGGAACTCCAGTTTCCTCCCACAGTCCAAAACAATGCACAGTCAGCTAATTGGCTAAATGGCATTTGCCCAGAGTCACAAACGTAATTCAGATTAACTGGTGGAGTAAATGAATGAATGAATGAACCATCAGTTTTTGGGAAATGTCCTATTACAGAACACTGACACTGGGACTCCTTCCAAAAATGCTAAACAGCCATGAAGTCATGGTTAAAAATTATATATTCAATATTTTATTAAAATTTGTAGGGTTTTATTCATGAAAAAAATGAACTTTTATATGAACACATGTAGGCTATTCAGTTTCAATGACACACAAGTTAAGTATAAAATATTAAAGTATTACTTCAGCATAAAAGTTAAAAAACATACAGTTAATTAAGTATTTTTCATTCAACATATTATTCAAGTTAAAGTGGGTATTGACTTTGTTTGTTTGCTTATAAAAATAAATAATTTCTTGTTATTTGTATATGTAAGAGTTCCTAAGAAATTATAATTTCAAGAACCCTTGCTGTTTTAGGTTCCATTGAAAAATTAATAACAATAATAATAATAATAATAATAATAATAATAATAATAATAATAATAACAATAATAATAATAATGATAACAACAATAAAAAAACCTTTTATGTCTACTAGATGAACACCCCCCCCACACACACACCCTTGGAGTGGTTATTTATTTATTGCCCAATTTTATCCAGGCTTACAAGTGAGGCAGAATCCATTTCTAGCTCAGAGCTGAATGGTTCCCAAAGGGTTCAGGAGAACATTCAGTTTAATACTTAAGGGTTTCTTTAAAAAGTTTACTGTTAAGGTTGTATATAAACCATAATGTTGCTAATGGAACTCTTTCCCCCATGTATAAATTGCATATTAATTAAACAGATTATTCAATCTATGCTTACATCAGAAAGAAATAAAGAAATTAAGAAAGAAAAAAGAAAGAAAAGAGAAAGAAGCCTCCTCAGTGAATGTTTGGATGTTAAACACAAAAAAAAAAAAAAAAAAAAAAATCTCACTAAAATTTCACAAATCATGTTACAACTATTCCAATCATCTGAATATCTGCATGAATCTCTACATTTTGAGATTAAAGCCAGTTAAACCAAAAGTGCTTCTGTGTTGTTAATAAATATGTTGTCAGATTCGTTCTAAGCTATTAATGAGTCTTCATTGTTGGAATTTTCCTGTCGTGATTTACAAAACATGATCTTAAAAAAGCCGACGTTGCCCTATTAAAACATTTTATTCATAACTGTAATGCATAATAGCCCCCTTAAAAGCCTTGATCTGAATCCTGTTCATTTTGTCACAGATCATTTGTCATTAAATGAGTGGGCAAGTATCTGAAATATCCTTGCACTCATTGTGACATTGCCCAACTGAATAATGAACAATTAAACCTCTATTATTTCTGAGAGCACTAAATACTATTTAGCATTTGCTTTGCTGTGTAATTACGAGTTTCATTTTCAACAAATCAGACCTTGATATTAAAATAACATTAATAGCAACTGCTAATGCCACTCTTTTGTTATTAAGGTCTACACTGACTAGCAAAACAGTTTGAATGTTAAAGGTTCTAGCTTATATCCTAGAATCTTTTTGGAAAAGGAATGATACTAACAATCTGATGTAGGGTTCATTACATAGTAATACCTCTACTTGTTCCTCAACATGGCCAAACCAACAAAGCCTCTTAATTTTTAGAGTTTAAATGGCTCCAGAAAAATGATTTTGATAGTTAAGCACATTTAAAAAATTTCTATATGGATCTATCTTTACAGCTAAAATTCATATGTTAATTCATAGCTCTTAACAGAACCTTTGATTGTCCTGAATGAATTTATTATTATTTTTTTTAATAAATAGTCCATTTCTACCACAGAGTTGATGGTAGACTTCATGAACTTGGTTCTTCAAGAGGTCCTAGAATGTAAATGTTTTGAATTGTCAAAAGAGAACCTTGGTCTCTGAAAGGGAACCAATTTGTTGCAGCTTTTAGAACCAGTGAAGGAGAACATTTTTAAGTGTGGCAGATGTGCCATTTTCGTAGTGGTTTTTGTAGCACGTCCATCTCACAGTAAGAAGGTTCTGAGCTCAAGACCTGGACTTGGAGTTTGCATGTTCTCCCATGCTTGTGTGGGTTTCCTCTGGGTACTCCGGTTTCCTCCCACAGTCCAAAGCCATTCACATTGGACTAATTAGCCCTAGGTGTTCAGGGAGTAGTCCACCTTGAAGTGTCAACTGAGACTGGCTCCAGCCCCCTGTGACCAAAGTAGGATTGAGACTCAGCAAATGAGTGAAAGTTTTACATGGAACCACTTTGAAAAGTTTAATCTATCTGTTGTTATGCTACTTTCTAATATGACATCTGTACAACCACACCAGAATTTCTGTTTTGTTAGTTTTAAAAAATACACTGGAATGTTTAACTTTCTACATGAATCTTTCCCTAAAATAGAAAATACATTTGTTGTCATTGTTTCACACAGTTTATCAAAATATTGCATAATATTATGCACAATTAAGGGTACTAAATAGCACATTAGTTAAACAGATGTGTACAATACAAAAATAGTCTTATGTGTTCTATATGTATCACTTTTTAAAAGTATTTATGTTGGAAAAGTTCCTTAAAATTAAAGCTAATTAAAATGTAAGTATGAATTTGCCTAGAAAAATTCATTACCTAAAACACGCAAGGTCCCCTGTCTCGTCTGAGGTCCTATGTGGACTGTAAAGAGATGATTTGTTTTCTCTCAGAATTCACTAAACATGGAAGGACGCATTCCTATGATTTAAAGCCAAAGTATTCAAGTCACAAGCACATATCCATCGTACATATTTATTTGTTTGTTTGTTTGTTTGTTTTTAATGGCATTAGTTACATCTTGATATTTGCTTTGGTTATCTTGCATCACTTGATCTTTAAAACAAGGATTCATCTGCTTTTGAATTGTTGGCATAGATAGGGGTCATTATGTTCACTGTAAACAGATATCTCTCATCTCTTGATCTCTGTTTCATGTTTTCTCTTACTCTAAATTATACTTCTTTTGGATTTTGATTGCAGTGATGTTTGTTCCTCTTTTATAGGACATTGTTGTAGGCTCCAGGCCACTTAGCACACTGTTTTTAAATAAATGCTTGTATTGATCTATTTTGGTGAAGGTGTGTAATGACATCATTCGACTGTGATAAAATGCTTTTTACAAGCACACAACTTTATTGTGGAAATGTGGCACCTGGAACGAGGAGCCCCGTAAAACACAGACTTGCTCCCTTTGCCAAAATAAAATACAAGCTAAAGTGGGAGGCTAAACAATTCCCAAATGGGTTTGATGCATAACATCCTGTCATAGCCTTGGATGTTAACAGCTGTTATTGTGGATTCGTTTTATTGGGTGAGTGAGTCGTTAAGGAAAGGGTAAGATTTCAGCAAATGCTTAAAGACAGCATTATATCACTACCATCTCAACTGATGCTGATACACTTAATGATGTTCAATCCACACACACACACACACACACACACACACACACACACACACACAATATTGGATTGTGTCTTGTGTCCATTGCCATATGGACACATATGGTAGATTACAACAAATGTTTTATTCATCTCTGTCTCGTCAGGTGGCATTTTGTTGTTTCTTCTACATTTATTATTCAGCGGCTTATAAAAATAGCACTTGATCAGGCACATGCTATAATTTTTTATTTTATTCTATTTTTACTGTCTCTGTTACTGAAGCCCCAGAACACTAGATCATAATGTGTTTGCAGGATGAAGATTATTTTCCATTTCAGTTTCTGAAGGATACAATGTGCATGTCATGGTTGCCGCATCTCACTGGACATGGTAGCTGAAGCCAATCTCAGATGATTTCGGGCAAGAAGTGGGGTACACCCTGAACAGATCACCAGCCGATTTCAGGACTAACACAGAAAGAAACAACCATACAAGCAGTTTTATTATCAATTACTTTTTTTGTGATCACCGGCATTTGCTTGTCTGTCTATCCATTCCTCTGTTTGTATGTTTGCCACTGTTTGCTTGTGAGCAAAATCCTGACAACACCCATGCATAACTTGGTGGGGTCACTAACCTTCTTGTGTCCCAGAGATTATTTAAATATGGAATGTAAAGGTTAAAAGTGAAGGTCAGCAAAAGGCCACAACATTTTGGAAATAGTGTATTTATAAAATGAGTGTTGGAAGACATAACATTACAGAGGCAATTACCTTTGACCATGAGTGACCTTGAAAGGTCATCCACAATACTTCAAATTAGGGTTTTTTTTTTTGTTTGTTTGTTTTTTTTTGCTACTCTGGTCACATTTATGTGATATACAGCATATAGTAAGATGAGCACATGGATAATTAAAAACAGCACCTGCATAGCATTTTCCATGCTGAGAGGTGGAGGCACGTTATACTCAATAAGTGCCACCCCAAGTTGTTGTTGTTGTTGTTGTTGTTATTATTATTATTATTATTATTATTATTATTATTATTATTATTATTATTATTATCTTCAATCATCATCATAATCATGATATTTTTTGTTATATCTGACAAAATTTGTAATTTATTTTAATTATAATTTAAGGAAGACTTTGTAATTTTATCATTAAAATGAAGGAAGATTACTCAGTAAAGGAAAACCAAGCTGTAGTGATCCTGATCCGTGCCTCTTTCACAGCCTAGAAACTTTGACCCAATTCCTGGAGCGAACACAGAAGTAGAAATCACAAAATGAAAGCGTTCCATGTGAATGCTGATATCTTGCTCTCGGACCTGTCTCTAATCTCCCAGTTGCTAATCCGTCAGTTTGGATATTTCCATCTGCCGGGGCAATAAATGCTCCTGCTGAGCCCTTATCACCTGCACTAGTTCCTCTGAAATGGGCCAGACATCCTGTGCTGATGCTTCTTTTTATTCCATTACTCCATGTATGCTGGCATGTGCTTGTCAGGAGCAGAGAGGTTAAAAAATTCCAAATATGTGTTTATCATGGTGAATTAAAATAAACTTCTTAATATTTTAGAGTTGTTTACATGGCTCAGTAAATGAAATAAAAATTGCCTAAAAATCTGTTAATTGCCTTAAAAGCGGAGCTCATGATGCATGTTTCCTTAATAGGAGGAGAACGTTCACAAGCTTCACAAACTCCATGAGTATTTGCCCTACTGAATCCATAGTCCGCTCCAAACATTCTTGCCATTCACAAATGTTCTTAGGATATGGCTCATTGTGAGCAGGCATCATGCCGGACAGGTATCTGATTGGCTCCCCTTTTTTTCTGCAAAGAGCACATCTATAATATACATAAACCGCACAGAGTTGACTTTGCAATTAATTTTACACAAGAGGGCATTGACAATATGTATATACACATATTATACTCATGCAACAGAGTTACACAACATTTGGTCTATTTTAGCTGCAGTTTTGAAAATGGTATTTGTTAATGGTCCTTTTGATACAACCTAATTCCAGCCTAAAACACTACTTGTGAAAAATGCTCGTAGCCCAAAGCAGGCTACTAGGCATGGGGCTTCGCTGGACCTTGGCTATTATGCAGCACATATTTGATAAAAATCTGAACATTTTAAATGACTGATAATCCTTGGTATCAGATCACTCTCTGGGTAAAATGGCCTTGTAGCCCATGCATACTTCAATATTTATGTAAGCAGTTATGACAAAAAAAAAAAAAAAAAAAAAAAAACTTTTGAAAAAAGTTGTTAACATTAAACATCATCATTAAAACTTTTTAATGAAACTTTTTTAATGAAACTTTTTTTTTTACACTTCAAGAGCTGTGATAATTGACTTTTACTGCACTGAATCCGTGACTCAAATCCAGGATACGAATGAACTAGTCTTACCCTCTGGCTTCAAAAACCCCTTTGTGTGAGCAGGTCAACTTTCCCTATTAACCATATTCACCTTTCCCAAAGTGCTGTGTTTGATAACAGTATCAATAGGAAAAGCTGAAAGAATTATGCATTTACACAGCCTTGACCCCTGACCTACATCATATGACCGCTCCATTTTGGGGCACAGGGTACTGGTAAGAGAAAGACGTGCAATCTTAAGATCTGCAAACCACAGGACTATTTTACACAGGAAATGGAAATGGAACTCTGTCTGACCGAGTCCCGCAGGTCCAATCAATCATTGCTTGACCTGGGGAGAGGTAGAAAGGAAGAGGGAAAAAAAAAAAAAATAAAATAAGTCTGGGCAGTGAGAGATGTGTATGAATGGGCATTTGGGAATGTTATGTACCCCTACGCATCAGAAATATCAAGTGTTCACTGCTGCCATCAAAATCGGTGTGGACGTAATAAATAGAATGATTTTCAGAGCATGAAGGAGGGATATCTGTACTTTCTGAGGAGTGGTAAGATTAAAATCAGTGGTGATACTGACACAGATAGTATGTTTATAGCTGTTTTAGAAAAAAATATCCTTTTTGTATATTTTTTGCACAGCCATTTTCAATCAATCAAAAAAAAAACCCACACCTTTCAGAATAATCCTGTAGAATAGAGACAAAAAAAAATACACCATTTTATTCCAGACCTAAAGGGAAAAATATGTTTAAAAAATACATCACAGTACCAACCTGCATGTACACAATCCCTGGCACACTTAGCCATGTTCCCCCTACATCTTCAAAACATTGGGTGGATGCAGTAAGAACTTGGAAACCAATAGAAACAAATGGTAAGGACGTGGTATGGTCTTCATGGACATGGTCAAACTTTGGACTTGAAAAAAAAAAAAAATCAGGACATAGTAAGAAGTTAATAAGGACGTAGTACCGATGTATTCCTTACATTCTGGACAGTCGTACTAAGCATTTCACTACATATTGTACTGTGTATAATTTGTATGTGATGAATAAATTTGAATTTGAATTTTGAATTTGAATGTAACTAAAACATAGTCTGGACTTCAGTGGCATACTATAATGTGCCATTGATTAATAATTGAACACAAGCAAGCTGTACGTAAACCGTAAAAACTGTTTGTAGTAGGAATATAGCATGTATATATTGAAAATTGTGCACACATGAGCAATGCGCATGATAAAATATTAGTGGGAACACTAATATGATATTGAACGTAAGTTATGAAAAGTAAGTATGAGCTTGAAAATTGTACATTTTACAATTTTGATCACGTCCCCTCTACATTCATTGAAATTTTTCGGAAACAGTATGCTCTTCATATGAGTGTGATGGAGCTCACATAGTGAGCTGAAATGTCCATGAACACCATGAACAGGCACAGACCATTGCAGACCAACACACAAACAATCACACCTACTGACAATTAAGAATGCCATATTAGCTAGTGTGTCATTGGACTGTAGGAGGAAACCGAAATACCCAGAGAAAGCTGAATCTATGTGGAGTTTACACATTCTCCACTGCTTGCGGGGGTTTCCTCCGGGTACTAATTTTTTTCCATAGACATGCATTAGGCTAATTGGCTGCCCAAATTGCCCCTTGGTTTGAGTGTGGATGGTTGTGTGTGTGTAGGCCCTATGATAGTCTGTCAAATTGTTCAGGATGTATCCCGCCTTCACCCAGTGTTGGTTGAGATGAGCTTCAGCTCCCCGCGGCCCTAGTAGGATTAAGCAGTTTGGCAAATGTGTGCTCATCCTTACTAATCATGTCTAACATAACATTTGTGTTTCTTGTGTTTATTATTGTTTTAGTTTAGATCATTTGGCATGTCTATCATCCTGTTTGTCATGTCCGTGTGTTTTATTTTGCTCTTTTAGTTTAGGTCATGCTTATTAATGTTTGTCGTGGTCACTGTCATTTGTAGTTTGTAGTTGGTTTCTCCTTAACCAGATACTGTTACCATGTAGCATACATACCCATGTAGCATGTTTCACTTTAATTTCTAGCAGCTGTCACATCTAGCTAAAAAACTAATCCAGCAAGACACCAAAATAACTATTAATCCTGATTCAACAGTTCTTTAAATATCATCTGAACGTCCTTTACTTTCCACCATACATACATATTGCAAACTCATTGACGCAGTTTAAATCAAATAAGCACGTCTATCCAATTCCAGTCCTATTTTCTGTTCAATTAAACCTTTCTAACAATGTCAGACTATGAATTATGAGCACATGAATTTGTCACTTGGCACAAAAGACCACAGCTTTTTTTGTGATCGGTTAGGAGGCGACTCATTAAGCAGTTATTGAAAAAAGTTCTATGTGTTTAATGATCTATATGGGAATGTGTGCAAATGGGGTTTGTTTTTGAAAAGCCAATGGGAAAAAAAAATAAAAAAAATAAAATAAAAAAAACTAAAAAAAAAAACACTAAGCTAATGAAGAAATAAAATGAAAAATTATCACAATTCAGCAGAGATGGAGCTAGAAAAACACTTAGTAACCTTTAAATAGCACAGTTTCATTTCACTTTTAAATAAACACAGTAAAAAAAGGAAATACACTTAAGTACTGCACTCAAGTACATTTCTGAGTATTTGTTATTTACTTGTATATTAATTTTTGTGTTAAATTTTTACTTTTACTGCATGTATTTTACCACAACTATTTGTACTTTTACTTGAGTAAAAATGTGTGTACTTTGAACACCTCTGTCAATAAACTGTCATTGATACCACTGTATTTTTTTAGTTTACTAATTTATATATTATTATTCACCTTGGCTCTTTTTTATTTAATTTGACCTAAAATAATATCTTGGTAAAGGCATTCTAATTCCCTCCAATATGAGTTAGACTGAACAAAATCCTGACCACACCCATCCAAGGAATTTGTCCAAACTTGTCCAACCCTACCTGAGTCTCAGAGTTGATTTCATTTTGGAATATCAATGTCAAAGGTGAAGGTGAAGGTCAGAGCAGGTTTTCAACTTTTTGAGATTTTGAGACATTTGCCATGTTAAAATTTAAATCGCTCATACCTGAGAAACTCACTGGCATAGACCCACAGAAGCAATGAGGGAAAGACAAAAATCATAAACATACTTTCAAACAGCATAATCCTCTTTGGCCTTGAATCACCTTGAAAGGTCACAACCAATTCACATGATTTTGAGCACAAATAACACAAAAAACATTATTAAAATATCATCATGGATGGTCCATTTACTGTAGAGCAGGGGTCTCAAACGCGCGGCCAGCGGGCCAATTGCGGCCCGCAGGACGATAGTTTGCGGCCCCCGTCTTAATATGAAAGTTTAATGTTAGTGCGTCCTGCGAGTTTGATATGTACCGGCACGTTACAGTGTTGTGGGCGGAGCTTAACAAAGCTACCAATCACGGTGGGGTATATGGCTCTCGGGGGCAGGACATCGGCCGGGTTTGATGCAAGCAAAGAAACATTTCTCACTGAGTAAAAGTTGGGCAGTGGTGAAAAGTCATCTTCACAGTTTCTGAGTGTATATTTAGGTCTATGTGGATCATTATCAGCAAGAGCAGACTTCTAAGATGAGAACTCCAACCAGTAGTAGCACATCAGGATGGATCACAGGATTTAGAAAGCAGAATTATCAGGATCACTGTTATCTCAGAAGAAGCATGTGTACCTCAGCAAAAACAGAATGAGAGAGAGAGAGAGAGAGCGAGAGAGCGAGAGAGAGAGAGAGAGAGAGAGAGAGAGAGAGAGGTTGTTAGGTATGCTCATAACAGTATAATGGTTTAAAAAGAGAGTTAATTAGCGCTAAAAAGATAGAACTAGAAGGAAGACAGACACGAGGACACCCTGTAACCCCTGTAACCCCTCTAATGAGGCAATCAGGCACTTCACTCTTTGTCCTCTATGAAACTGGTATTATATGATTTCATGCATAATTCAAAAGGTCTCCAAATGTTTAATTACATTTTAGACAAAAATACAACCACTTAAAAAATGTATTTAGAAATCTATTTTAGGAAATATAACAGATGAAATGTAAAATGTTACTGTTTTGATTCTGTAATAAATCACTTTTTTCACCAAACAACAGTAATCCTTTTTCTGGATGATTCACAGTCATCGCCTCCCATTAAATTGGTTCACTTCAGACTTTAGAGAGTTTAATATTGCCTGAAGATAAAGAAGCATGAGATTTCCTTTCTAAAGCCTTCACTGCCCTTGGAGGAAAAGAGAAAAGCAGTTGTTTCTTATTGTATTTAATAATTCAAAAGCACCAGACACTCCCACTGCAGTGACTGCGCTAGGAGTGAAGAAAGAATAATTAACCATTTCTCATTGTATCTGTGACCTTAAAACCTTGTCCGAGAAGATGTTCTGTTTTTTAAAGTCAGCTCCTAATGTCAAATACCCATTTGTTCAGAAATCCTATAAGGCAACTTCTTTCTTTCCTATTTTTACATGAATTCCCTTTTCATTTATATTTTTTTTTCTTAAAGTAAGACTCAAATAGGAGTCCAGCTTTAATTAGACAGCTCATTCAGATGCATCAAGGTTGAATTTATTAAAAATAAATAAATAAATAAATAAATAAAAATACAGAACACTGGAATGCTGAATTAGTGCAGGTTGCATACCCCCACATATTTAGCATAGATAATTTAATCTCTGAGAAAAATCCACAAAAACTCTTTATTATCATGATGAAGCATGATGGGAAATATAGCACTGATTTTTGAGCACGGACAAAATATCACCAATTTTTTAAAACAATGTTGGTTTAAAGTGTAATGTTGCAGAAATAAAATATACTTTATATCAATATTGATTCGATTTCATTTTCCGAATTGCTTTATCCTTTATAAGGCTTGTAGGGAGGCTGGAGCCCATCCCAGCCACCTATGGGTGAAGGTGGGTGTACCCTGTGCAAGTCGCCAAACCATTGTAGGGCCAACAGTCACGCAACCATTCACAATCACTAGCAATATTAGAAGCTTAGTTGAATACCTTATAGTATATTAAGCAATTATCAAATGGGGTGAAGTATGATATAGAGTATTATTCAGTCGTCATCAGCTGTGGCCAAAGGCTGAAACCAGATAATTCTCCATTTCATACGAACGTCAAATTATAATGTTTTATTATTCATTCAAAATCTATTTAAAGTGTAGTAAAGTTACTATGTTGAGGGTGCTATTCATGCAATAATCGCTGAACTTATCTGATAGCAATAATTTGGTTTTCTCATGGCAATAATGCAATATCAAATTTTTTTGATTGCTTTCTACCAATCATTAAAAAATATATATATCTCCAATGAATAATACATTACAATTATTAGCCTAAGGTGAGGTGAACACCATTGAATAATGCCCAAGAACAAGTGGTGAAAGAACTATTTAGCAATATCCACTGATGTAAATAATTGTTTTAGTATATACTACATTGGGAAAATAGTAAAATCAAATTAAATGATTTTTATGATATTTTTTTTTACATTTTTTAAATCAGTATAGATGCAGATCAGCTACGAGTATAGGAGCAAACAAATGCCGAAGAGCTGTGTAATGGCACCTCTTTAATTATTTTAAAGAAGTTATGTATGTACTTTGCAAAAACAGACAGAAAGATAAAATAAATTAGATTTTTTTTTTTTTTTTTTTTTTTTTTTTTTTTTAAATAATTTTAATCATGAATGAAACAGGCCAGTCTCTGACTTAGGTCAGTTCTGTGTTAATAACTGTGTAACTGTTAAGCCTACTCATTCAGTGTTTAGGACATTCTGCACAGAAATATAAGTAAGCTGTGTCCAGTAAAACTGTTTCAGTGTATACTACTCAGAAACACAAGACAAACAGACACTTTAAAGAGTGATAGCGATTTTGATTAAAGCATTAATTACTCAAAACACACACACACACATATAT
>JAQMYF010000022.1:20275148-20283379 GCA_030014195.1 Neosilurus mollespiculum
AATTTTTTTTTACAAATTAAAATCTGAAAAGTGTGGGGTGCATATGTATTCAGAGCCCTTTACTCTGATAACCCTAACCAAAATCCAGTGCAACTAATTGCCGTCAGAATTCACCTAACAAGTAAACAAAGTTTGTTCTCTGTGTAATCTAGTCTCAGTATAAATACAGTTGTTCTGTGAAGGCCTTAGAGGTTTGATAGAGAACACTAGTGAGCAAACAGCATAATGAAGCCCAGGGAACACACCAGACAAATCAGGGATAAAGTTGTGGATAAGTTTAAAGCAGGGTTAGGTTATAAAGAATAACCCTAGCTTTGAACATCTCACTGAGTACTGTTCAATTCATCATCTGAAAATGGAAGGAGTATGGCGCAACTGCAAACTTACCAAGATATAGCTGTCCACCTGAACTGACAGACCGGGCAAAAAGAGCATTGATCAGATAAGAAGACAAGAGGCCCATGGAAACTCTGGAGGAGCAGATATCCGCTGCTCGGGGGGGGGGGGGGGTAAACTGTCCACAGGACAACTATTAGTCATGCACTAAATAAATCTGACCTTTAGAAGGTGACCTTTGGAAGGTGCTCTGGTCAGACGATTTTTTTGGCCTAAGTGCAAAATGCTATGTGTAAGAGAAAACCATCCCCACTGTGAAACATGGTGCTGGTGGCATTATGTTAAGGGGATATTTTATTTCAGCGGAGACAGAGAACTGATCAGAGTTGAAGGGAAAATGGATGGAGACAAATATAGGCCAATCTTTGAAGAAAACTTATTAGAGTCTGCAAAAGATTTTGGACTGTGGTGGAGGTTCACCTTCCAGCAGGACAATTCCCCTTAGCATATAGCCAGGGATACAGTGGAATGGCTTACATACACATGATCTCTTCTGTGCCACAAATGCAAAGGGGTGACAAACTTTTGTTACATTAAGTTTTTTAGGATAAAATCCTAATTTGTTTCTTGGTGAGCAACAAGCTTGATTTGAGGAAGTAACTGAGGGTCAGATAAAAAGTGGTAAAGGGACACACTTTATATAGTAAAACAGTGGGTCTGGGGGCATTGTGGCACAGCACTCTCACTTCACAGCAAAGTCCTGTGTTCAAGCCCTGTGTTCAGCAAGGGCATTTATGTATGGAGTTTTTATGTTCACTCTATGAGGTGCCGTGATTTCTTTCACAGTACAAAGACATGCACATTAGGCTAATTCGCTATTCTGAATTGCCTCATAGGTGTAAATGGTTGTTTCTCGGTTTTGGCCCTGCTATGGACTGGCAAGCAAGTTTGTGGTGGTCCCCACCCTTTGCTCAGAGTCTGCTGGGATTTGTTTCAGTTTCCCTGTGACCCTAAAAAGGATAAGCAGAACAAATGATGAATAAATGAAAAGAGCAGGGTATAACTGTAGGTTTTTTTTTTTTTTTTTTTTTTTTTTTTTTTTCATCCAGCAGGTAGCAACATAATGGTGTTTTGATTTATGCAAACAATTCCCTACCTTACTGTTTTACATGTGCTTGTGTACCGTGATTGTAATATGAAATAAGAATATATGGGGCAGATTGCCAGGTGACTACTTTAAATTTGTCGGAAAAATAAGCAACCTAAATTCTGTCTTATCTTACATGAGTATTTTTCCTTACAGCTACTAGCAGACATGCAGTGGAAATTGGCCTTGGGTTTTTATGCTGTTTTGATTTTTTTCTTTAACTTCACATTCTGCTTTTTATCCTTATTCCTGAACTCCTTTTTGGCTAAGCAAAAAAGCTACATAACACGATGGTGAATGTTGAGCTACCTATTTAGCAGGAACAATAGCATGAATATTAATGGAACCACCATGGGCGATGAGAAAACAAAACAAAACAAGACAGTCTATTATTCTATAGAGTACATAAAATTTAAAGAAGAAGGATGGGGTGAAGAAAAATGCATCGGAAATGTTAACGGATCAGGTAATCTGGTTGTGCAGTGATGTTTGGTGGCCGGCCCGTTCCCCTGACCTCACTCCTTGTGATTATTTTCGGGTCGGAGAGGGGCTACCTTAAATCACGAGTGTAAACTCACTGACCCCAAGGTTGATAGTTAGCAAGGGATAGTCACTCTTCCACCTGCCATGACCCATCAAGCCATGGCAGCATTCAGAAATCACTTCCAAGCATGTATAGGCAATGACCTCCACCATTTAAAACAGGACATATGTGTGCAAATAATGCTTTGATTATCTTTAATTATTTTTTTTATTAACCTTTGAAATGTGGGATGTTTTATTGGGTCACGCTGTATAAACATCGGAAATGTGTTCTTATCTTTAAATCTCTATGCCTACCTTTGTTTTTCTTTGCAGTTAAATGATAAGATGATACAACAATCTTAGAAGAATTGCAATAAATATGTAATAAAAGTACAATATTTTATTAATATATTCCTTCATGAATATTCCAAGTAGTAATTAGTGCCATATGCATTTGTGACATATTTATGCATTTGTTTCTTAATCCAACTAATGTGCTTAATTGCTGCTCACTTTTCTGTCTTGTTTTTTCTCTTTCTTTTAGTCCGTTGGTGGATATCTTACTCTGCCTTACTGTTCATTCAATTCAAAATCAATTTTTGCAGATTATGCTTCACTTGTAATTTGTTCCCTGTAAAATCATCTGCCAAATGAATAAATGTACTTCAAATATAAATCTGCAAACAAAATCGTTTTTTTTTTTTTTTTTTCTCTGTTAAAGCCATGACTAAGTAGTTTATCAAACATTAACATAAACACTGACATATTAATACCAAATGTTCTTAATGCATTGGTATGGCACACACTCCTACATGATCACTTACATACTGCTTATTCAGCGATGTATTAATTTGCTGAACTATTAATTAATAACATTAGGGTCAGGTGAGGATGGTGCCTTTCTCAGCCAACTCTGGATAAAGGTGGGGGGGGGGGGGGTGGGGATGAATGGGGAGAACTTGCAAACTCCACATAGAAATGCCAGGACCAAGGACCTACTTGCAGTGAGACAAACATGCTAACCACTATGCTACCATGCTGCCTTCATTGAAAAGAGAAAATTATTATCTATACATTCGTTTTAATTAGCGCAAATTAATGTAGCCTGGTAAGCTGTCCAGGGTGTACTCTGCCCTCGCCCAGAGTCAGCTGAGACAGGAACCAGCCCCCCGTGACCCTAATAAGGATTAAGCGGCTCAGAAAATGAATGAATGAATTTAATGTTAGGGTGGTTGGTGGTTAGCATGTTCGCCTTACAGCAAGAAGGACTGGGTTTGATTACTGGGCCCGGGAATTTCTGTGTGGAGTTTGCATGTTCTCCACGTGCTTGCGTGGGTTTCCTCCGGGTACTGTGGTTTCCTCCAACAGTACAAAAACATGCACAGTACGCTAAATGGATGTTTCAAATATACCCCTAGGCGGGAGTGTGAATGATTGTGTGAATGTTTTCCCTGCGATGGCCTGATGAACTGTTCAGGGTGTACCTCACCCTTGCCTAATTAGGAATAAGCAGCTTAGAAAATTAATGAATAAATTAAGTTTCCAAAATGCTTGTGAAAGGGGGATATATATATATATATCATTTAAATTCAGTACAGATTGTATTTTCAAAATATTTACTGTAAAATATATAATCCCTATCCTTACACCATTCTAGGGTGATTTTAAATCAGTCTGAATTCATTTGAAACAGTCTTTTTTTTTTTTTTTTTTTTGGACAGAACAGAAAAAAAAGCAAAGAAGAAAGAAAAATCCTGGATAAAACCCCACTGACAGTACAACAGCTTCAAAGTAACCACTCAGACTATAAGCATCTCAACTATGCACAACACACATAACTGGTAGGGTGAAAACCACATAAGATTCCACTTCTGAAAGTCAATAAACGAAGGAATGTAAGGATATATTGAACACAGGTTCACCAAATCTGTCTAAAGATTAGTCAGGGCAGTGTGGAGAACCTTTATTTTTTTTTTTTGTTTTTTTTTTGTTTAGTTCAGTCAGAATGAAGAATCTTAATTAGTAAGGTTAGGCTGGGAAATCTTGATTAATAGGTTCTGTCTGAAATATCTTGATTAGTGGGGTTAGTCTGGAGAACCTTGATTAGTAGGGTCATCCAGTTCATCTTGACTGGTATGGTCAGTCTAAAGAATCTTGATTGGTAAGGTCAGAATTTGGCATCTACAGCATAAATCAACCCATGGAGCCAACACTGCTTGTGACAACAGTCCAGGTTGTAATGGTGATATATACTGGTGTGGGGAATGTTTCCGGACTTCATACCATAAAGAACTGGACAGGTCTATTATGTGCCATCCCTGCATTTCAGACACCTTTGTTTTTCCTTCAATTTGAATTTTGAAATCAGTTTTTTGCGGATGATGTTGTCTTTTTGGCTTCATCAAGCCAGTACCTCCAGCGCTCGCTGGAGCAATTCGCAGCTGGGTGTTAATGCACCCTCCAGGTCTGGAATGAGGACCTGCCCCAAGTGGAGGAGTTCAGGTATCTTGGGGTCTTGTTCATGAGTGAGGTAAGGATGTAGCGGGAGATCGACAAGCAGATTGGTGCAGCCTCTGCTGTAAAGCGGAGCTTGTATTGGTCCGTCATGGTGACGGAGCTTCCTTCGCAGGGTGGCAGTGCTCTCATTCAGAGATAGTGTGAGCAGTTCTGTCATCCATGAGGAGCTCCTCTGTGTTGAGAGAAGCCAGTTGAGGTGGTTCGGGCATCTGATTAGAATGCCTCCCAAATGCCTCCCTGGTGTGGTGTTTTGGGCATGTCCAACAGGGAAGAGACCTCGGGGTCGACTCAGAATGCACTGGAAGAACTATGTCTTTTGGCTGATCTGGGAATGCCTGGTGTCCCCCCAGAAGAGCTGGAGGAAGTGGCTGGGGAGAGAGGTGTCTGGACCTCACTGCATAGTCTGCTGCCCCCGCAACCCAACCCTGGATCAAGCAGAAGAAGATGAAGATGAAATCATGTGGTATGTTATGAAATCCATGTTAAAAGAACTCTGTTAACCTTCATAAGGGTCCAATACTTATAAAATTACAAAGGTAACACTGAATAGTAAGTTCAATTTGGAAGATATTAAAATCTCATTCTAGAAGAGACAAGCAATAAATAATTATAGGTGATAAATTAATGCCCTCATTCCCTTTTCTTTGTGCAGTAACTGAGTCTACAGATCAGCCACGTCTGCTTAGAGACATATTCAAAGACCCAAGGTCATAGTCCTTTTATACATGGCATGTCTATAAAATCTTTAATCTGAAGGCCCATACTTTTATGAATAGTGATCCTTTCTTTTTTTTTTCTTTTCATTAAACATTTATGCCATTTTTCATGTTCAGTTAAACCTTCTTAGAAAAGGTGACTTGTTCTAAATGATTCACTTATTTTGTAATTTATTGATTGATTGATTTATTTTTAAAAAGAAACTTCCTTGTAGGTGTACTTCTAAAACACCAGTTGCATTTTTCCTCTGAAAGAAAAGTAATAAACACCCTACCTAACAAAAAGAATTATCACTCACTCACTCACTCATTTACCGAACTTCGTAATTCTACCAGGGTCACGGGGAGGCTGGAGCCTATCTCAGCCGACACTGGGCGAAAGCAGGGTACATCCTGAACAGCATACCAGAAGCAACACATACACAAACATTTAGTCACAACTAGAATCAATTTGGAACAGTTAGTTTGTTTAGTGTGCATATCTTTGGACTGTGGGAGGAAACCGGAGTACCTGGAGGAAACCCACACAACTCTACACAGAAATGTCAGTTCCCAGGAATCAAACTGGGGCTCTTTTTTGATATGAGGTAGATGCACTAACCACTTTGCCAACATGCCGCCCTCAAACAAATTATACTTTTACACTAATGTTGCCATATTTCTTATTTCAATTCTCCTACAGTCTGCTGTTAGCTCTGTTAGAATGTTAATAGTAATGTTTGCACTAATATGCACAGTGTAATATTACTCAGCCTGGATCACAGAGTGAAGTCTGTATTAACTCTATGCAGCTCTTTATTCAAGGCCCTGAGAGGTGGGGCTTTTAACACACACATCCATTGCATTGCCTCTATTTCCAGCCTCTATGAGAGCTTTAATTTGCTTTACGATGGAAAAAGACCGTAAAGCGTTTCACGAGTGGCACTCGGAATCAGTTGTTCATGTAACACAGCTGAGTATATCGCAGTCAAATGGATGTTCAGGACCAAATGTGTTCTTGTTCTCATTTTGGGCTTACCGATTTAGCAAGAGCCAAAACGATTAGGTTACAATCTCTGACAGAAACCCCAGGAGATTGACATCTGAGTGATCTACTGTATGAATAATATTTCAAATTAAAATTTGTGTGGGTTTTTACATGATTTATTTATTGTCACATGCAGTATTGCATCATTTATTATCCATGTTTAGATTTTGTTTACAGTATCATTGACTAATTAATTTATTACCTTTTCACATGTAATTTCCTTAACAAATGATTATTTCATTTTTACACATGGGTAATTTATTATCCTTTTTTTATTATTTATTTATTTCCCTTTTCATGTGGTTTTTATGCAGGGTTCCATTTCAAATGTCATTTGTATAAATTATTTGTTTATTTTCAAATGTGAAATTTTCACATTTACATTTTGGTGGGCATAGTGCATGTCCACCTCACTGCAAGTGAGCCCTGGGTTCGAGTCCTTGGCTCAGTGAGGGGGTTTGTGTGTAGAGTTTGCATGTTCTCCCCATGCTTGCATGGGTTTCCTCTAGGTACTCTGGTTTCCTCCCACAGCCCCAAGACATTAAGCTAATTGGCTGTTTCAAACTGGCCCTGGTTTTAGTGGAAATGGTTGTTTGTGTGTATATCTGTGTGTGTGTGTGTGTGTGTGTGTGTGTGTGTGTGTGTGTGTGTGTGTGTGTGTGTGTGTGGCAGGGTACACTGCCATCACCTGGGGGAGTAAGGATCAAGAGGAGAGGGGCTCACGTCAGGAGATTGATGACAGCGATAGGGTTTATGGGGCTGTTGGGACGTCCAACCTTCCCCCAAAAAAACTACCCGGGGGGGTGGGGGTGGGTGGGGGGGGGGGGTTTGTGGGATTCACTAAAGCTGGTGGATATATCTCTCTTGTATTCTAAGGAATATTTCAGGGGGAAGTATACAATGTAAATCATTAAATGCAACTAATTATGACACGTTTTTGAAGGATTGCTGGATAAGTAAAATTTTACACAGTACATGAATTTTTTAACTTTTAGCTTAAAAACTTAAAATGTAAGTTTTTTTGTCCCTCATTGCCTAAAATGTTAGTACAACAAGAGCATTTGAGTGCATTGTACTTGTTTACATAACAAGACTTACAAATATATATGGCTCATGTACAACATCAACTTCATTCGGACAGAATTGACTTCTGTACATGGCTATAAAATTTTCTTTCAACTTCCGTCTCTGATCTCTCCCAACCCCTCTGTCTATCCAGAACTCAACAGCCCCACCAGGCCACCTCCAATCAAAGGCAAATTAAATGATTTATTATTTCTGGCCTCCTACCTAACGATGTACAATGTAGAGAATTAATGGAAAGCGTAGGTGAAGACCTTTTCACAATGTCTTCAATCTGTGTTCTTAAATAGTACATGACTGCAATTGCAATCCAAGAATAAAAAAAAAAAAAAAAAAACACCCAGTAAAATAAAATGAAGTGTGACAACATATGAATTTCAAATGTGTGGGGAGACATCAAAGTGCACCATCCTGGGTGCCTTCGACAAGGACGGTCGCTGATTTTTAATTCCGTTGCCCTGATTGTATCAGCAGCCTAACAAAGAGCTGTGAAGGCCCTGCTGGAGAGTGGCATTGGGCAAGGGGAGATAGAGAGAGAGGAAGGGGGAGATAGAGAGAGAGGAAGGGGGAGAGAGAGAGAGAGAGAGAGAGAGAGAGAAATCATAGAGTAGAGAAGAGGAGATGGAGGAGTGGGAAGGAAAGAAGAAAGCGGAATCTCTTCCAAACACAGACGGCTGGACCCTTTGTTGTCCTAGTGATCACAGGGACCCTTTCATCAGGGAGGGAGCGGTTTCCACTCCTCTCTATTTTGGTAAGGGAGCGTGTGTATGTCAGAGAGTAAGGGTGTGTGTGTGTGTGTGTGTGTGTGTGTGTGTGTGTGTGTGTGCACGCACGCGCATGTGTGTGTCTGTGTGTGCGCGTGTGTGTGTGTGTATGTGTA
>JAQMYF010000022.1:20353123-20363551 GCA_030014195.1 Neosilurus mollespiculum
TATATATAATTCTGTATCCAAAAGTTTTAAAGGAATCTTTAACATTTTGAGATTTCAAAATTCTTTGTGATTTTGGTTTATATAGGGGATTTCAAAATTAGATAAATATGTATGTCTTTGGACTGTGGGATAAAACAAACGTTCCTCCAGGTAACCCATTCAAACACCAGAAGAATATGCAAACTCCACACAGAATGGTCCTTGCCAGGAATGGGGCTTAAACCCAGGCTTTTCTTGCTGTCAGGTGGAAGTGCTTATCACTACACCACCACGGCACTCTTGATTGGGCTATTTTCTGAGACAATATGAAACTTCAGTTTCCATGTGTTTCCATAGTTTGGTCTTGCTGTGGCAACAGATCAACAATCATTCACATTTGGGGAAATCATATGTAAATCAGAAAACATGAAACAAAAGGCTAGACTCTACATCAGTACCTCAAGCTGTCAAGCTGTTGGTGAGTTTCTAATATGTACATAGTGCTATTTATGCTGCATCTACAGTATCCATGTCCTTTGCATTTTGTTCTTTACTTGACATGACAGATGACTTATATCTACAGTATGCTGTGGCATAGTCTGGTCACCTTTGTGATATAGTCTTCACTGTCGCATTGAGAGATCCGATAGTGATGTGTGAGCGGTAGTCATATGACAAGATTGGGAGTGAAAACCCGGTTTAAGAGATCAGAATAAAAACTGAATAAGTGAATCCCGATAATGGCTGCAATAAACCTCTGACATCTGACAGGGGAGCATTTCACACAGAATAGCTGATGTTGGCACCGGCAATGTTCTCTCTGCTCTGTGTTGGTCCGCCATATGATGTGATGGCACCTCAGACAGATATTCTGTCATTTTCTGGATAATTGCTCTGGCTGTGCTTCAAACACTATGAATACAACGTTGTTGTTTTAGATTTCTAAAGCCAGGCTAACTCCAAGAAACATCCTAAAATCAAAGAAAGACTCATGCACAAATAAGAGATGGGTTAATAGAAATGCAAGACAAGTCCCCCCAAGTGCTACAATAGTATAAACCTAAAATATACCACAGCATCAACTGTCCTATTCTCTCTCCTGTCAGTTAGAGCCAATCACAGATGTGTTCACTCATGTATACAGAATAGAGCAGTTAGCGCTCACCTCCAGTCGTGTTCAGCTGTCCTATAATGTGCAGCTGTTTAAAAAGATATGGTGGTATCAGGTCTCAGTGGACGCCCTGACTATCTCAAACTGGCAGCTGTTGTACAATTTTTATCATAACACGGAGACAGAAAGATTGCTTTAAAAAGAATTATGGCTGACAAATAGAACAAAACAGAATTCTACTCCAAAACCCTGGCATATGTCCATAGACAAGAAGGTGGCTAATTATTTTATTTATTTATTTATTTTTTTCTGAATGAATGCCAAGCAATACTTAGAAAACAGAGAGAAAACAACATTCTGTGTGACCATTTTTATTCCAACCAAAGAGATCACAGTCCCTCCAACTTGATACTGCTATTGATCTGTTGCTTGTGAATTTGAACTTCAGAGTTTGCATAGGTTAATAAATAAAAGATAATTTTAAAAAATTAGAAACACATATGCAAAAACAAATGTTGTACTGCCATATCATGTCCTCTTTCTTAAATTAGCTTTGTTTTTACCAGAAAAAAAAAATGTATTTGAATTGTTTTGACCACTGCTTTATTTAAAAAATGCAGAAAGTGTAGTTTACAAAGCACTGTATCACTGGAACAAGGCCTATATAAGTCAACATTGTGAATCCAGGGCCTGTTTTACTAACTTTTAGGCATATAAAAACAGTTAAGTCTATAAAGGACTGTGTCTTTATAATGAATAAAACAACACATCTTGCCCTAATGAATATTTAATCTGGATTTATCAAGTTTATACTTGGTGGCACAGTACCATAGTGGTAAGGACATCTGCCGCACGGTAAGAAGGTCCTGGGTTTAAATTTGAGCTTCTCCCTATGCTTGCATGGGTTTCCTCCAGGTACTCTGGTTTCCTCCCACAGCCCAAAGACATGCGCATTACACACAAATTGCCCTTGGTGTGAGTGTATCTCGTTACAAGGAGAGGGATGTGTTAGGCAGAAAGTGTACAATCAGTTCTCAAAGTTGATGTGTTGGGAGCAGGAAAAATGAGCAAGCATAAGCACCTGAGCAACTTTAACAAGAGCCACATTGTGATAAACGGCTGGGTCTATTCATTTCCAAAGCTGCAGGTCTTTTTGTGTGTTCCTGATATGCATTAGTAAGTATTTATTAAAGGTGGTCCAAGGAACGACAGCCAGTGAACTGGCAAGAGTGTCATTTGTGCCCAAGGCTTATTGGTGCATGTGGGGAGCAAGTCTAATCTGATCCACCAGAAATACCACTGTAGGGCAAACTGCATGGACTGTGAATGCTGTCTATGATATAAACGTGTCAGAACACACAATTAATTTCAGTTTGTTGCAGCCCATTCACAGACCAGTTAGGTGGTGTTGATATTCAGACTGATCATTGTATATGGCCGAAGTGTTGTGAACATAAAGTTAAAAGTACTCTTGTATAGAAAGTCTTTGTATGCTGTATCTTTAAGATTTTACTAAACTTGAACTAAGGGACTCAAATGTGTGCCATCATTGACAATGCCCATGCGTACAAAGCAAACTCTATAAAGATATGGTTTGCCAAAGATGGCTTGCACAGAACCCTGACCTATGGGATAAATTGGAACCAAATGCATCCCAGTCCTCTTTACCACACATGAGTGTCTGTCCTCTTCAGAAATGATGTAATGTGTAGCTGAATTGCCATATCCTCTCAGCCACATTTTAAAGTCTAGAATAAAGCCCATTGTAAAATGCAGTAGAGTGATGGATCATTCATGCTTTAGGGATGTTTTGTAGGGGGAATGTCAGAGGCTTGTGAAGATTGATAGCTTCATGAATTCTGCTAAGTACCAGGTTGTTTCAACCAAAATCCTGGTTGCAGTTGCCAGAAGATTCCAATTTAGCAACAAGCCTAAATCCTCAGGCAATCTTCACAAAAGTCTTTATACCACCAATACAAGACTTTATTTTCGGGTCAGAACCTCCTGGCAGAGGCAACCAGATGTTGGGCTGGTGGTTCAGGGGTCCATATGATGATTGATGTCATCAGGAATTCTGCTTCACAACAGGATATTTTAGCCAGAACCCTGGTTGCATCTTCCAAGAGATTCTGACTTGGCCATAGTTAGAGCTTCCAAAATGATGATGAGTCACACAGCTGTATGGGTATGTACCTTGGTACTTTCTATCTATAACATGATCCCTTTATTCTTCCTCAGAAAATACATCTGAACAGACATTGCATCATATAATAGTGTTTACTTAAAGCAAGTTTTATTGACCTTGGTCTCAGCATTCAGAACAGCTTCATAATGAGATTACTTTCATTGAGCTTCCAGAGTAGACAGTCAAAACCTAAATATCTTTTAATCTTATTATTTTTGTGTTCCTGTATTTGCTCAAATAAAATCACTCTATATATCATGCATCTCCTAAATGCTATGCTCATATATTTATTTAAGAATACTTTTTTGCTAGATAATTACCATATTCCATTTTCAATGTATTAATTTGGCTTTCTCTGTGTGTTTCATTTTCAGAAATTTGGTTTGCAATTTAGTCCTTTAGTGTGTCTAGTTCTCTTACCTCTGCTTAAACATCTTAGCTTCCAGAGCATCATGCTACTAATACCACTGCTCATACCTTTTTACTGATTATCTTGTACATCACTAGCAAACCAATCCAAGTCCCTCTCATGACTTAGTGACGTTTTTCGTATTTTGGAAAGGTTGATTCCTGTGTCAAGTATTTTTCATTAATATGACATTAAAAATAGTTCTAAGAGCTAACACTGAAATCAAGCATAGAGTACTTTTAAGAGTGTTGATTATGTTCTTTTTGTTATAATAACCACCATTCTTACTTCCTTAACAAAAACAACATTCTGCTGCGACTTCTTGCAAGAATAAAAAGTACAATAAGCAACCTACCAGTTTGCACCAAAATTTTTAAGCACATTACTAATTACCTTCATTACAAAACAGAGATTTGGCAGAGGCTTTGTAATTACCGGTGATTGCCCGTCTGTTCTGTTTGTTTTTTTGTCAGTTCCAAATCCAAATCACCCCATGCATGGATTTCCACCAAACTAGGTGATGACATTATCCTAGATGAGCCCCAGAGAGCATTTGAATTTGGAATGTCAAGGTCAAAGCTGAAGGTCAGATAGGAGATAGGGTGCTTAGAATGTTGAAACAAGTGCCAATAGATATGTTGTTATTATGGAACACTAATAGAAACCATATAAAGGCTTTCAAATGAGACAGTTACCTTTCACCTTGAGTAACTTTTAAAGGTCATACCCTAGTCATCTCATAAATTCTTCAAACCATTATTATTTTATTATTATTATTATTTTTTCTTATAATTTGTTCATGTCCACATACTATAGAACATATCATAAAACAAGCAAATTGGTCATTAAAACCATGAAACTTGCACTCTATTAGTGCCCCGACAATTTCTCAAAGTAAACAGTATTTGGTCAAATTTTTCGTCAAATCGCTGGGACTATGAAACTGTCCACTACAAACTCGTACTCAGTTCCTTCACCCTGTGCTGCAGTTGGATTCATTTGTGAGTCTTTATACATAAAAGCATCTTCCAAATGAATAGATGTAAATGAGTTTTGAGCTCATAATTGGATTCATAGTTGTTAATGCTATAACCACAAGCATAGCAATCGCATGGGCCAAATCCAGCATTTCAATCTCAATTTAACGGACTGGTGCAGATCCCTGTGCTACTGAGGTATTCACAAAAGAGTCGACATTACTACACACCAGTGATCCTTGCAGGCTAATAATTGAACAAGAGTAACAATCGTGATGAAAATTGCATCGTTGTTTCTTAGATAAATAAATAAATAAATTATTTTAAAAAAGCCTCTATGTAATAACGTCTACTCTACATTGCCTACATTGTCACAATTTGCCTTGCCTTACTAATTTGAGGACATTATTTTCATTTTAGAATGTTACAACCCTGTAAGATGATGTCCGTTCTCTTTAAGCAGTAGTTTGTGACTGGATATAGTATGATGAAAATGGAAATTAGCTCCACAGTCCAGCACTATGCTACTATATAAAGATAGATAGATAGATAAATAGATAGGTGTAGACGTAGATATATACAGGATACTATAGGGTACTATTCCATGTCCCATTATATCTCTATAGGAATAAAAATTGGAATCAGTGTTGAGCTAACTGCTTACGTTAGATGGTCATTTCTTAAAACCTTTGTAGACTTATTTCACAAAAATCAACAAAATTTTAAATTTTATTTTCATGTGACTTTATCAGCCTGCTGTGAGGAACAGGCCTATAGTCCTCAGTAATGCCTGATGTGGGTTATCATGTAAAGTTTAAAATGTAGTCAAACAATATTGAAATGTATGACCTGAAATGTAAATATAAGAAAATATGGCAGCACTGTGGTGTAGTGGTAAGCCCTGTTCCCTCAAAGCAAGCACGTTCCAGGTTCAGACGTGCCTGTCGGTTACGGGGCTTTCTGTGTGGAGTTTGCATGGTCTTCTCTCCCAGTCCAATGACATGCACATTGGATCAACTGGCTATTCTAAGTTTTGCATAGCTGTGAATGTGAGTGTAAAAGACTGTCCATCTTTCTGTGTTAGACCTGCGATAGCTTGGTGACCTGTCCAGAATGTGTGCAACTTATCCACTAATGTCAGCTGGGATTGGCTCCAGCTCACCCACAAACTATCATGGATAAGCAGTAAAGTGGAAACTCTGCACTTGATCCTGCGTGTGTTCTTATCTTGATAAAAGTAGTACGAAATATGCAGTGCTTAAAAAAAAAAAAAAAAAAAAAAAAAAAAAAAAAAAAAAAGAAGCAGAACACCACAGTAACATGGAAGATTTACTACTCTGCTAAAAACTTCCAGTATACAGTCAGAGTGCACTTTGCTGGCAACTGCATCCTGTTTTTTAACATAATTTAAATTATGTTACATATTTTTTGAGTAATATTGTCTTCATGTTTTCATGTATATTTTTAACTGAACAAATAGCCTAACCAAAAGTGAATGCTAGCTAACTAGCTTGCTTAT
Source organism: Neosilurus mollespiculum (assembly GCA_030014195.1). Taxonomy (NCBI): domain Eukaryota; kingdom Metazoa; phylum Chordata; class Actinopteri; order Siluriformes; family Plotosidae; genus Neosilurus; species Neosilurus mollespiculum. The sequence goes on from JAQMYF010000022.1 coordinate 20,359,304, forward strand.
GTAACTGAGAGGCAGAGATGCCATTTGTACAGGACATGATGATTTAACAAGACTGCTAGCTAGCATCCGCTAGTAGTCTGTTTCTTTGATTTACTGCCACCAATGACATATTAGATTTTTATTCCCTTTATATATTTGTCCAGTTTTAAACAAAAATACTATTTATGGTCATGAAATTTTAGCCGGCAGTAAATGGTGAAAATCACTTTCACCCTTAGTAGGAATATGGTTAATAATTAAATATACTGAGATAAATTGTGTTTTACTTAAAGGCAGTATGGTGGCTTTGTGGTTGGAGCTTCCACCTCACACCATGAAGCTCCTGGGTTCCAGAGGGGCACATGCTTGCTTATGTCTCTCTCTGGTTGGTGGTGGTCATATGTGATAGGTAGGCAATATTTGAGAGGTTTTTTGTTTGTTTGTTTTCTTGTTTTCTTGTTTTTTTTGTTTGTTTGTTTTTTGTTTGTTTTTTTGCTTGTTTGTTTATGTGTTTTTCATCCTCCTTCTTAAAACATTCAATGCTACAAAATTAAAATATTAATACAATTGCTTAAAATTATAACGCTTAATAAATGCTTAATTCATCATAGTGCATTACAACCAAAGTCACTGGTTTAAAAATGCAAGGAGTAGCTACTTTTGTTAAAAATTATGAAGTGAATTTGTCAGACAATTCATACTCAAGTAAAATACAGATACTTAAAAAATGCACTTAGGTACAGTATTCAAGTAAATGTATTTTCTTACTGTCCACGCCTGCATATATTTCACAAATAGTTTGTATGGACACGTGTTTATAGTCATGTAAAAAATAATAATAAATTGTACAATCCTGTGAACAAATGTTTTTTTTCCAACATATTTGATCATGCAAACATTTCACATTCTTTATTACAACATCCCTGATGAGCTAGGTGGTTATCGTCTCACTAATTTTGCATTCCGCTTCCAAATCTAGTCTGTGTGTGTACCTGTGAACAATGCACACTCAACTCCAAGTCTTTCCAGTGGTTGAACATCTAATCCATATGCAAAGTGTGGGAATGAAGGCTGTAGCAGGTGCACCAATGCACCTGCAGATCAACGGCAAGGAAAACATGATTACTCACATAAAGATCCGGCAATGGGGGGTGTTTCTGTTCAAACATCTGCAGGCTGCTCAGGATTTCTCAGAGAAGGAACAGAAAGAAGGGGAGGGGGGGGGGGGGTGTTCTCAAACCATTAATATTGAGAGCGAGGATGAGATTTTCATAATGAGGGTTCCAGTCATCCGAGGAAGCGGATATGTTCTGCTAAGTAAGAAAGTTTTCATCAAGAAATGAAAGAAAAAAAAAAAAATGCGGCAATGCAATTTATTTCTTTGGGTGGAATAAATGTGATGGTGCCACATTAAGATATAAAACTGCAAAGCCTGCAAGAGGAAGGGTTACTGAAACTTAAAAAAGTGCAAAAACGTAACCTTATAAAAGAGAACTGAACTTTTTTTTTTTTTTTTTTAAAGACAGCTCCAGCTTGACGTGACCTGCTCATAAATGGCACACTTCATAAAATCTTTGTTCAGATGGATATTATATTATTTGTACTAATGTCAAAGTACTTTCTTTCCTTTTGCAATGTACAGGAAAAGCAAAATGCAGAATTGAGCTCAGAACGGAAGTGATGGAACATTAAATGTGCAGGATTCAGTTGATTGCAACCAACTTATTGCCCCTTCCTCCCTCTCTTACTCACCTCTTCCTTACCCACCCCTACTTTTCCAAACTTGTATTAAGAAATGTGGTTCATGTGAGTGTAGCATACTTCCAAAAGCTTGTGTTTCTCTTGCTAAATAATAAGTAGTGGGGCACAGTGGTGTAGGGACAGCACGTCTGCCTCACAGCAAGAAAGTCCTGGGTTCAAGTACTAGGCTCGGCAGGGGCGTTTCTGTGTGGAGGTTGCATGTTCCCTGCATACTTTTGTGGTTTCCTCCAGGAACTCTGGTTTCCATCCACAGTCCAAACACATGCACATTAGGCTTATTGGCTATTCCCAAGTTGCCCGTAAGTGTGAATGGTTGTGTGTGTTGTTCAGGATGTAGCAGCCTCCCCACAACCCAAATGAATGATAAACGGCTTGGCAAATAAATTAATGAGTGAATTATTAATAAATATGATTCTCCATCTATCAAAATTTTAGTTCTCCAACATAATAGCCCACAATAGCAAACAGTAATTCCTCTTATTTCTTCTTATTTATTTTCCATGCAGTGCTTCCTTACAGATTGAATAAATGAATGTCATATTACAACAATCATGCTGTCACATGGGAAAACACAAAAGGCATCTGTCTATTCTGGGCTGTGGTATGGGCTCAGTATGGCAGCTCCGTGGAAGAAGACCTGTCCCTTATGTAGATATAAAAGACTCATTCTATTCATTCATTCACCTGCTGAACCATTTAATCCTGCTAGGGTTGCGGGGAGGCTGGTGACTATTTCAGCTGACTCTGGGTGAAGGCTGGGTACACTCGCACTTAGACAGCTTGCACTTAGACTTACGCATAGGGGCAATTTGGAATAACATTTTGTGCTTATCTTTGGACTATGGGAGGAAACCAGTGTACCTGGAGAAAACCCATACATCGAGAACATGCAAACTTCACAAAGAAACACCCTCAATGCACCCAGAACTCAAAGCCAGGACCTTCTTGCTGTGAGGAGGACGTGAGTCATTCTATGCTTACAAAAACACAAAAATGTACTATAACAGGCAATGAGTAAATATTTCGACGTGTGAGCTGACCGGTCGACTAAGTAAAGGTTAATAGATGTTATCCCGATTAGATAATGTGAGAATTAAAATAACAGACATACATGGTTTGCCACTTTCACTTGGAGCAGGCAGTGTCATCTTTATCATGCTTTAAAAGTGAAACAACAATAATTACTAGAAAAATTCCTGAAGAGATTTTGAGATGTGGCTGTAACTGCTGCCGGAAAGTATGTGAAAACTGGCGTGCTGAATTGTAGAACACAGGAAAATTCCTTACAGTTTAGACAGGTTTCTAAGTAGCAGTGGCAAACAGGTGGTGATAAGTCAAAGAATCAAATCATATAAGCTTTAACTGTAACCGTTATTGTGGGGTTTATGCCAAGCTCTTTACCAGGGCTATTCAATCCATTTGGAATGAGGGCCGGGTCATGAAAACAATCCCAAATGAGGGGAGGAGAGCGGATACCTCGAAAGGTGATTGGTCCACTATAGCAGGTTGTGACACAGTGAAGCAGGCCAAATAATTAGATTTTTTTTTTTTTTTAAGTTGAGAATGTAACAAACAATTTAAATAAATTATTAATACAAAGAACAAAGGTGTTATCAAGATATGGGCAGTGGGTAGAAAAAAATTATTTCTCTTGAAACAACAGAAATGGATTTATGACATTTTGGAAAAAAAACTCTTTATATGTTGTATTTTTTAAATGCATACGAATATTAGTACATTATATTATATCAAAACATATAGGCCCAAAGCATTTCTACATTCAAATGATCAAAAATACACCGCGCTGAGGTATCAGCCCAGGTGAGCAGCATCACAGACATTTAGAATTTATAACTAACAGACAACATACACTTTACACAACTGTACCAACAAAAACAACAGGAGTGCAGTATGGTATTAAATACAACTATAATAATATATGAGTGAATAGTAATATTATTATTCAGAATAGTGAATAATAATATTAACAATATTAAGAAGAAGAAGAGCATTAAGTGAATATCAAGAAAGAAAAGCAAGGCTTTGAATTATAATAATACTAAAAGAAAGAGGAAAAAGGACAGAGGAGGAAGAAGTGAATAATAAGACAAAGGTTCAGTTTTAAATATTATATTAAGAAAAAGATAATGTGAATATCAACACACAGGCACAATACTTTAACTGCAATATTCTACGTACCTCTTTATAAATCAATCCTAATTCAAATTCAAATACACAGTACAATATGTAGTGAAATGCTTGTTACAACTGTCCTATATTTGAAGAAGACTTGAACAGAACTGTTACTTAACTGATTTAATCACTAACATTTCACATCTAATGAGAGAAATTAGAGTTTTTTTTTATTATTATTTAGCACGTGTGGGTGGAATAGAGAGTTAACTGTTTCATGGGTATGGGAGGGAGAAGAGCAGATGAGTGTGTGTGTGTGTGTGTGTGTGTGTGTGTGTGTGTGTGTGTGTGTGTGTGTGTGTGTGTGTGTGTGTG
>JAQMYF010000022.1:20379623-20391522 GCA_030014195.1 Neosilurus mollespiculum
CTCTCTCTCTCTCTCTCTCTCTCTCTCTCTCTCTCTGTCTCTCTCTCTCTCTCTCTCTCTCGCTCTCTCTCTCTCTCTCTCTCTCTCTCTCTCTCTCTCTCTCTCTTCCATTTCACATTCATTCTCTTTCCTGTTTATTGTGTGCGCCGAAAAAACAGCTGCAAGTGTGTGAATGGTGCCCTGGCGTGAAACAGACGGTGAGGTCCAGACCCTGACCACCGGCGCTGTAGCAGGAGATTTTGGCTGGAATTTGTTGTAAATTGCTTTGGGGTCTTGGATAAGACAAAGCACAGCAGACTTGCACTTTTTTTTTTTTTTGCCCTGTGACACCAGAATTTGAGTGCAACCTTGAAACCCGAACATTTGAATCAAACCCTGGGGTGTTTTTCACCTCACTGTGTTTCTTTAGGGAGGTGAGAATACAGCATTCACAACCAGGGTGTGAACCAAAACAACAGACGTGGTCATGGGTCACTTCCAAGCAGACTGCGGTTGCAGTGAGAAGGTGAGTCGACTCCGAATCAACTCACGCTGGGAATTAAACACGCTACCTACTTTGGTTTTACGAACTACAGTGCATTCTTATGCAAGAGTTAAATCAGTGACTCTTTAATCAATGTATCTGACCAATAAATAAAGAAATCTTACGAGTGTGTTTTCTACCCTACATAACCCACAGACAAGATTTGTTCCAAACATCCAAAGCAAACACCAAATGAATCAAATATTTGTTTTGATTCAGACTAATGTGTGAACATGAATCATTTTATAAACCATTTGATGTAAACTCAAACCCCTTTTCCCAATATCCACACTTGCTCCCTTGTCACCCTTAGCTGCATGTTCTTGTTTTAGAATGCAAGTGCAAAGGGTGTCCAAATTCTGTAATGTTGTTCTCTAAGGACACATCTTGCACCTGATTGGTAAAAGTGGGCACACACTCATTATTCTCTTTTATTTCTGTAAACCAAGGAGTACATAGAAATCAGAGACTGTGCCTGCATAGAGTAAATTCATTGTAACTAGACAAGCCTCTGTTGTAACTAGACACACCTCTTCTGTAGACTACACTAACTATCCTATCTGTGCGAACTGTGAGGTGAGGTAATGTCTGTGCGGGAAGGAATGGGGGGGGGTGGTTGCAGGTATCTAAAAGAGAGCATGTGGGAATTATTTTGTTTGCACCGCAGTGCAGTCGCATCTTTTCCTCTTAATATTCAGTGTATGCAAAATCAAAAGGTAAAACCAAACACACCCTTAATGTACCCCTGCCACAAGTGCACATCTGACCTCACTTAACTATTACCCAAAATCCCTGTAGTGCTGTGACATTTCGAACAGCTAACTAATGAGGAAGCAAAATTATTATTATTTAATTGGAAGCTGATACTGATACATCAAATATGACCTGACGTGAAACTGTGGCTCACCCATATGACATGATACAAGAGGAAGTGATGTAGATAGTGATGTGTACAAAAGTGTTCCAGTTCTGCTTTTGACAACTTCTCCTCACGCAATCTATGCTGCTAAGTGCACTTTTATCAAGTGTGCACTTTGATGAAGTCCTTAGGAGTTAGTGTGAATATTGGGAAAGGGCTAAAAAGCTGCTGGGTGTCCAAGTGGCCATTCTGGTATATGCTGGAACAGGAAAATAATTAAGGAGTACCGCTATTGGTCATCTTTACAACATAATTCGCACATATGTAATACGTTTATCCAATGCAGAGCTTGTTTTAACATGAATTACTATAAAAAGCACAAACTGTAATTTTATCTCATGGATTACTAGATATGGTGGCTCAACTGCAAGGGTTAGCAGTTGTTTTTCCCCATAAGTGACATCAACACGGTCAGGGTTGACGTCGCTTGTGGAGACAGTGAGACATCATGCTCCAGTGAATCTGAGGACGAGAATGCTGCCAGACATGAGTTTGACAGTAGGTCCAAAATGGCTTATGCAGCTAATGTTTTCCCAACTCGGCTTTCCTTTCGTCAATTGGTTTGGGAACCAAAATAAATGTTTTGTTCCCTGCGTTTGTTGTTTGTGCAGCTCAGCACTGGCTGATAATGTCTCATGTTATACAGGTCAGTGGCATAGCTTAGCCACTCTAACGAGTTCTTGTCACTACCAGGGTGGAACAGCCAATCAGAAAAGCAACATGCCTCTGAGCATGCATACAGTTGTAACACTCCCACACACATTGAAAACGGGCATGGACCGATGTTGACGGAAGGAACCACTGATATTATACGTGATTGTTTTAAATAGTTAGTAACACTACTTCACCACAGGTATGCTTTAATGATGGGCTGGTGAGATGTGGTGCAACAAGACACAGAGTTACTAATAATACTGAAATCATGTATAAACTAATCTGTTCTGGAGTTTTTCAGCTTCAAATAAGCACACAGAAAGCACCCAGCTGACAATATCTCCTCTCTCTTTCTCTCTCTTATTTCTACTTTTCTACAGTGTTTTTTATTTGTTTATTTTTTTATCATTTTTTTTATTTATTTTTTTTTCCGTCTGTAGTTACATATGTATGGACTGTAGAGTGTTTACTAACTCGAGGGTTTGACAGGAACTTGTGCCTCTTTTTTATGCAGAAGTGTGTGCTGTGTTATTAAGATGCTGTTATTCTGAGGTCAAGCAGAGGAGATTTGAATGGAGAAAAGCAGCAGTGCAAGTGTTCCCCATGCCTCCCTTTTTTAATTTGAATGAAGTAACAAACTTACCTTTGCAGAAGGTGAACACTGAATCTTAATTAAATCTCTCGGCCATGGCTAAGCTTTAATTTATCATAATATAAGGAGATCAGCATCATCTGTCGCACAAACCCACTGCCAATGACACCATGCAGCATCTAGGAAAATGGCAATGTTTAAAAATGTGATTATTCATTTATGTGTTGGGGCAGTGGTGGCCTGGTGGAAGGGTGCTGGCTTACTGATCCAAAGGTTGGGGGTTCAAGCCCAACTATCACCAAGTTGTCACTGCTGTTCCCCCAGTGCAGCTATCTTGGTTATTAAAGGCAAGCCATGTCTCTCTTTGGTGAGAGGCATGTAAAAGAACCATTGCTGTTGTTCGTAAAGAGTAGGCCACTGAGTTGCCGTCAGCATGTTTCTGCCCTGCGATGGCCTGGCAAGCTGTCCAGAGTGTATTCTGCCCTCGCCCGGAGTCGGCTGGGATGGGCGCCAGCCTCCCCGTGACCCTAATTAGGATTAAGCGATTCAGAAAATGAATGAATGAATGAATTTATGTGTTTATTTGACATTAGGGGAAGTGGAAGAACCAGATGATTTTTCAGGAGTATGTGGGAGTTCAGCTTGTCAAGATTGAACATGTTCAAGCACATGAAGCTGACCCTTTGTATGCAGTTTACACGTGACTATGAGACTAATGAAGACTCTTATCATGTGAATTAAACCATGTTATGACCTGGAACTGCACATGGGCTAGCTAGCTAGATAGATAAATAAATAACTAAACAAACAAACAAACAAACAAACGAATAAATGAATAAATATGTAAATAAATAAATAGTGTGGAAATGAATGAATCACTCATGAAAGGAAATTAGTCTCAGGGGGAAATCATATAAAAAAAAACAAACTGGTACATGTGAACAACAAGCGATGAAAAATTAATACAATCAGAAAAGCAATTATTTTGTAAAGTGATTTATGTTATGTCATGTATTTTTCTTAGTGGCCTTGTCCTTTACTGATGTCCCAGGAAGGCCGGAGCACATCCCGGCTGACTCTGGGTGAAGGCGCCTTTGAGTCTCCACCTATCATTAATGTATACATGGACTTTTTGATGAGAGTGGCCAGATATGAGATATTAAAATCTAACCCAGGGGCAGGCTTTAGCGTGACATATATAGCCTTATAGCGTGCCTAATGAGGTACCTCCCAGGGAATATCGCAAGAAAGCACCAGTGTCTGGTCGCAGGCAAATCACCGAACTTCTCTATGGCCATGCTCAAGTTCATTCATTCATTCATTTTCTGAACCACTTAATTCTAATTAGGGTCACGTGGAGGCTGGCGCCCATCTCAGCCGTCTCTGGGCGAGGGTAGAGTACACCCTGGACAGCTCGCTAGGCCATTGCCGGGCAGAAACACACTGAAGGGTATGCAGCTCTTGATGAAAATCAGCAATGGATCTTTTACATGCCTCTCACCACAGACAGTGAGACACATGGCCTGCATTTGATAACCCAGTTAGCTGCACTGGGGACGATGATCAAGTTATCTTTGCTAATTTAGTAGAAGAACCACAAAGGATGATGACAGTCTATGACAGCACCACAGATGATTCAGTATACAGATATCTTGTGACAAAACTGAAATGATGGTGTTTAATGTAGCTGAAACATTGATGGAGAAGGAAAGCCTGGTCAAAACACGTCACGAACTTCAAGTATCTTGGATATTTACGATAACTAACTCTCTGAACACCCCACAATCCCTCTATGCAAAAATAGGAACTGAATTCCACAAATGGGAAGAACTAAAAGATCTTCTTACTGACAGGTGTGTACGGATTTCAACTAGAGTTAAATTTGTAACTGCATGTTAATAGAACTAATAGAGTTATTAGAACAAGAACTTAGAAACGTAGAGGTTGCTGGGCATGGCTTCCTTAGGAAGATGGTGTGAGGAGGGAACGAATGCAGAAAAGCCCCAGATCAGACAAAACCACCCAGGGCAGGCTATGGGGCAAGGTAGGAGCCATACTCGATATTGATCGGCAGCAAGCCCGGAGAATAATGATGGACAAAATTGACTTATTGCAACATCTGGATATGAAATTTCAGAAGAAGCGTCCCAAGGTTGCGAAGCAGCCAAGTCATTGATGACTTGAGGAATCAGTGATGATGATAATGCGAAGGCAGGGAACACCCTGAACAGAAAAAAAACAAGACAAATGGGGAAACAATCACTTGAAAACTGAACTGTTGTGAAAAATAAATTAATCATGTGAAAGAATTATGTGAAACAAATTAATTGTCAAAAAAAAAACAAAAAAACACATATGTAAGGGAATTATGTGTAGTTCATGTGTAAATGTCATGAAACGTCACTCCCTCATATAATTGTTGGAATTAAAATATTCTGGAGATTTTCCAGGGCAGTAAACAACTTTGTAGTCTCCACTTCTTTTAAAAGCACTTTTTCTGCAGTGTTATTTGTGGCACTGGAACATCCATCTGTAGTCGGATGGCTCGGCTTTCCCACTGAGCCCGGTTCTCTTGTTCTGCAAGTATAACTGCATCCTGCTCCCTTGACAAGAGTGCCAGCTCTCCTGACAAGCATCAGTGATTCACACATGGCCCTGCTGTTACACAGGGACACCCGTTCCTCTCAAGATCTTTTTTGGTTCATTTAGGGACTTTGGCACGTTTGCCTGTAGTGGTCTTCATATAACTCCAGAGCTCCATGATACCCATTAGGAGAAACACGCCGACAGATACTCAGGCTGTGAAACATCGCTTAAAAAAAAAAAGTCTGCCGTCTCTCTCTGGTGAGTGACCACGCTGTTAGGGTCAAGTCACATTAAAATCCGACTGAAGGGAGAAAAAAAAGGTTCTGCTTTGCTGCTGGAGAATAAGCGCACTGCAGAGCACAAGTATCCTCCGGAACTAAATTACTTTTATTACATTTGAGAGCATGGTGTCTGCGATGTCCAATTATATAACGAAGATCCTCAAAAGTTAGATATATAGTTAATAAAAACAACTATGTCCTGCATTGATTATCAATTTGACCATTTGATCTGGGTCTAAAACTAAATAGAAATATATCTCAAATGTAGATAATGCTATTTTTTTTCCCTGCCCATTAGAATGTTTTGCGACTACTGTATTTGTAAATGTCCCAATTGTTTGGCATCATCATCCTCTAAGCTGTACTCTTTTATGTTTTTTTTTTTTCTTTCTTATTTTATTTTATTTTTTTTTTGTGTGTGTGTGTGTGTGTGTGTGTGTGTGTGTGTGTGTGTGTGTGTGTGTGTGCTGGGGCAGCATTCACATCCTGAAATGATAATTCAAAATTCACTGGCTGTCTTTGGCCATAGTGTCATTAAATAGACCATTGGTGAGCGTGGCACATTATGCAACCCAAGAACATGAGAATTCTTCTGTGATTTTTCTCTGTACCAGCTTATTGGATATTGGTGCAATGGGTTCCAGTAAGGTCCCCAACGGTGACGTTTACATGTTCTGTCTGTGCTTGTGAAAGTTTGCTCTGGGTGCTTTAGTTCTCTTCAATAGTCCAAACCCCTGAAAATGAAGTCAACTGGCTACTCAAAATTGCCCATAGGTGTGAAGGTGAGTGTGGTTGTTTAAGTCTATGTTAGCCGTGTGATAAACTGGTGACCTGTTCAGGTGATCTGTTGTGACCTGTTGAGGGTCTCTCAGCAGAAGTCAGCTGGGATTGACACTAGCTATCATGATGTCCCTTATGTATAAGCAGTAAAGATATGGATGAGTGGTTGGATGGATAGACGGATGAATAGATAGTTGGATGAATAAAAAATCTTGTTAAAACTTGGTAGCTTTGTAATTCAATGAGGAACCAACCAGTGAATTAATACTTACTCATGACACATGACACACTAATTACACATGGGACTACATTCAACTAATTCTGCAATTCTGATGGTATTAATTGCCTCTGCACAAATTCAGGGGTTTAACACCAACCCTGTGGAATACATATGCAAGTTGCTCTAACAGTCTGGGGATGCTTACCTTTCATTTTGGCAAACCAATCAATGTATCTGTTAATGACTTTAGACAGCAGTTGTCCCACACTAATTCATATGTTTGGAACCATAAAAGCATATTGCAGGAACAGGTGGAACACAACCAAGTCTCTTATCTGACATATTGATGTATCCAGCCCCCAAACGCAGGTCATTTTCCCTGCTGCTCTTGCAGGCCTGGTTAACTGGCAGCCTCAGCTTATCATTTACTCGCCTGTCAATTACGCAGTCTGATGCCACTCTCGTCTCTCCTGTCCAACAGACCTCTTTAATTTCTGGATCCAGCACATATTTCGAACATCTGTCCCCTCTCACACATTTTATCATTCACCTTCTCTCTCTCTCTCTCTCTCTCTCTCTCTCTCTCTCAAGATAAAAATAAATGGGAACACCTTTACTTTTCATTTATGTCAAAGGTGTCCGGATACATTAACTGTGTGTGAATAATATTGCAGCCATGTTTATAATTTTTTGTATTTTACAAAGATGGAAAGCAACACACATGTAAAAATGTAAATATGACCAACTATAACTCTAAATAAGGTAAATATAGTAGTCTAGATTTAAACAGCAATCTACTATAGTATGTTAAAGCACCCCACTCCTTAGAATGAATATGGTAAATCACTTCCCTCTGTATAGTAAACATGGACAAATGCACTATTATTCCATCTTCTGGATTGTGAGAGATTTAGTATGTAATTAGATTGTAAAAAATTCAAAGAATATATAATTGTTCTAATCATGGAATACTTTACAGTAGAGCCTCTTAGCACAAAGCTGGCTGGTTAGCATGGAGCTAGCTAGATAGCTGAAGGTTAATTTCAGTAATCCAATAAAACCACATGTAGTGGAAAAACAAAACTGTCAAGTTCTTAAAAAAAAAAAAAAAAACACACGTTCTTGCTATCAAATGCTTTAATTTCACATGTTGTTGCTTTTGTAGCAAAAAGTGTCCAGTTCACAATCCAAGAGATCAACATTCCTTTTTCAGGTGTTTATTTAGCCTTTAGGAAAATAAATGCATACAATCAATCACACAGAATAAATTGTTCCAAGAGGAAAAACCTCTGACCTGGTCTACCAGCTTGCAGTGGCTTATATACTCTATAACATACTCTAGACTCTGATTGGTCCCTCATGACCTCATATCTCAACATGTCTCAAACAAGTCTCGACATGTCTCAACATGTCTGAAAATAAAATAATAAAATAATCTTACACTCGCTTCAGTGAATAAACTCCTCATACAATAGTCACATAAATCATCCAATAATCAAATAGTACAGTACATCATACAATTGCTCTTCTACAGGTATAATCATTAACAATGTAAATATATATTTTGACTTCATTTGACAGCTCTCCATTTCAGGATTACACATGTCTTAAAATAAAGGAAATATGATCACTCATTTCAAAGGTATTACATTTTCTGTATTCATATTCACACTGATGCTGTATTGATGTTGGTGCTGTTAATGATCAATAATTAATTCCAGTACATTATAGGGAAGTCCAGCAATTTACATAATATTTATGGAGGACCAAATATAAGACATTATAACATTTCAGACCGGCAGGCCATAGGCCTTCCTCAGTTCATGGGTCAAAAACACACAGTGCCCCCAGTGGTGCCTGATACCAAGATTTCCTCCACTACACTGCTTTTAATGGAATAGATCTAGAGTAAGAAAGTGGCATACTAGAAGAAGTAGCTAGCAGTACTAAGGAGTGGCACTTGCAAAGACCAGTTAAAACACGTTATCCTTCATATACCGGCATTAGGCTGTATTGAACACTAAATGCCTTTGGCTCGTAAAAGCCAAAAAAAAAAAATAAATAAAAATAAAAAAGGTTGCATTTGGTGTGGAAAAAATTAATGTTTTTACCTTCATTTACTTTATTTCCAAATGTGGTTCCTTTTCCCTGAACCAGTATTGAGTAAACGGTAAAAAAATGGCCAGTGCAGCAGAGATGAGGACAGATGTAAATATACACAACTTTTTACAGTTTATTATTATACCAGGCAGAGGAATCCAAAACACAGTTCAATAACTGAGTCAGGCAGGCACAGGTCAAGAGATTTTGTGCAAACAGAAGAACAAAGGCAAGACTATACTAATAGTCAGGAATCAGGCAGGCAGAGATCATACACCAAACGGACAATAACACAGGCTAGGCTGAGTTCAGGAACAGGCAGGTGAAAAAAAACGGGTCATAAACACACAGGCAATATCACAGCCTTGGCTGGAATCAGGGACAGGCAGGCAAAAACATGCCCTACCTGAAAATGCAAGATACACAGAATATCAGCCTTAGTACATACTGTTAGCATTACACAGCACTAATGCTTTGCACTGCGTTATAGTTTGTGCACAAATATATAGTCCTTCTCATCACTCTTTGGATTGTTTGCACATCTGGTGCAACCATCTGGCCATGCACGCTGCTCAGTGATCATCCTCTGGCGCTATAGTGCTTCCACCGTGAAGATCAGGAAGTAGCTGCTGCCCTGTCAACAGAGATAGCAGGGAGAAACCATGACATAACTTATAACGAGTCATCACGACTTCCATGTGTAATGTTTTAGGTCACAGTATATGAGCTGATATCCTCGCAGTAGATTAGACGATTAGTGCATGCAGTTGCCGAGTGACCCAGGATAGAACAATATTCACTATGTAGTAAATATCTTAAATTCACATCAGGGTAAATATGATTAGGAACTATTATTTGCAGATTAAAGAAGGTAAACATTTATTTATTTATTTATTCATTTATTTGTTTGTTTGTTTATTTATTTATTTTTGGTCTTTCGGTTGAATACAGTACCCTTAATCTTTGTATACAGTAAATGTGGTAACTATCACTCTATCACTATCAAATCTATCACTCCAGACTGCATGGTGGGTATGATAAACTGTTTATAGGTTGAATATGATAAGTAATATATTAGGATGCCCTGCAATGGCCTGGTGAGCTGTCCAGGGTGTTCTCTGCCCTCGCCCAGAGTCGGCTGAGATGGGCGCCGGCCTCCCCGCGACCGTAATTAAGATTAAGCGGTTCAGAAAATGAATTGATGAATGATTATATTAGGATAAACATGGTAAAACTACAACTCATTTTAGATCAAATTGGTAAGATATTGCTCACTATTACATTTTTGGTTTTGTTAGCAATTAGCTACTTACTATAGTCATAAATGCCATAAACTTCTACCTGCATATGTGTAAGCTACTATGCTCTATCAAGGGAATATACTCAAGTACCCTTCAGTATAATGTAAATAAATAAACTTTACACTGTAATTTTCAAGTAATTTTAATAACCTTTATGACAGATTTCTATGAAAATCTAAATTTTTGATGGCATCCTTATATTATTCTCTTGATAAAGGTCAAGAGGCTTTAGTAATGAGTTTCGGCTCTTGGCAGGTTATATAGTGCTTGTAATTTTTTATAGCTCTGATTTGTTAATAAAATATATCTGAGACTCCTGTGTTTGATTAATGAAAAGGTTCTTTTATGTCATTAATCATAATGTATGGATTAATCAGAGTGCACCTTTAGTTGATTAAATCACGCTGGTGCTTTAGGGAGTGTTTAATCATTTGTTTTTTTGGCTTTTGCACTGTATGAAACCATTGCTCAGTGATAAATAAATAAATAAATAAATAAATAAATAAATAAATAAATAAATAAAAATCAGACACTTACAGCGCTTCTTTGACATAAAAATGAATTTAATATGAAAAATATTTATCTCTGTAAACCTTCTGAAAGGTATTGACCTAATATAGTTTTTTATACTAAAATCAATGATACAGTCATGCATTTAGTGCATTATTATCCACACTGACTCCTGCACTGTGTAGGGTACAGGCATATGATATGTACATTAGGTCTATAGGGCTATCAAACATGCAGAACAGCTGAATTTAACAGACTGTGAATGTGTAGAGCATCACACAATGGTGGAGGAATGTGGGTTAATGTAAGCTCTGGGGCTGGCAGTCACCTGCCATTTGTGGGTGCGACACGGACCATGCCTGCTCACCATTTGTTACAAATCAATTTCAGCCTTCAGAGCAGAACATCTTTCTTCAACAGAGTGCCACACTCGGCCAAGTCTGGACTGCCTCTCTCAGCTGGCTTTGGCCTGAACCCCAAAGGCAATAAACACATCATCCTGTACAAAATGTCCTTCTTTAAAAACACACAGCAACACTCACTGCAGAGGAAATATAGTGAAACTGCAACCTAATGTAGTGTAAACACTGTAAGCTACTCTTTAATGTAGGAAAACATGATATATATTGAAAATTGCAAGTTGATGTAGAATTATTAACTGTTACATTCTATAGAGTAGTATAGTAAATTAATAATAAAGTAAACTCATAATAATGGGAATATGATAAATCCTCACTCACTCATTAATTCACCGAACAGCTTAATCCTAATATCAGGGTGGTGGGAGGTCTGGCTGACATTGGGTGAAAGCAGGGTACAAATTGAACAGCTGGCCAGGCAACACACACAACCACTCACATTCACATTCATATCTATAGCCAATTTGAAGCCGTCATTCGCCTAATGTGCATGTCTTTGGATTGGGAGAGGAAACCGGAGTATCAATAGGAAACATAAGAATATACAAGCTCTATACAGAAATGCCTGAGAATTGAACCCAGGACTTCCCTGATGTTTGTTGTTGTTGTTTATTTGTTTGTTTGTTATTACCAAATGTGACTTTTTCAGAAACCAGAACTGATGAAACTTTAACTTCTATATTCTGCTAGCATCCCAGAATTGTTTCTAAAGCCATTTTTTGAGTTTAAACTAATTCCACAAAAAGAAATAAAATATCTTAATTAAGTATTTAATGGCAAGAATGTTCTTCCTTTTTTAAATTATTAGTTTTTTGTTGTCCCACCAAACATGACTTTTATTGGACTGCAAAGGAATAGGCCTTCAGCTAACCAGCTAACCTCAGGCTAACCAGATCACCACAAAAAGCAACAAAATATGGAATTAAAGTATTTTATACCTCAGTGCAGCTAACTGGGTTATCAAAGGCCAGCCATGTCTCTCACTGTCTGTGGTGAGAGGCATGTAAAAGAACC
>JAQMYF010000022.1:20422813-20434478 GCA_030014195.1 Neosilurus mollespiculum
CGTGCGTGTGTGTGTAAAACAGCACTGTAGGGGTTAGCACATCAGCACTGTAGGGGTTAGCACATCCGCCTCACAGCAAGAAGGTCCTGGGTTCGGGTCCTCCAGCCTACCTGCGACCCAAATATGATGAAATCACTCACTCATTTGCCGAACCACTTAATCTCACTATTAAAATCATAGGGAAGCTGGATCTTATCTCAGCTGACACTGGAGGAAAGTGGAGTATACCCTGAACAGCTCGCCAAACCATCACAGGGCAACACACAACCATTCACACTTAGACATAGGGGCAATTTTGAACAGCCAGTTAGCCTAACATGCATGTTTTTGAGTGTGGGAGGAGACCGGAGTATCCGGAGGAAACCCACACAAGCACAGGGCGAACATGTAAACTCCACACAGAAACACCTTCGTTGCTCCTAGGACTCTAACTCAGGACCTTATATGGCTAGCTGGTGCTTATCAAAAGTAATGCTGTCCCATGAACCCTGTGTAGTCCTTACTCTAATCTCCTTAAAAGATCAGACCTTCAGTGGCTTGTTTATGCTTAAAGCCTTGTCATCCTCAAGCTATTCTTTACTAATCTGTGTCCTAGAGGGAAAAAACAACATCAACATAAACACCTTATCTATTCCAGTCCATTTTCCCCTTATTTTAGTTCTCATAATCTGGCATGACATGAGTTTATCCTTAATGCGATGCTCTCTGCTAGTACTTGTGCTGATAATAAAAGGCTGTAGGTAAAAGATGGGCGTGTTGGATGACTGTGAAGGTTACGACATTGATATAGCAGCTTTTCTGGGTTTGTTGTAAACAATGTGAATAATCACCCAGCTGACAGCTTCAGATGTAGTTTACTGCACCTTACCTGGATTCTATAATGCATTCTTTTCATCCACATTCAAGGATAGACAGCATGATCATTTTGGGAATGGGATAGTTCCCCAGTTGGATCCGTTCCCTCTCATTAGCACTAATGACTTGAAGCGACTGTATGAAACGCCAACAGATGACCGGTGATTAATGATGATCTCTCACCTCGTTCTCGGCATGGATCTGTTTGTGGAAAGGTCAAGGTTGTTTTACGTAGGCAAGTGTGAAGCATAAAAAATACGCCGAGAAGGAGTTCACACACAAAGGAAAAAGTAAATGGATGTAAGTACGGTCTCATGCGCATACCTAAGTAGAATTTTAAAAGCTGGTGGAACTCTGGTTGTTTCAATATAATCATAATTCATGTATTAAAAAAACCCCGTATCTTTATTGCAGAATTGTTACCAGCTGAAAAATCACATTCCAAAAGAAAAAAAGAAAAAACGAATGGACTGGGCATATCTCCAACAGCAAAATCTGTATTTCGGTATCACTTACACAGTTTAATTATAATCTGCTCCAACATCCTGGGTTCATCATGTTCTCAGGTTACTGGCTGTTTGGAGTTTCACATGTTCTCCATGTGTCCATATGGGTTTCATCCAGGTTCTTGGTTTTTCACCAACCTAGCAGTTGAATTGGCTATGCTACATTACTCCAAAGTGGTAATATATGTCCTTGGTGTATTGGGACTGTTGGGATACTGATACTTTTACTGGTTTATTACATCTAGCATTTTTTTTTTTTTACTAGAATAAAAAAAATCAGCATTTTCTTTTTCCACATTTCATTAGCTGGGGCCACAAGGAGGCTGGGGACAATTCCAGCCAACTCTGGGCAAAGGTGGGGTACACCCTGAAAAGCTTGCCAAATTACTACAGCGACACATGATAGCATGTATATTCTCATATACCTGAAGGGCCACACCGAAGGACAAAAAAGCACCAGGTGTCCATTCAAACACACTAATTCCCTAAAGTATGACTTTCTGAGCGAAAGAGCAGAAAAGAAGTGCACAATGTTCATTGCAAAGTGATTTGTCAGTGGATCTGTTAGCGTTTGTTCAGCACTTTGCTCTCAATATGGCCAACAAATGAAGGCTGTCTTGTCATTCCGTCCATGTTCTAATCTTCCCTTGGCGAATCTGCCTCAGTGTGCAGAACTGTCACTGGTGAAGCCTTCTCCGCGAACGTCCTCAGCACTCGGAGCATGCATATTCAACTGTGAGAAAAGACTGATTGGTTAATTAAGATTCAGTCAGAAGGAATTTGCAGCAGAGGCGTAAGAAGGATGGCCGTGCCTACCAAGATGTGTTTAAACAGTCCAACAGGCATCACGTAGGTCTGCTTTAATCTAGCCTTCTCGTTTCGGTGTCAGAAGCCCTGCACCTTACAGACGCCCTATCAGCAGGGGTGAGAAAGTGAATGCAGCATTTATGTTTAGACGATGCTTCGAAAGCCAGAGGGGAAAGAACAACCTATTTTAAATGACTGGTAAGGTTATCACTGGCCTTTTACACTCCTCAAGGTCTGGATCAGTAAAATGCATTGCTTCCAGCCAGGGCTATTTTTACCAATGGAAAGCAGAAAGAGTGAACATGAAGTGCATGTTTTAATCAGTGTAGACTTCTAGTGGTACTGCTTGTTGTTGCTATTTATTGTTGTTGTCGTGGCTGGTTCAACATCTCTGTTGCAAGAAGAAAAACTGGCAGCAGTTCCTGGGTAACTGCCAGTTTCTGAGAGTGAGATCCTGTGTGATGTGCGTGGTAATTAGGGATGAGATTATCTACCAGTCTGATAATATACCATTAGAATTAAATCATGATAGGAAATAATCATATTTTAATAGGATGCTATGATTTAAACATGCCACTGTGCCATGACATACTATATGCCACATAGTGATCATACATATTTTTAATACCTCTTTACCTCCAATTATGGTAGAATACGTTTGTTTCTCTTATCTATTCACCATTATGCGCGCTAACAATCTTTTAGCTAATCTTTCAGTAATTCTGACCAATTCCACTCATTCTACACACACTTTTGATCAATCCCTACTAATATTGATGGACTTTCGACAATTCACATTCACTCTACAGATCCTCTTTGCCAATTGCATCTTCTTCAGACTAATTCTGACCAATCCCACCTATTCCTTAGTCACTTTTCATCAATCTGTTCTACTACTGAAGGAATGTTGAACAATCCAGAGAGACTCTGCACCAATTCAGCCTGCTCTCAATATAATTCTGACCAATTTCACCCATTCTGCAGACACTTTTTTTTAACTCGTGACCAATCCTGTACACTCGCACATATTCATTTGCAGAACATTTGCTTAAGCCTACTATTAGGGTAGCGGGGAGGCTAAGCCTATCTCAGCCAACTCTGGGTGAAGGATGGATACACACTCAACAGCTCGCCAGACCATCGCAGCGCCAACACAGACATAATCATTTACACTCACATTCACACCTAGGGGCAATTTGGAACAGCTAATTAGCCTAATCTGCATGTCTTTGGACTTTGATAGGAAACCAGCGTTCCCGGAGAAAACCCTCACAAGCACTGGGAGAACATGCAAACTCCACATAGAAATGCCCTAGCCTGGGACTTGAACCCAGGAACTTTTTGCTATTAGGCAGATGTTCTAACCACTACACCACCATGCTTCCCTAATCCTGTACACTTCTGAATCAATTCAGACCAACTGTGCCAATCCTAAAGATACTCCTGGCCAGTTCTGTAGAACATTTGATCAATTCTGCCTGCTCCTGCAGAAAGAAAAATCAATCCAATGTTTTTGTTTTTTAGCACTCTTGATGCACCTAACAGTGAAGATGACTGAACGAAAGAATGAATAAGTGACTGAATGAAGCAATATCCATGCCACCTTAAGTGGCCTTTTGTTCGAACCACCTGCTCCAGTGACTTTTTAGTTTCATCTGATGGGAGGATGGTCCCCCTGCACTCTGATGTCATGTATTTTTCCAGTCTTTAGTTGATATGTATTAAATGAAACGTGAAGCTGAAGCATCGCAAAATACAGAATGACTGTGGTCCATGTTAAAACCCTTCAGAGAGGAGAAGAATTTCATTCTCAATCATGCCCTTGCATTATTGGTCATGGCTCTACACACCAAATGAAGAATATCAAATAAAACTGGAGCACAATCACATGCACTGGCTCATTTCCTGACAAGACAGGAAAAATGAAGAGGAGATGTGAGAGCTCATTATTTGAAATTCAGTGGTGGCTCTGCTAAAAATGCAGTCATGCATTTGACACACCTCTGGCATCTTCCTAATTTTACTGTTGAGTGACCAGACTAACCAGATTTTCTGTTCAACACCTATGGTGCAACACTCACCTGGAACAAATATCAGGAATAATTAAATAATCATCCTACCATCATGGGTCTTGGAGCTGCTCTGCAGGCAGCGCTGTCTAGCAAACAGAAGGCGTTTCATGTAGTTAGGTATCGTGCTGATAGCTCTCGTAAAGATTTCAAATCTGCAAGCACTATCTGTGAAATGCAGGCCAGATACATCACCAGCTCTTCACTCAGTCATATTCTACAAGGATTAAAAATGACCCGTTTTATATTTTTTAAATTTTAAAGCAAAATTTAATTAATGCTAAACATTGCTAATGTTTTTTTTTTATTCTGTCAATATATTACAGAATCTGTGCTTAGCCCATTTTATTATATCCAAGAATAACAGAATTAACTTTATTTATTTACAAAACAGGCATTAAAATAATGATTAAAGTATTATGATAAATATAAGTAACATAAAATAATCAGTAATGTTATCAGTAATTGTTGTTGTTACCACCACAAAATTTATATATTCCTCGGATGACGCAAGTGTTTTTATTCCTACTATAGAGCAATACAAATACAAATTTTAATTTATTAGTACACAACACATGCTTTTTTAAATTTATTTGTAGATTATACCAGCAATTAACATTCCCTCGCATGCCATTATAAAAAAAAAGAAAAAGAACAGCTTGTGATGTTACCAAGAAACCTGAGAGTGGGACATCCTTTGTTTTGAAGACTACAGATATCGCATTCAGATACCGTTATATAACATTATATAACATTAGCCTAACAAAGGTTAAAAAAGTTATAACTTGTTAGCATGCAACTATAGATAATAGAATTTAGGAAGCTAGCTAGAAACAGGCAAGATGGCGGACAGTGAAGTGATGCTGCTTTCACAAGCCTGAGATTAGTGGTGGTTATGTGCATCTTTCAGTCAGCGCCTCATGTTCATAACTCTAATAGCACGTGAAGGTAACATTATTTTTTACTGTTTTGACTAAAACTAGCAGGGAAAGAAATTCTAGAAAGTCGTTTATCTCGAATGCTTGAACTGTTGTATTCCCTTCCACTTGTTTGTCTGATGTTAAAATACTTCCACCTCCACTAATGAGGTTATGTTTTACCCATGAGTTTTGTGTTTGGTTTGAACAGGATTACAAAACACTTTGTGTGTGGATTGTCATAAAATTGCTAACAGAGGTGGGGCTTTGGACAAAGAAAGTTTTTGGAGCTGATCTGGATAAAACTCAAATTCCAGGAATTTTTAAAGGACCTCTTCACCATTTTGAGGGCAATTTTGTTGACACTGTGATTCATATGGAGGATTACTTGGCTTAGTGAAGGATCTTGTTTATTTTTGTGATGAGACAAAATGTTTTTCAGTGTTTTGCCAGAAATCCACTGATTGTTTACTCAGAAGTGAGAGGAGAATGCATTCCTAAATACACTACCTGGCCAAAAAAGTCCCACATTGTAATATTTTGTTGGACTGCCTTTAGCCTTATTTACAGTGAATAATCACCATGACATTGTTGCTTCAGTTGGTCAGGTCAAGGCTCAGCAACATTACGTGGCAATAAAATGAAGTCAGCTGACAATCTGAATGTATTGAATGAGCAGGTTATGACATCAATGGACTTTTTCTTCCCTAATGGCACAGATGTGAAATTAAGGCCCAGATAGTGAAAGAGTGGTTTAGGGAGCATGAGGAATCATTTTCAGACATCCTTACCTTAACCCAATTGAAAGTCTGTGGGATGTGTTGGAGAAGACTTTATGGAATGGTTTGATTTTCCCATCATCAGTTCAAGATGTTGGTGAAAAATGAACCAAGTTCTGGATGGAAATAAATGTTTTGATTGTTTAAGTTTATCCAAGCAAGGGATATACAGTACAGTTTAATTAATTGATTGATTGATTGATTGATTGATTGGCTGGGCAATGTATGATTATGACATTTTAACCAATTTCCTTACAAGCTTCTTTTTTAATTTACATTGCCGAAATATTTTGTCAGTCTAAGATTAAAGTGAATCCCTTTTAAAATTAAATAACTTTTAAAATTACATTTTTGGTTTTTCATATTGACACTGTTGGCTGTATTGTAAGCATAGTAAGGCTGATTAAAATCATGTAAAAATATGCCGTTTTAGCTAAAGATTAGAATAGTTGTATTGTTCTTAAATGAAAATGATGGGTATCGAGCAAAATATAAAACTCTGCCGACCTCCTGTAGACTTACCATTGTTTCCTGCCAATATTGTTGGCTTCATCTTGTATGTTCCTCTTTACAGCTTTACAGTGAGGGGGAAGCTGCGTGTTTGCAGCCAGGCTTTTTCGGCAGGCTGAGCGCTATCGCGTCATCTCAGCCATTTGGAGGGAGGAAGGGAGCGTAGGCAGCTCGGGCAGGGCACAGCGCTCTGCCAGGCTGCTGATAAGGACGGCAGGAGCAGCTGGCATGGAGTGGAATCATCTCCTGCCAAGGCTGCCGCTTCCAACCAGCGCTTCCTGACAGGACGCCGCTGAGCAGAGATGCAGCGCTCCATTAATATTCACACAATCGAAATGTCAGAGAAACTTACTTTCCCCATCTACTTGCATGCCACATCAGCAACTAGGCAAGCCGATCAAGCAGAGGACTGCTGCTAGATACTGTGTGTGTGTGTGTGTGTGTGTGTGTGTGTGTGTGTGTGTGTGTTTCTGTCTGTCTGTCTGTCGTATACATTGTAAGACCATGTTATACTGTATTGCTTTAGTATACACTGAACTTCCAGGTGAACTGGGAGCTCAGTGTACATAAACAAAACAATACAAAGTAGGGTGCTAGATTTTTTTAGGTTTCTACATACTCCAGGTTTTGCAACAACATGACAACTATACTGATATGTAGGCGGAGCCTTTCGTTGTTTCATTATTTAGGTGGTTTACTAGAGACAAAGTTAGCTTTAGACCTTAGATCTAAATCTCAAATCTGATTTGTAAGAAGGTGGCACTTAGTTTTCTATTACAGCACCACTGACAAGTTTATAATAGTGCACACATTTTCATGCATTAAAAAGGAATAATTAACCATAGAAATCACGTTATAGTTTGTTTTGCTTGAATTTCCTTGTAGTTTATACTAAAATTTTGAATATATGCAAATACAACTTTACAGGGCCACTCTTTTTATGTGTCCATGTAGTATGTACATGGACCTCTGAATGAGAATCAACCCCCTTTAGCGCCACAGCACATTATTTTATTCATTTTTTTTTCTAAACCACTTAATCTTAATTTGGGTCGCCGGGATGCTGGCGCCCATCTCAGATGACTCTGGGCAAAGGCAGGGTACACCCTGAACAGCACGCCAGGCCATTGCAGGAACAACACACACACAACCATTCACACTCACTCTCACACCTAGGGGTGTTTTTGAACCGCCAATCAGTCTGCTGTACATGGAATCAAATCCAGGTCCTTCTAGCTGTTAGGCTAACGTGCTATCCACTGCGCCACCTTGTCGCCGTCACCACAGCACATATGTTAGTTTATTTCAGAGTGCAAAGCTCTACTCTACAGAGTGTTAGCTCATCTCAAATCACACAGCTCACCTGAACAGTTTCTGTCATGGTTGAAATAAGTAAATATAAACCGTAAACATTAGATTTTGGTCTGGGTTCTTGTTATTTCCTTGTAGATTACACAAAAATGTTCAAGTAGTGTGCAAACACACCTTTATGAATCCAGTTTTTTTCAAGACAGGTGGCTTTTCCATTTTAAAGACTGGAAGCATGACAAACTGTGTTTAAACAACTGTTTATAATGCATATATAGCAGCTTGGAGAAGTATTCTCCCTCCTTGCATTTTCCTATTTTGTTGCCTTACAACTTATAATCTAAACAGATTTTATTTTGGATTTTATGTAATGGACATACACAAAATGGCCCAAATTGGTGAAGTGAAATAATAAAAAATTGTAAAAAGTATTTTTTAAAAAATCTAATAAAAAATAATAATAAATTGGTGGATGCATGTGTATTCACCCTCTTTGCTATGAAGCCCCTAAATAAAAATAGCAAGCAAGTGAAACCATAAAGACCAGTGAGCTTTCCAAAGAGGTCACGGACAAAGTTTTGTAAAAATCCCATGTAGCACCATTAAATCCATCATCATAAAATGGAAATATAGAAAAACAATAAATCTGCCTAGAATGGGCTGGTCACCTAAACTTACAGAACAGGCAGGGTGGGAATTAATCAGAGAGGCACCAAAGAGGTAACCCTGGAAGAGTTGAAAAGTTCCATAGCAGAGATTGCCGTATCTGCCCACATTCCACAGAGCTGGGCTTTACAGAAAAAATCAGAATGCATGTTTAGAGATGGCGCATATGGAAGACTCTCTAAACATAACAAAGGTCCTTTGGTCAGATGAAGGCCAGAAGGAGCTGGCACGGCTGTGACGAATGGGCAAAAATTCCAGTGGCTAGATGTGCAGCTGTAATTGCTGCATAATGTGGCTCTACAATAACACATACTTTGCATCATCAAGGTGGTTGGCATGTTGTGAAACTAAACAGATAACCCCCCACCCACCAAAATATCCATTTTAATTCCAGATTGTCAGCCAACAAAGGGGGTCAATACTTTTGCAAACCTCTGTACTGTAGACAAACTTTAAAATTGGTTTCTTAATGTTCCATAACATTAAATGTAATTCTAAATGAGTAAATAGGACGTACAATGTCCGGGTTTTTATTAATTTTAAAATGGTAATTGTTGGCAGGTTGCTGTTGTGTATGAGAAATGAAACAATTTGTGGCATGCTGCTAGAGGAAAATAGTCAATATCTATATAACTATAAATATAGTGTGCAGTAGATGGACTGTAAGTAGGTGAGACAGTGATGTGAAAAAGTGCCATAGATTAACATATTCAAATCACATGTAGCAACATGAAGAATACAGATTTGTTGCATGATTGACAGCTCATGTGCTAGTCTTATCATTCAAGTGCAAGTGCCAAGCGCTGCATGACTGTTAACATTCTGCCAAGCAAACACAAATACATTCTCAAACTGTGTCAGCTAATGACCATTTTCATCATCTAGACTCATTAAGGGCAGCTAATGGTGCTATTAACCTGGTGCACATGTGAACTCCTGGTGTTTTTTCCTTGGTCTAAAATTAGTATTTCAATTAAAAAAATAACAGATAAATAGAGAAACTTATTGTAATTTATTTAAGTAATCTACTCTAAATTTCTTCACAAATAAATTATACAAGCCTTTAACACAAGGCACTGCAGATAGAAATGCCAATGTTGGTCATGTCAGCCATGTTTCTTAGTAATAATTTTAATGCTCTCATCCACTCACCACCAGTATATTGCTTAGTGTGGAAAACATTTGAAGCTCTGCCCACTTCTCAATCACATGATGTTACATTTCCCTCAGAAGCTTCTTTGGCTTCAACTTACTGTAAAATACAGTAAACCATCATGATATAGTAGTGTGCAGTGAAGATTATACACCACCACTTTTGTCTAAAATTGCTCCTAATAAAAAAAAAAGTAAAAAATTACTTCTCAATATTTTTTTGGTGAAAATGTATTGAACAATGCTATCGTAGGCAATGAAAACCAAAAAAATCATTCAGACAAGTATATTGAGGTAAAGTATGGCTAATAAACAAAAATACTGTAAATACAAATTTTCAGAAAAATCGAAAGGTGTCACAAATTTTATTTTATTTCTTTACTTTTGCATAGCATGAATGAACTTCAAACCATATGGAATGGTTTAGTGAGTGAAGGGAAAAAAAATAAACAGTAGTGTGCAGTGATGATTATACACTTAACAAAATAAAAATAAATCAGAAACCAAGTACTATTCAAGTATTTATTTCATGAAATATTGGATCATACTGATGAGAATAAGTAAACAAACAACAATATATAGTAATAACAAAATATCAGTCTCTTTTCTGAGAAAAAAAAAAAGTCAATATTTAGTGTGGCCACCCTGTATTTAATACAGGTCAAATACAGTATTTAACCTTTCAGGCATAGTGTTCACATATTTTTTAATTTCTTCACTCAAACCATTCCATACATTGGTATTTTCAATGTTTTTTTGTTTGTTTGTTTGTTTGTTTGTTTGTTTGTTTATTTATTTATTTATTTATTTATTTATTTATTTATGTTCTCATTGCCTACGATAGCATTGTTCAATATATTTTCAACAAAAAATTAGTGGTGGTGTATACTCTTTACTGCACACTACAGTATATAACAATTATTCATTGAACCTTAGGCAAGTAATTGTTGTAGTATATGCTATATGGAAACTTAACAAAAGTAAACTGAAACAAGAGTTTTATTATTTATTTTTTAAATTTTTTAAAGTATGATGACACTTTTTTTTTTTTACAACGGTCATGTATGCTCTATTACACCATGTACTGAAACTCATTCGAATCATAAGATCTGTGTTGAGAAATGTCAGCCTGAGGGTTTTAGTGTAGACATAGTGGTGAGGACTGTGCAAAAATGCCAGTGGCGAAGATTTGTCTGTGCAAATGTTGACCTTGTGCTCAGTTAATAAATAGTTTTCATCCTAAACTTGCCAAGTGGCTTTTGTTTACATCAAAACAGAGGAAAAACTCCCTCAATGCCACAGTCAATGATTATGAATTTAAAAAAAATTAAAAATCAACAGAATGCTGCCTAACCATCCCACCACCCTGCCAATAAATAAATAAATAAATAAATGAATGAATGAATAAATAAATAGATAAAATATAAATAAACAAACAAATAAATAAATAAATAAATCCCTTTTTTTAAACTGTAAGCAGGCGGCATGATCCATAAGTATTATTGACCATATTTCGACCAGTGAACTTGAGAAAACTGTCACTGGCATATTATAATGTCTCTTGACTCTGGAGAGCAAACCAATCAGATTGTGCCACCATTTAATACATACTAAATGGTAATATCTTTTGCAAATCTCTATAAGTCATATTAACTAGTTTGGAAGTACAGGGAAAAAAAATTCACCTCGAAATAATTAGAATAAATATTCTGAATCAAACTTTTATATCTTCTTCATTTAGGACATTTTTCATTCCTTTCAATAGTTAAAAAGAATTGTCCATAATTTTGATCATTGTTGAATTTACTTGCATTTATAATCCTGAACTAATCCTACTTATAATCCTACTACTAGGGTCATGGGGAGGCTGGAGCCTATCTCAGCTGACACTGGGTGAAGGTGGGGTACACCCTGAACAGCTCGCCAAACTATCCCACACACACAACCATTCACACTCACACCTAGGGGCAAACTAGTCTTTGGACTGTGGGAGAAAACTGGAGTACCCAGAGGAAACCAACTGTGGTGATTGCAGTCACGGGTACATTGGTGTTGCCTATGTTTTCTCGCGTGGTGTCTCTTTTGTGTTTGTTTTC
>JAQMYF010000022.1:20524840-20542547 GCA_030014195.1 Neosilurus mollespiculum
TTACTATGTAAAGCTGCTTTGTGACAATGTCAATTGTAAAAAGCGCTATACAAATAAAACTGACTTGACTTGACTATGGCCACCAAATCAGAACTCCTTAATGCCTTGGCTGCGCCTAGAAATTCTATCCATAAATATTATGAACAGAACCAGTGACTTGGCGGAGCTCAACCCCCACTGTAAATGAATTCGACATGTTGTTACCAATGTGGACCAAGCTCTGGCTCTGGCAATACGGAGACCAAACAGCCATAGCAACAGGTCCAGTATATTATGTTCCCGAAGTACACCCCACAAGATAGCCCGAGAGACACGGTCGAAAGTCTTCTTCAAGTCTATAAAGTGCATGTGGACAGGTTGGGCAAACTCCCATGCCCCCTCCAAGAATTATTTTGAATTAGTTAATAGAATTCAAAATATAACTACTTAACAATTTAAGATGAATAGTCTTTGATGTCTTCACAAAAGAATACCAATGGCACTAAATATGGCAAGTCACTGCTTAGCCCACAGGCTTCAGGAAAGATAAGTTAACCTCTTGAAGTTAAACAAAACAAGGAAATAAGAACAATTTTTAAAAACCCTTTATAGCCCTTCACTAGATGTAGGTTCAATATGTATACCCCGCCTCTCAGTGAAGTCAAATGGCTTAGCTCCAGCTTTCCTTGTGACCCTGATGGATTAGTGTTATAGTTCCTGGTTAGATGGATGGATGAATAGATGGATGTAGTAATGAACATAAATGAGATCTGAAAAATTTAAAGGAACAGCTTTACCTCCAACTCTGACACAAATAACCAATATAGGAAATTGTTTTTTTTTTTAAATAATAAAGAGAAAAACATATAATAATATTAACATTCATATTTAGTAAAAAAAAGAAGAAGAAGAAATTACCCAGAGTCATTAAGCTGTTAATATTATAAATCTCGGCTAAGTTCAAGCAACTGAACGAATTAATTAATTAGTTTGTTTGTTTGTTTGTTTGTTTGTTTGTTTATTTATTTATTGCATTTGTATTTGTTTTTTTACTTTAGTCAATGTTTCAGAATAAGTAAAGGGGCACATGTAATAATATTTTACATTATTAAAGAGTCATTTTTAGACTATAATTTATGTTTATAGATTTTTTAATAAGCTTTGTACTAATTTTTTAGTCAAAATATGAATATTTTAGTAAAATGTCATCTAGGCTTCTAAACAGTTTATTTTTATACAGTTTTCTCTATAATTCTTTATGTTTAATACTGTACACAGCTGAGTTATGCAGATGCCTTCCATCTAACAACAAGGGTATTCAATTAATGAGTTTATTCCCATCTGTTCTGTTCGTGAAGAAATTACAAACGCTCGACGAGGATGAAGTCAATTAATAACTCCATCCATCATGCTGCCAGTTTTCCTCTGTGCACAGCAGTCCTGAGGTGAAAAACACGGCACATCCTGAAAATAGTACTTCACACTACTTGGTCATGGTCTATCAACACATGCAAACAATTAGACACAAGAAAAGCATTTGTGCCATTTATGTTAGGTTGGGGTTGATTTTAAGCTGATTTAAGATGTTCAGGTGGATTGTACCTATATCCCAATGCTCAAAACAGAGATTAGGGGTGTGATATAATGCTAATATGAATTTTAATCATAAATTACAATTATTTGATAAAGGCGATGTGAATATCCCTCAGTAATCCATAGGATCGAACATTAATGAGACTATTCAAAGATATCCACCAAGCCTGTAATTATTTATTATATACAATAAAGAATATAGGAAAAGGAAAACTAAAGTGAGATTTTTCAGGAGGGTTTTTTTTTCCTTCTTTTCATTACATCTTTTTAAAGCATGACACAGGCGAGTTCCAAGTGCACGCACAAGCACGTGTCTCTTTAACTTTATTTTGATGTTAATTCTCTTTAGGTTGCTAAGTATATATTAGGCCAAAACAAAAGCAAACTAAAAAGTGATTTTTACAATTTATATTCAAATATTTTAACCACGACCGATGAAGTCCAGCTAAGCACTATGAATTAATGGCTTTTCCTCAAGGTACTCCAGTTTCCTCTGGAGCATAAAGACATACACATTAGGTGATTGGCTTTTCCAATTTGCCCCAAGGTGTAAGTGTGAATGGTTGTGTGTCTGTCAGCCCTGCAATTGTCCAGCGAGCTGTTCAGAGTGTACCCAGTGTCAGCTGAGAGGGGCTCAGTCTCCATGTGACCCTAATAGGATTAAGCAGTTCAGCAAATGAGTGAGTGAGTTCTTGAGGTAGCTAGTCAGCTCCAACAAACACTAATTCCTGTTTAAATTATTATTATTATTATTATTATTATTATTATTATTATTATTATTATTATTATTTTGTGTGTGTGTGTGTGTTACTTGTAGTCTTTTCTTTCAGAAAGTTGTGAAAATAAATAAATAAATAAATAAATGAGGCACATGGAAGGCACTCAACAGATTTATGCATTCTGAGGCATTTTAGCAGAACAACATGGCAGCTCTGTGGAAGAGGACTCGCTTCCACACGTAGATATAAAGGGCTTATTGTAAGCTTATCAAAACACAATTATTTGTCTGCTTATGAACATTATATTCAATTATATTATTAAAAAAAGTTTATTTATAAGTTTATAGTGAATAAGAAGGGCCACAGTATATAATCAAATAAATCTGACCATATTAAACCACAATTTTAGTAATCTTAACATAACTTTAAGTTATACTGAATGTACTGCCAGTATCTTAAGATGTTACATATAAATCACTTATTGTTAATGAAATCAGGAGTATAGTGTAATGTATTTAACAAATACATGGTTTAAACACAGTGAGTATGTAGCATTAAATGAAGCTAGTCCTTCCGGATACAGTTTATACATCAACCTCATCTAATTGTCAGAGGTGGAGGTGTCGCAGATATTAATACTGATAATCTAGGTGTTATACAAAAATCTTGACAAATTTAATGCATCTGAAATTCTATATACCAACATAATATACATTGCTGATAAAATATGTCTATACAGCTGATTCCTTTTATCATTATTTACAGACTCCCAGGGCTGTGTTGGTGATTTCAAAACAATTTTAATAACACAGAACATATTTTAATAACATTTGTGTCTATTTTAGATTCAGTAGGGCAAGGGTGGGCAATTAGTTTTTCCAAGTAGCCACATGAGAAACAGAAAACATTGTGGAGGGTCAGACCAGTGGGCTGAACTTATGCTTAATAATAACTCTCTCTTTATAAAACAGTAAATTGCATCACATGACAAGATGCAACTGGTAAGAGTAAATGTGATGATTAAGCAATGAAAAAAGATTGGGAAACAATTTATTTAATAAGAATTCCCCAAAAAATTGCAAATAAAATGTGCATGAAATTAAAATGTGTTGAGAAATGTAACATTTACAACTCTGCATGCAACTTTCTCATGAAAGCCTTAACCAAGCTGCACATTTCATGAAAAAAAGGACCCTACATTGCAGTTTGGAATTTACTTCATTCATCAGTGCAGTCACTTTAACATTCAAATAAATTTCTGCTTTCAGGTCGCAAACGCTTTTGCGCACTTTGCCCAGGCTGAGCCATCTTACAGTTGTGTGGTAGCTTATGTCACCATGTTCAATCTCATGCTTCTCCATGAGTTCAACAAACTGTCTGTGATTTAATGCTCATGCCCAAATGAACTATTTTAGTTAAAACATCAATAACATGTTTAAGTTGTAGCACTGACTTATAGCATACATTCTGATGTATGATACAGTGTAAAAATACCAATTTCAGTTCTGGGTTGAATTTAGTCACTTTATCTTGCATCTGTTTCAAAAGTTCAACGTTTTTCCACGTTAGATTTGGACAATCATCTACTGCAGCACATAGTAAATGAACTGCTGCTGGCCTCTGACCAAGGATGTGTCTCCCTGTTTGTATTATTTGACCTTAGTGCAGCCTTTGACACTAGTGATCATAGTATTCTACTTGATAGATTGGGAAATGTTGTTGGATTTAAGGAAACAACCCTCTCCTGGTATTTTACTGACTTATTTATTTGGCTTTTATCAGTTTGTAGATGTAAATGGTGATTTCTCTGAATTTTCTAATGTTGAATCTGATGCTCCCTTTGAGTAATATTATTTGTGAACATTGTAATAACTTCCATTGTTACACCGATGACACACAGTTGTATATTTCAGCAAAGCCAGATGAGGGATACCAGCTTAATACAACTGAGAAATGTGCAAAGGATATTAGACACTGGATGCTTACTAACTTCATCTTATAAAATTCTGATGACAAAAGTACTCAGATCATAGACAGCTGTTTCTAATTATGTTGTATCTTTGGATGGTGTTCCATCTGCAGCAGTAAAGGACCTTGGTGTGACTACTGACCCCAGTCTCTCATTTGAAGCTCATGTGGATAATATTACCCGGATAGACTTTTTTCATCTCAGGAATATTTCTAAAAATTGGAAATATGCAATGCATGATGCAAAAAACTCATCCATGCTTTTTACCTCCAGATTAGAATACTGTAATGCCTAACTGTCTGGATGTTCCAATTCTAGACTAAAAAGCTCCAGTTAGTCCAGAATGCAGTGGCAAGAGTCCTTACTAGAACCATAAAATATGAGCACACCACCCTTATCTACGCTGCTGTGGCTCCAAATTAAATTTTGTATTGAATATAAAATACTACTTTTTTTAAACTATAGAGCACTTAATGTTTTTACACCACATTATCTTAGTGAACTTCTTGTCGTTTATGATCCTCCACACCCACATAGATGAAAAAGGTGCAAGCTACTTACTGATACCGTTAATAATGAAAATTACTGCCGGTTCAGAGCCTTCTCTTACAAAGTCCTGCAGTTATGGAACAGCATTCCAGTTATTGTCTGGAACTCAGACAGTCTCTGTTTTTAAGGCTGAAAACATACTTATTTAGTCAAGTATTTTGTTAATAGCCTTTTATTAGGTAAGGGAGCAGATCTGCGGGTTTTGTTAGGCTTGGTTCTGGTAAACTGTAATGTTTGAATGCTGTTACTCCCTCACTCTCACATGCTCACCCAGGTCTGTCAACAGTGGAGTGGATGATTGCCTTATGTCATGGATGCCCTCATGTGTGTCTTCCTTCTAGTTCGCTTTCTTTTACTATGCTATCATAGTCAGTCATGCCAGATTCTCTGCCTCCACTTAGCACTGTTAAACTCCCTTCTTTAACCAGCATACCTTATGAGCATACCTAACAAACCCCCCCCCCCCCTCTCTCTGCTTGTGTGTTTTTACTGAAGTACACATGCTACTCCTGAGATACCAGGAAACCTGATCCTTCTGCTCTCTGAATCCTGTGATCCATCCTGCTTTGCTACTACTGGTTGGAGTGCTCATCTTAGAAGCCCCTCGTCCTGCTGATGATGATCCAGGATATGGATATGAGTTTTGATTGGTTAATATACTACTAGGATATTAGCTCATATGCCATTAATAGGTACATCACCACAGAAAAAAAAAACATAAGTGGCCATGACTTGTGCTAAGCTAACTGTTAACTAGTTAATTCTAGACTTAATGCAAGAAAACAACAACGTTTGAAATGAAAGTATTTGATGGTAAATACATATTTTTTTTATATTTTCAAGTTTTCCCACCAAACTTTATTAGAGTCTAGTTCTCAGAGTTGCATGATGCTAGTATATGAGGAAAAAAGGATTGTAACTGGTCTGCTAGTCCCAGAAATGCGGCTAGTGGACAAGATTCACTTCTAACCCAAATGCTTAAAGTTAGCATGCTTAAGATAGCAAATTCTGGACTTATTGCTAAAAAAACGCTTTATCCTTTATTAGTGTTGCGGGGAAGCTTGGGTCCATCCTAGCCAACTCTGGACAAATGCAGGGTACAGCCTGAACAGCTCGCCAGACCATAGCAGGGCCAAGAACTTTTTTTTATCCTTTTTTTTTATTTTTACCACAAGAAGCAGGATTTCATTCCCCAGGGTCTGATTCCAGGGACCAGAAAGTGTCGTCAGAATCCATGCTCACCACCTCTTCCATTCCAAATTCCAACAAAATTTAGAATCAAACAATGATATATGAAAGAAAATGGCAACATTTCAACTAGTTTATTAATAGGTGTCTAGTATATTATCAGCTCTGTGATGGCCTGGTGAACTGTCCAGGGTGTACTCTGCTCTCGCCCAGAGTCAGCTGGGATGGGCACCAGCCTCCCTGCGACTCTAATTAGGATTAAGCAGTTCAGAAAATGAATGAATGAATAGTATATTCACAATATATTGCAGCATGAATAGACCTAGTTGTGATTATTCCATTAATCGGTGCAAATCAGCACAAAGCAGTCTACATTCACTATGCAGAGGCTTTTAAAATAGCACTTGATGTAGCACATCCTAATATTTTATATTCTTTTATACCAGTTAATTGCAGCCCTAATAACATTAGTGTTTTGAACTGAGCTTGATTTGAGCTAGTCTACTGTATGCAGAAGAGGGTAGATAGCAGTGGAATGCTGTACCGGCTCCAATGTTGCATGAGCAGCCTTCTGAAAAAAAAAAAAAAAGAGGTCAGCTGGCTTTAGGTACTTGTTTGATGTAAAGTTGTTTGATGGGAGAGGAAATCCACCAACAACAACAAATCCATTGGTGGTTCAGATTTGTCCAAATAAGTTCAGATTCACTTAGTGCATCATTGGGTCCCAATTCACTCAGAAAGGCTGCTGAAGTATCTGGCAAATGCCATATTTTCCTGTATACCTGTGTTTTTCATTGTTGTTGTTTTTTGTTTTTTTTCTACAGGAGACTTGCAGTAGAATTCGCTAATCAGTCTAAAACGTATTTGAACACTGCAGGCAAGGACATATTGCAGCATCCAATCTGTCTCAGACTCAATTGCAGCAAGATCATCAATAACGGCTCGAGTGGAGGTAATGAGTGCAGGGACATGGCCAGAAGATGCCGAAGAGTCACTTTCGGAGCAGAAATCAGTTCTTAAGTTTGTTATTTGCACCCTGTAGACAGTGAACTGTGTCCCGATGAAGCATTCACTCTCCCTTGCCATGCTGCTGCTATAATACGTGTCATATTTCCTGCTGTGTGTCTCCTGTGGGTGTTTCTGAGGTCAGATGGCCTGACATGTTTGGACATTGTGCTGGTCATCACCTTCAGAGTCTGGCGTCTGTTATTTATCAAAGGTATTCTCAAACAAGCACAGATGATGTGCCAAAGCCAAATAGAACTCCCCTTTATTCTCAGGAATTTCGTACTCTGATGATTTAATCTGAGGATTTAAAAAAAACATTATTTCGAGTGGATAGTAAAAAAATTCAAATGGGCATTTACAATTTGTCACAGTTACTTGCAGCAGTGGTTGTCATCATTATCCTGTTTAAAAATCTAAAATAGAAATAGTTTGCGTTTTATGTTTGCGTATTGTATATGCTTAAACAATTATTTGCCTCAGGCCGAGTGGATGTCGCTGAATCGAATAATCCTCTCAATGTTCTGTCTCAGAAACTATTCAGAGACAGCCACCTCATCTTCAGTGAATAATTGTTAAACAATCATTATCCTTGTGACTATCCTATGTTGTATTCAAATCACCCTCTTTTTTTTTTTTTGTTGCTTCAGAAGAATCACATCTGAGTGAAATGACCCTGAAAGATCCAAGTGGCAGCCATTAGAAGAGCTGTTTCAGTTATCTAAATACCAAGGAGGGCAGCAGAGTGGTTAGCATGTCCACCCCACAGCAAGAGGGTCCTGGGTTCAAGTCCCGGGCTTGGCAAGGGCATTTCTGTGTGGAGTTTGCATGTTCTCCTCGTGCGTGCATGGGTTTCCTCCAGGTATTCTAGTTTCCTTCCGGAGGCCAAAGACATTCACCTTAGGCTAATTGGCTGTTCCAAATTGCACCTAGGTGTGAGCGTGTGTGTGTGTGTGTGTGTGTGTGTTTGTGTTGGATTTGCAATATTCTGGTGAGCCACACAGGGTGTACCCCATCTTTGTCGGTTGAGATAGGCTCCAGTGAGTGAGTGATGAGTGAGAGTGAGTAAAGAAAGCCACGTCAATATTTTCTGTGCTATATTGTTTAGGGTATATCTTCCTATCCTTGTATCCTCATAGTGCACACCGGAGCACTTCCATGCAATTACAA
Source organism: Neosilurus mollespiculum (assembly GCA_030014195.1). Classification (NCBI taxonomy): domain Eukaryota; kingdom Metazoa; phylum Chordata; class Actinopteri; order Siluriformes; family Plotosidae; genus Neosilurus; species Neosilurus mollespiculum. The sequence continues at coordinate 20,533,013 of JAQMYF010000022.1, forward strand.
CATTTAAAATTATACTTAATGTAAGTAAATTTTCTGTCCCAAATGTCGCAGTAGTTTTTTCCTGCATTTCTTTTTAATTGTCATGGTGTTTTCCATCAAAGTCAAGGAAAAGCGCTAAGACATAGGATATGGGATGGAATATTCAACTGCCAAAGTTGTAGCTTTCCTTCTGACTGTTCCAAACAGCAGGCAGTTATGATGGATTATTATTATTTTTTTTTTTACATGAAGCTTGTCCAGAATGTTGATAAGCTTTGAATCAAATTGATATTTTGTAGAAAATGAATGGTTTCTTTAGTAATTAGCTGTGTAATAATTGAGATAATGTAGATCCAGCTTATCATTTATGTCCTGCTGTCTTTGAAATAGACCTTCTATATGGAATTCATTCAGGTTTTAATAATTCCTTTATTTCTATTGCATTCAAGGGACAGCAGCACTACTAAGCTATTATTAATATTAGTATAGTCACTTTATAGTCATTTTACTATGTGCCCTTTGTTTTTAGGAGCTCTTTTGCAATCAGCAATGTTTTTAAAATTCCATATGAAGTGTTTCAATATATTATGGTATGATGTCATGGGATTTTTAAATACGATTATTTTTCATGAGGGAAAAGAAGCCATGAGTCCCCTAATTAAACTGTGCTTTAATTATGTCCCTGAGCTAGCCCTCTAAAACATACAGTAATGAAAAATTAATTTTTATTCAACAGGGAGCCTGTGCTTGCATATATTCACTTCCATTCACACGTTTCTAGAAAGATTGTGTGAATAATATCCTATTCATTTCAACCATACTCAGGACAGAACATGACATTGTAACCAGTCTCTTACATCCTTTGTGTTTTATAATATTGACCTGTTACATCAAAAATTAATTGAAAACTGTTAGTCTAGTTAATATTCCATTAGATATCCCAGGATATATATCTAAACTAGGTTAGATAAGACAAATGTTAAATTGCCAGAGGTAAATGCGAGATCAGAAGTAGAGGTAGAATGGTGTTCCTCTATGACAGGACGCATCTATCCATCTATATATCCATCCATCCATTATCTACTCTGTCTATCCAGTGAGGGTTGTGGGAGAGCTGGAGCCAATCCCAACTGACTTTGGGTGTGAGGCATGGTACGTCCTGCACAGTTCATGTGTTTAGTATGATGCATGACAATGTAAAATTCATTAATAAAAAAATCGATTGAAAATGTGTGTGTTTTCACTTTTGTTGTTTCTAGAGGTTTATTCTGTTCATCCTAATCTGCAATTGGTCACTTAAGTGCTTTATCAAACACAAATTGAAAAAAGAGGAGGGGGGAAAAGAAATTGAGCTGTCACATGTGATGACTGAACACATATATATATATTTTTTTTTTTCCTCATCATCTATGGGTTATTAATTCTTTCATTTATTACATTGTGCTGTTAAGCTAGACTTTATATATTTGTGTTTATTTTTGAGGAACGGGTGGCATTCCCCACAGGCACTCCGGTTTCTTCCCACAGTCCAAAGGACATGCACATTAAAGTAATTGGCTGTACCAAATTGACCTTAGGTGTGAGTGTGAATGTTTGTGTTTGTTGCCCTTTGATGGTCTGGCGAGCTGTTCAGAGTGTAACGTGCCTTCACCCAGTGTCAGCTGAGATAGGCGCCAGACTCCCCGCAACCCTAGTAGGATGAAGCACTTTGGCAAATGAGTGATTTCTAAGGAATTAGTCATGTAGTTTTTGAGTTGTAAAAATGCACCAAAATGCAAAGCTTTATATTGCAACTGTAGACAATTAAATAAAATAAATAGTATATTGACTTTCAGTTGGGGGTGACATGATGGTGTAGTGGTTGGCACTCCTGCCTTAAACCAGGAAGGTCCTGGGTACTAGCCCCCATGCTTGACAAGGGTGTTTCTGTGTGGAGTTTGCAAGTTCTCCCCGTGCTTGTGTGGGTTTCCTCAGGGTGCTCTGGTTTACTCCCACAGTCCAAAAATGTGCAAATTAGGATAGTTGGCTACTACAAGTTGCCCCTAGGTGTTAATAGATGTTCGTCCTGGGTACAAACATTCATTGTAACAGAACCATGAAAGTGACACAGTGCATCATGTGTACAGAATGGGAAGTGAGTGTAATTAAAAAAAAAAAAAAAAAGCTTGATAAGTATTGGTGCAGTAATGCAGTGACTCTACAAGTATACATATAACGTAAAAATTAATAAAAGGACTAACTTGGATCAGGTATAAACCAGCAGGTAGCAAAGTAACAATACAAAAGCAAAGGCTAGAAAAACAATATGGTGTTAATTACTGTGGAAAGTGATGTAAAGGAGAAACTGTTACTTGATTTATAGATCTGTGTGCTTTAGTTGTGCAAGTACAGTAATTCCGTGGCATAACAATGACAAGTTGTTTATTTGGCTGGATGCAAGATATTTTCTCCTTATTTATAAGAGAGTGAAGCTACAGAACGATGTGTACAGTGATTCAAATTGTGTTGTGTTGAGATTTCCAAAAGACTGAGGTATCATAAATTATGGAACAGCATATCTTTACTAGAATCAATCAAATGTTAAGCAAAACTAATTATCTAATACCACTCAAAGAGTTCACAGTGACCAGTAATAGAATTACTGAGGGTAAACATTGTGTCTTGGAGAACCGTACTTGCCTAAACACCAATTAAAGAGAATATATATAACTAACCTATCATGTGTTTCTTATAAATTAATATTTCTGTCAAAGAAATATCAATACAAAATCAGAAGTTGAGATCTAATCAATTTTACAGGACATTATGGAAATGTCTCCATGCAGGAAGGGGAGCTGATTTGTTAATTTCACATTGTGGAGGAGACCAGAAATTTGGAAACCTTATAAATTATCAATTGGTGTATATATTGTATGCATGCAACATGCATACGTGTGTACACTACATCTGTTAATCCAATCATCCATTATCTATTCTGCTTATCTGGTACGTCTGTTGGGCTTTTTACACCCGAGCCTACAGAGCTCATCCCCAATTTCCGAAGTGTGAAGTGACTAGGAGCTCAACTCCTCCTGGATGGGATGCTAGTTCATCACAGATTACCTTGTCAGAATTTGTTTTACTGGCACCCATTTATATTGTACACCCTGAACATGTTTAAAAAAAAAAAAAAAAAAAAACATTCACACTTACATTCATTTATTTTCATTAATTTCCTAAGCCTCTTAATCATAACTAGGGTCGCAGGGCGGCTAGCGCCCATCTCAGCCGACTCTGGACGAGGGCAGGGGTACACTCTGGAAAGCTCGTCAGGCCATCGCGGCACTTGCATTCACACCTAAGGATAAAGGTAGTTTAAAGTAGCCAATTGATGATCATGTCTTTGGATTGTTGAAGGAAACCAGAGCACCCTAACAGAATCCATGCAAGCATTGGGAGAACATACAGACTCCATATAGAAAGGACCTTGTTACCCTTAAGATTTGAATCCTGAACCTTGGAATGGAACTTGACATGAAAAGAAAACTCAGTGTTAACCTTTCCTGCTATCGCTTCATGCCATAATCAGAAGTGCAGGGGAGATTTATTTATTCATTTATTTATTCGCTCCAGGGCTGAAGTTGATTCAGCTCTTAAAGGAGCAGTGTGCCTCTTATAACACCAGCCTTGGACAGCTATTAATAGATACATCTATCAGAAGGCAGTGCCTAAATCTTTATTTTGGATATATGTCAAGTCAAAACAACAATCCAGTAATCAAAGAAGGCAAGTAAAACAACTATTTATATAATAAACAGCTCCTATTGTTTTAACTTTAACAAAGACACTACAGTAAAAAATAATAATAATAAAGCTCCAGCTAAACCATTAAATAATGGCTACTAGGCTCACTCACTGGAGGCTGAAGCCAGTCTGAATAGCTTGCCAGTTCATCACAGGGCTAATACACACACACACACACACACACACACACACACAAAATCATTTACACTCACACCTAGGGACAGTTGGGAACAGCCAATTAGTCTAATATGCATGTCTTTGGAGTGTAAGAGGAAACCAGAGTACCCGGAGGAAACCCACACAGAAACGCACAACTCCACACAGGAACGCCCTGAGACTGGAACTCAGGACCTTCTTGCTGAGAGGTGGACAAGCTAACCACTTTGACATTCAAGCTTGAATAGGGAATGAATGAACATAAATGAAAAGTACCTATCTGACCAATTTTGAGAGTTTATTAGCTGTACTAAATGAATAGTACGATTTCACTTTATTCACTGTCTATCTCACATGTAAAATAAATAAATGAATGACTTTAATGGAACAGCTTTTATTGGATTTTTTTGCAACAAAGAAAAGTGTTTATTGCTAACACAATAATCTAATATATGGAATTTCTAGGAAATTACTAAACAAATACATTCTGATAAACTTTGATTTTAAACATGTTCACTACACTGAGTAATGAGGAAAGGCATATAAATAGTGTCTTCACATTCACGAGCACAGACAGTGTAATTAGCAGCCTTGACAAAGCTGTCACTGAGCAGCAAGGAACGGACTGAGTGCTTTTTGCATTCACAATTTATATTCCATCAAATTAGTTCGGTGCACTGTCCCCCATGACTAATCTCATGAAATGAGGCAGCATCGTAGTGTGTCTCTCTTCCCTCTAAATGTGTGCAATCAGAATGTTTGTGTAAGATATACAAGTATCAAGTAAGTGTCAAGGAGGTTAGAATTACTGACATGAGATGGAGGTGCAGAAAGATGGGTGTACTCTTTTTAAAAAATGAAAATAAATAAATAAATAAATAAAAGATACTTATGTGTGTATATATAGATGGACAGATGAATGGATAGATTATTTGATGAAATTATGATTTATTCCATTGCCTAGGGTTTGCACAACCATTCACTTTTACTACTCATCTCGTCATTTAAAAAAGATGAGCTGGCTCATCGTCTTTTCCATTAAAGCAATAGCTGATTCAGGTCATCACTATTTTTAGGCTGGTTTATTGCAATTCAAATTAAATTTCTAGCCTTAGTGCTTTTTTTATGCTACAATTAGGTCTATGCATTATATCCCATTGTTTAAAGTTAAGTAAAATGCTTATCATCCATGCTGATTTAGGGAATTAGTGAAAGTGTTGATTCTGGAACTGAATGCTCATGTTCATTTAAAAAGCCCTTTGTAAAGCTCAGTGAATGGCCTTCCCTGAATGGATTAATATATGTATGTATGTATGGATGGATGGATGGATGGAGAATTGGGGGAGGGAGAGATGGATGGGGGAAAGGGATGAGTGGCTAGAGGGATAGATTCATAAATGATTGGAAGAAGAAAGCGATGGATTAATGAACAGATGTATGGTTGGATGAACAGAAAACAGGCATTGGTGCAGGAACTGAGAATGTGCAAAATTGAAGCTCATGTCTGTTGAAAAAGCTCACTATGCAGCTCAGTGAATGGCCTTCCCTTAATAGATAAATGGATGGATGGAAAGATAGAGGGATGAATAGAGTGAATAATATATAGATGGGTGAATGGATGGATGAATGAATGGATGGATGGATGGATGGATGGAGGGAGTGAATGATATATGGATGGGTGGATGGATGAATGAATGGATAGATGGAAAGATGCATAGATGGATCAAGAGGTGGATGGGTGGGTGTATGGATGGAAGGATGGAAAGATGGAAAGATGGATGGAGTAAATGCCATTTTGGCCAGGGCGCCCTTGAAAAAAGGGATCTTGTAATCTCAGTGGGACTCTTAAATAAAGGTTAAATTAAATAAATAAATAAAATATGTTTCGAGGGGGAATGGATGGGTGGTGGGATGGATGGATAGATGGACCTAGGTAAAGATGGATGGATGGATGGAAAGATGGAGGGATGAATGGACTGAATGATGTATAAATGGATGAATCAGTGAATAGATGGATGTATGGACGAATGGATAGATAGAGTGAATAATGTGTGGATGGGTGGATGGCAAATCAATGGATGGATAAAAAGATGGATAGATGGATATGTGGTGGATGTATGGATGGAGGGATGGACACGTGGATAGATGGATCTAGGGGTGAATGGACGGATGGAAAGCGGGATGGATGGATGGATGGTGTGAGACATGCAGCAGTATCAGTGATGTTTGTCCATCATTTTCAACTGAAAATGAGTTAGTCTTCTCCTAGCTGAGTGGAATTGTGTAGTAATGTGCAACCCACAGCTCAGAATGTGTATATTTGAAATATCTCAGCTGAGTCGACATCCCTACAATGGTGACTAGTGGATGCATCAGTCATCTAGTCTGTGCAATCACTACCATGACTCCACGTGTATTTTAAAATCCCTATAAAACTGTCAAACCTTTTCCATTACAGTATGTCACTGCCAGAAGGATGTCTGTTTTGTTGTCATGTTTATTAGACCCACCTACCGTATAAGTCTAGGTCAGTATGCAGGCATAAAATTATGCACAATGTGTTGACACCCATTTATCCCATCCATCAATGGAAAAAGACCACCAGTGTGACACAGAGATGTTTAAACACTTGTGTCACACGCACACATGCACACACCCTACCATCAGTGTCAGTTAGGTTCTGAGAATAATAATCTATGATGGTCCCTGCCCAATAATAGATGGGGTAAAGAGCGATTATGTCAGAGACAGTAGTTAATAAGTGGAAAGAACATGGAGGAGGCTTGAATCAGGTTGAAATCAGCTACATAATCCAGAATACTAGTTGAAGTCAAATTTCATGCCTCCTGATCTCTCTTTTATTGTGTTATCAGCATGTTACAATCTTTCCTGCTCTGAATGCTAATAGTTTTTTTTTGTTTGTTTTATTGTTTTGTGTGTGTGTGTGTGTGTGTGTGTGTGTGTGTGTGTGTGTGTGTGTGTGTGTGTGCGCGCGCGTGTGTATGTTTTATTTTAATTTTTTTTTTTTATATTTATTTATTTTATTTTTTTGCATGTTCTGCTTAAATAACAGATAGGCTCCTGCTGCATGATAAATCCAAATCTTTATAAATTGAAAGTGTGGCTTGAGCTAAAAGGAAGGGATCTTGCTGATTTTCTTACTGTTCACTTCCTGTCAGCTGAAACCATGATGAATGATCCTGAATGCGCATTTTTATGAAGCAAAAAAAAAGGTTTTATATACAGTTTTTCAGCTTTTCCCTGCAACTGTGTGTCCGTGAAAAATAAATCTTTCTATAGATTCATCCTAAGCTTAAAGTGAATGACTTGGCTGTACATGTGTGTGTGTATGTGTGTGTGTGTGTGTGTGTGTGTGTGTGTGTGTGGGTGAGTGTGTGTGTGGGCTGAGATTGATCCGTGTCTAATAAACTGCTCAAACTAGCTCATAATAAAAGTTGAGCGGAATAATGATTGGAACCTTGTAAATCCTTAACCTTCGTAACTTTTCATACAAATTGTGGTCAAGGGTTTGAGTCCCGGGATCGACAAAGCGTTTTTGTGGAGCATGTTCTCCCCTTGCTTGTGTGGGTTTCCTGTGGGTGCTCTGGTTTCCTCATACAATCCAAACACATGCACTTTCGGCTAATTGGCTGTTTCAAATCACCTCTATATGTGTGTCAACCTTGCCTTTGCGCAGAGTCATCTGAGATAGGACCTGCAACCTAGTAGGATTTAGTAGTTTGCCAAATGAATGAATGAATGTATTTTTCCCGATGAAAAAGAGCATAAGTATCCATGATAAATTATCTATTATGCACATTCTCCACAGGGAGAAAAAGCACATCAATAACTTAATCAGTGACTTATAAAAGACCTTTAATTCTGACAAGACCTCCAAATCGAAATCTTAAAGGCCAACCCAAAAAGAAAGATTAAAGTCGAGCCTTGAATGTGTCCTCACTGTCGGTGGCTCTGATCGACCTTGGTGAAGAATTCCACCAGGAGCTAAAGGCTCTGTTACCTGCTGTTTTTAGATATGTGTTTGAGATGATGAGTAGCTCACAATACAGCCCTCAATACACACATCTGAGACCTGAACTATTCACCTCATCCCTTACTGGGATTACTTACAGCAGTTAACTCCCAGTAAATTATTGTTTTAAGAGCGCTAGAGAGAGAGAGAGAGAGAGAGAGAGAGAGAGAGAGAGAGAGAGAGAGAGAGAGAGAGAATGTTTTGCATTACATGTTCTAGATTTCACAGACAATTGAAATTATTATATCTATATCCACTGGATATGAGCCATCACATGCTCCTCTCCTATTAGGATATCAACTCATATACCGTGAGTATATTTACAGCATTTGGCAGACACCTTTATTCAGAGCAACTTAGATTTATCACTTTTATACAGCTGAGTATTTGAGGGTTAAGGGCCTTACTCAAGGGCCCAACAGTGGTGATAGTGGGGATTGAACTGCTGACCATCGGATCAGTAACACACATTACCACCAAGCCACCACTGCCCTAAAAACAAAACAAAAAATTCCTCTGAACCAACAGGAAAAAAAACTAAATTCTCTTTATTAATTACAGAAATGTATATGTTTTTTTAAAAATTTAATAGGAACTATTATTGAAATAAATATTATTATAATTTTCATCAAATAAATTGTTGCTGTTGCTGTCAGTTTGCTGGGTTGTTTGGGTTTACACCGACAGGGCACAGCCTTAAAATGGATATAATCTTGTAGATTTTTTTATTTGTTTACAGTTTACATACTGTATATTTAAATCTACTAACAAGACACAAAATGGTAAAACCGTAGCCTAATGGTTAGAGAAGGGATCTAAAGATTGCGGGAAAAATGTGTGGAGGCAGGGGGAGTGAGCAGCACCTTCCTTTCCACCACCTTCATGGCTGAAGTGCCCTTAAGTAAGGTACCTAACCCCCTAACTGCTCTCTGGGTGCTCCTATGTATGGTAACCCACAGCTCCGAGTGTGTGTGTTTGCTTACTGTTTTTGAGTGTGTGTGTGTGAGTGTGTGTGTGTGTGTGTGTGTGTGTGTGTGTGTGTGTGTGTGTGCTCACTTTGGATGAGTTAAATACCGAGCCAAAATTTCTCATGCAGGATTAATACAGTCTTCCACCTATATACACATAAACATACACTGCCCAGCAGTATTATGAGGAGTGGTTAATTTTTTCTCTCATCAATTCAAGACATTGGTGAGAAATGAGCCCAATTCTGGATGGAAATAAATGTTATGTTGCTTAAGTTTGTTGAAACAATGCCATGACGATTATGTGCTGTAAGCAAGGCTAACAGCAATGAACCACTCTTTAAAGTCTTTTCCATCACATCAAAATGCACTATATGGAAATCTTAGAGTGCATTTTGATGTGATGGAGAAGACTTTAAAGAGGTGGTTCATTGCTGTTAGCCTTGCCTACAGCACATAATCGTCATGGCATTGTTTCAACAAACTTAAGGAACATAACATTTATTTCCATCCAGAATTGGGCTCATTTCTCAACAATGTCTTGAATTGATGAGAGAAAAATTTAACCACTCCTCATTCAGTACATTTAGGTAATCAGATGATTTCATTATATAGC
>JAQMYF010000022.1:20562026-20573456 GCA_030014195.1 Neosilurus mollespiculum
TAAATGAGGTTTAGTGTCTACATGTCATTTGCAAATGTGAGTCTGTTCTAAATGTGAATATCATCTTGATTAGTATTAGTAGTATTAGTATTTGAGTAATACTCAGTTTTGGGAAAGAGGATCACTGAAAAAGGTTCTGATTTAAAATTAACCCAAGATGAGTTTTAAGGCATTTTTCTTAGTAGGATTTTCCAGCTATCCATCAATCAAACCATTCATTATCTATACCACTTATCCATCAGGGTTACGAGAGATGATGAGTCTAATCCCAGTACACAATGAACATGCCACCAATCCATCGCAGGGCTTAGTATGATTTTAAGTTTCTATCCAGCATTTGATTTATACTGTATGGAATAAGGATTTTGTTCATTTGTGCAGACATGAATCTTTCTCACCTATATACATCTGATCATTCGAAATCCTAGCATGAGTCAAAACCTACCTATAAATAGTTCCACAACCACCTGCTCATGAGGTTGATTTAGCTTTCTATGTGATTATAGCTTTTATATAAATTATTGCCCACTTTCATAACTGGCTGTATTTGGGGGAAAAAAAACAAAAAAAAAAAACATCTTGAATTCATTTTTGTTAACATGCATTCCACCACCAACACCCACTCACCCACCCCTGCTCTAAATTTTTTTGCTTGGATGTCTTGGGTAGTCCGCTGAATTATTTTGTTTTTGGCTCACTATCAATGTGTTTTATGTAAATTAGATGTATATGAGTCTAAATTGAGGCATGTTTCATGTAAATAAGAGATTAGTGTGTGGGAGTTTGTTTTTACACTCAAATCAATTCTCGTTTTGATGTCATGCAACAGCTTCATGAATCAAACACAGGTTTGAGTCTGATTTATGAATCAAATCTGTGCTCTGTTCTATGAAACCTTGATAAATAAGGACAACTGAGTAAAACTGCATCTCTTTATTAAGGTGAAGACTATATTATTAGGGTTTTTTACTCTTTAGGTGAAATTTATTATTTGTATAGTGAATTACCTAAAGATTACATTGTTTGTATGTAATGGACAAACAAACTAGAGTCATGTAATGTATAAAAACTTTTACTTCAATCAAAAAAATGTAAGTGACAAAAACAGAAGAAACACATCAGACACTAGAAGAAGTTGCACAATGACAGAAATATAGCCTTGAAGAAAACAGCCTTCAATTGATTATCAAGAGCAGGGCAGTGGTGGCCCGGTGGTAGGGTGCTGGATTACTGATTCCAAGGTCAGGTGTTCAGGCCCTACTATCAGCGGGTTGTCACTGCTGTCCCCCCCAGTTCAGCTAACTGGGTTGTCAAATGCCAGCCATGTCTCTCACTGTCTATAGTGAGAGGCATGTAAAAGAACCATTGCTGATTTTCGTCAAGAGTAGGCGTCCCTGTCAGTGTCCCTGCGATGTTCTCACCCTAAGTCAGCTGAGACGGGCGCCAGCCTCCATGCGAGCCTAATAAGGATTAAGCAGTTCAGAAAATGAATGAATATCAAGAAAACAGAATACTTTGTATGCAGTATGCAGACCAACAGTACTATCTAAATTGATGACCGGGCACTTAAGAAGGTCACTGAATTTGAATACATTGGATCACTTGTTTGCACCAACACCAATGCCTGTTAGACACCCAAACTCAATCTAATGCAGCTTGGTTGAAGTGGCGAGAGGTCACTGGAGTCCTTTGCTAAGGCTGAGATCTACAAAGCTGTCTTTCGCCCAATGTTGTTCAGCCTATTCCATTTACGAGCAAGCGGTTCATGTTATAGAGATGCCAATGCTGCAGTGAGTCTACAGCCTAACTAGATTTATCCACATCACGAATGAAGATATACGGAAATGGCCAAGGCAGCCTTATAGGACTTGGCCTGCGTATCAAGTGACCTTGTGGAAAATCAAAAATGTACTGGCTCAACCGTATCAAAGAAGATATGTGACAAATCGACATGGCTCCTGAAGATGCCCTTGATTCAAACAAGTGGCAAAAGGCATGTTCAACAGCTGACTATGCACAGACACAGGATAAAAGCCAACAAAAGAAAAAAAATAGGTTCCCTATAAGGCTACTTTTTCACTAGAATTCTTCTCACAGAATAAACGCTAGCTAGAGCCAAAGCCTGGAGGGTAAGAACTTGATTTTAAAATAGTCCCGAACATATCATTAAGATTATTTAATTATTTAATCTTTTATCTTTTATTACAAGGGTCATCAATTAGATTTGACCTAAGGCCAGGTCACCTCATACACTTTAACACACACACTCTTGTTCATACTCCTAACCCTTTAAAACTCTTATCCAGTCACCCACTGTGTCGCATGTATGTAATTAACAATGAAATTAGTTACACAAAAACAATGTTAATCACAGGCCTGGACATTATTAATGGAATTTTTAACAGATGCCAACACAAATAGAAATGTTTTATTTTTAAAAACAATGCTAGCTTTGCACTTCATGCTGTCTACTTATGGTCAATCATACACAACCTAACTAGTGCAGTGCATGTAATCATGGCATTTAATATTTTGTATCAGTAGAACTGCAGCAGAAAACAAAGCTGGTAAAAAAAAACACTTTCATATTTAATGAAAGAATATTCAAATAATTAATTCCAACTGAAATTCAAGGACAACTGCAAGATGTGATTATATATCCGAAACATTTTTGGAATATTTGTTGAAAGTTTCTTTACAATTAGTAAATAAAATTATGTGACAATATTTTTTTCAAACATCCACTTATTACATTCAGTCCAAATTAAATGACTGGATGGCTATTTACCGTTCTCCCTACTTTCCCACATCCATGCACTCATTATATGTAACCAGCACCTTCCAGAAGACTCGGCAAGCAATGCACAAATCTAGCAAACTATTCGCAAAAGAATAGCAGAGAAAGGGCAGCCAAAGGTTTCAGAAAAACTTAAAATTTTACCCTTGAAAACATGAACTTAAACCATGCAAGAAAATGTTTTTTAAAATATCAGTGAAAAAGTCTTTAATTTAGCGACCCTGACCTGATCCTTAGATACTAGTAAGTGTAAAATAAAACCTACAACTAGCACGAAAAGGCAGCCAAAAGCAAGAAGTTAGACCACAGTGAATATCAGCATGTCTTTTCAGCAGTCACAACAGTTGAGCGATAACAATAACAATGACACATGGTGTTCCTACACTTTCTCTCCCTCTCTCGAAGACTTGTCCGTCAGCAGTAATCAGTCAGTGTGCCTTCATGAGGATTGGATGGAAGCCTGAAGTGACGGGATGAGATTTGTTTCTAGTTGAATCACCTTAAAATGTAACTTGCTTGTACTGGTTTCTCCAAAATCTGCTAATTCACCACTTTAAGTCATTATTTTGATTCAGTAAGTCAAAATACTAAAAAACATAAGCACTCAGTCCAAATAATGACTTAGAACATCAAAATAACTAAATACTAAGTCCAAATACTGATTACTAAGCCTGAATAACAACTAAGTAAGAATAATGAGATACAAAGTCAAAATAATTACTTAGAAAGTCACAATAATGAGAAAATCACAAGAAAAAAAATCACAATAATGAGATACTAAGTGTGACTTATTAGGTCAAATTAGTAAGTAAAAGTAAGATTAATTCATTCATTTGCCAAACTGCTTAGTCCCACTATGGTCAGAGGGAGGTTGGAGCCTATTTCAGCCAACTTTGCTTGAAGGTAGGGTACACCCTGAACAGCTCACCAGTCCAGTACCGACACACACAACCATGCACACTCACACCTAGGGGCAATTTGTAACAGCCAATCAACCTAATGCACTTTGGCCTCAGGGAGGGAACTGGAGTACCCGAGGAAACCTACACAAGCAAGGAAAAAACATGCAAACTCCACACAGAAACTCATCACTGATGTTGGGACTTGAATCCAAGACCTTCTTGCTGTGAGGCAGATGTGTTAAACACTATGTCCAAAATAATGAGATACTCAGCTGAATTAATATAGCAAGTCAAAATATTGACAGTGACAAGATACAAGATACCGATGTGACGGATGACCTCTGATCTCTGCTTTTGAGGATGACGTTGGCCTTTAGGCTTCATCAAATTGGGACCTCCAGCTCTCGTTGGAGCAATTCACAACTGGGTGTGAGGCGGCCGGGATGAGAATCAGCACCACCAAGTCCGAGGCCATGGTTCTCAGCCGGAAGAGAGTGGAATGCACTCTCCGGGTTTGGAATGAGGTCCTGCCCATAAGTGGAGGAGTTCAAGTATCTTGGGGTCTTGGTCACAAGTAAGGGAAGGATGGAACGGGAGATTGGCAGGCGGATCGGTGCAGCCTCTACTGTGAAGTGAAGCATGTACTGGTTCATCATGGTGAAGAGGGAGCTGAGCCAAAAGGCAAAGCTCTCAATTTACCATTCGATCTAAGTTCCAACCCTTACCTATGGTCACACCCTTTGGGTAGTGACACAAAGAACAAGATCGTGGTTACAAGCAGATGAAATGGGCTTCCTTTGCAGGAAGAGGTGAGAAACTTAGCAATACGGGAGGAGCTCTAAGTGGAACTGCTACTTCTCTGTGTTGAGAGGAGCCAGTTGAGGTGGCTCAGGCATCTGGTTAGCATGCCTCCTGCAATTCTCCCTGCTGTGGTGTTTCGGGCATGTCCAACCTGGGAAGAGACCACGGGGTCAACCTAGAACATGCTGGAGGGACTATGTCACTTTACTGGTCTGGGAACACCTTGGTGTCCTTCCGGAAAAGAGCTTGAGGAAGTGGCTTGGGAAAGGAATGTCTGGACCTCACTGCTTAGGCTGCTGCCCCCATGACCCAACCCCAGATCAGGCGGAAGATGATGATGATGATGATGATGCTGAAGATACCAAAGATTAAGCAAGTCAAAATAATGAGATCCTAAGTCAAAATACTGAAAGACCAAATTGAAATTAAGCAAGGGTTCAATGTAGGCAATGATAAATTGTAAACTTAGAGTAAACACCGGGACTAGTCCCAGGTCATACACAGCAAAGTACACAGTGAAATATAATAGCTTGAAAAGTACTGGCAAGAACACAGTTCCAATACTTCAAACTTAAGTGTCTTTGAATAGAGTGGCGTTCAGATTCAGAAGAATCTGTTGTAATACCTGAAGTGACAATACAGTCATGAAATCTTTTAAAAGGAGTCTCCAGTGTCAGGACTTTGTAACACTCAGAGGTTAAGCTGTAACAAAGTTCATGGTGTTATTGAACAAGAATGAACCCTGGAGTGGTAACTGTTACAGCAGGCCATCACTGACCACTTTCCTATAACAGCTCAACCCCAAGAGGTTTAATCTTTAATTATCAAGGAGGCCCCAGATCAGCGGTTGGTCTCATTCTGTTTTAGTGAAGCGTCAGAACTCATTTTAAAGAGATCATTTTAAAATGATGAGCGAGTAGCTCTTTGAAGACTCTGAACATTAAAATGATATTAACATTATAATGCTTTTGGGGCTCTGGCGCGGTGCCTCCAGCGCTTAGCTTCACGCACCAAGAAGCAGCCGGCCATGAAATGAACAGGTACGCAAACTCGTATATGTCTCCGGGTATATTTTAATCTCAGCGGTGCGAAATGTATAAAGTGCATTTTAAATAATTCTAACGGCAGGTCGCCCTGCTTCGGCAACATGTCATGGTACAAAATCCGTGAATGACAGGCACCAGCAAATTACTGCGTGGGTGCAGTGTCTCTTGTTATTGTATATTTGTAATTATGTTTTGAAGTGGGCCGCAAAGAAAAAAAAAATATATATATATATACAGTATATTTTATTTTTTTAATTAGGCTGGTGTCAATAATCTGGCTCAAAATCATATAGCTGGTAAGTAAAGTGTGATGAAACCATATGCATGTGTTGGAAAACAAATATGTATGCTGTGTTTATTAACCCTTATGCTATATTCTTAGAAAAAAGGATCCTCAGATAAACCAATCAGATCATTTCACTAGACTGAATTTGATTTCATATAATGTACTTGAAAGGAAAATCATGATCTCTTACCTGCTACTCATCTTAACTATGCACATCAATCGGTGGTGTAAAGTGTGCTGTAAATAGATGTCTTAAGAGTGATATACAAGCTGATGGAAGTCATATGCATAAACATACTGCTGTCACTTCGGCTCATATGGTGGATTTCAAATAACAGCATGAATGCATATTGTGATATTTTTGAGTAAGGATAAACATACTACTTTTAGCTTTCTTCATGGCATGTATTTATTTATTTCCTCCCATAGTTATGTGAATTTTTCACCAAGATCTTGTATTGACAATGGGAGAGCTGAACCACTTCGTGAAATCTTCCCCAACACATCCAAAAATCCTTCAGTAGGGTTAAGGTCAGACTCATCAAACCTCCTGACCTTACAAATTGTTTGCTTGATGAAGGTCAATAATTTGATCCTTCTAAAACACAGCATACATATTTGTCTTCCAACATGATCGTTTAAAAAATGAGAAGCTACTCATTACATCAGTAATGGTAAAAAAATGTATTAAGAAATGTGGTGTTTTCTGCTTTGCTACCTAAAAACAGCAAGGAAGTAACATGTTAGCTATTTGGTCATTCCAATTTTTACCTCCTCATATGTACACTTTCACAATACCTTCATTTATGGTTGTTAACTGGCACAATTCAAAACAGATGCAGAAAAGCAAGTTTTAAAATTTTACACCCACCTGGAGATCAGAGTTTTGTTATTTAGTAACTCAAAGTCATTTAGTCGTATTTTAGTCAGGTTGCAGCAGCTGTAATTACTACACAGTTTCCTTCAAAATTCTGGAACAGACAGCAAATTAACAGCTTGTGATTAACTTACAGATTTGTGTTAAATCATTACGGTAGAAACATTCTGCTATACTGCTACAGGCTGAACAATTACACCAATGTGTGTGGATTGAATATAAAGGAGTTTAAATAAAATTTAAAATTAAAGTGTGCATTGAGACCGTTATCCTTCAAGTCATGGGAAAAGTCAAGGAAGTAGGCAGGTTTTTTTTTTTTTTTTTTTTTTTTTTTTTTAGAAATAGAACAAATTATGTTTGGTCAGAAAATAATGCTGCATGTAGAAATAAATATAACTAGAACTGCGAACAGGATAACAATTCTGAATTCCTACATGGGTTGTTGAAATAACTCAGAATTCTTTTAGAACAAGGCTTTAATCTTCAGTATGTGCAAGATGGATTTTCTGACCAATCCAGCTTGCCCATGAAGGAATGGTGAAAATTAGCTTATTTTCAGGGGTAGGTGAGATTAGTCAAGATTCTTATTATATAATAAGATCATTTCCTAATTCCTATAATTTCTTTAAATAATTGGTTGGAATTCCTCCCTGTTTTTGCATGGGTTTCCTCCTGGCCCAGAATCGGCTGGGATTTGCGCCAGCCTTCCCGCAACCCTAATTGGGATTAATGGGCTTTGATAATGAATGAATGAGTGAATTGGTCGGAATTCATTCAGAGGTTGACAGGATTGGTGAGAATTAGTTTTGTATTAGGCAGGATTGGTCAGAATCCCAACAGCAGTAAATGGGATTGTTTTTTTTTTTCAATTGGTCATAATTCCAGAATCCAGGGTTGGAGGATTAGTCAAAATTCCTTAAGTACGCTGTATTGATCAGAATTAGTTCAGGATCAAACAGAATTTGATCAACTTTGTTTCCCACTAAGCTACAGTGGTCAGAATTCTTCCACTACTGAATGGGATTGGTCAGAATTCCTTTATGAGAAGACAATATTCTTTAGATAGAAGATGTTTAAAAAATAAATAAAAAAAAAAAAATTAAAACTCCAGGAGAAACTGGACATAAATGAATCTGGAATAGATAGGAATTACTTCTGGATTCACAGTTCCTTCAGGACTGAGCCAAATTCATTCAAATTCCTTCTAAAGCACATACAATTGGTAGAATTCCTTTGTAACGGAACCAGTTTGGTCAAAATTGATATATATATATATATATATACACACATATACATATACACACTCCCTTGAGTCTGGCCTGAACTGATACAAGTTCCTTCTTTCTTGTTGAAAGATGAAATTTATTAAAATTAATTTAAAAATGGGCCAGAAATTGTTCAGGAGTAGGTGGGATGAGTCAGGATTTCTTTCAGAGCTAGTGTGATTTGAACATATTTTTATGAAGTGGAAGTGAATGTCTTATACATATATGGTATAAAGAATTTGGAGTCATACATCTTGGACCAACAGACAATTTAAAAAATGTTATTAGCTTTTTCTCCAATAACCCTTCCCTTGAATAGCTCGAGTAGATGCTACCTTTAGCCTAGGATTTCCTGTGAACATAGATTCATTTTTTCTTATGCTTACAGATCAATCATGTAAAAACATGTCACAAGTGCTAATATAAATTTATATTGCAAGCAATGACCCGGACAAACCTGCTGTATCCAACTGTATGACAATGAAAAAAAGATGTATAACCTTATGATTTATCTGAGGACTGATTGTCCTGCCAAAACTTTAACAGCTTGTGAGTTAATTGTTAAGGTGTACTGCCCCGCACCTCTTAAAGGATCAAGCATTTATAGGAGTATAATGAGTTTGTAATGGTTCGCTAGGTTTCTGCCCCCTCACCCCGCAAAGAGGGACTTAATTCCCACATTATGAGCAGCTGCGGAATGGATTTACGTCCTTCCTGCAAGACGAAGGGCACATTAAATTTCCACCAGGAAGTGTGCGTGATTAATCAGTATTTAAAATGGCAATTTAGCACCGCCTGTGTTGTTACAGATGCATAATCACTGAGCTCCAATGCTCCTAAACGTTAAATATAAGATGCCGCTAGTTTCTCCCATTGCTCTGATTTATGATTCCGCAAGATGACTCGTAGTGATGTCGTAGATTACCAGGCTGAGGACCTGGTTGTGAAAAATTAGCCTCATGACGCAATGTGCAAATGAAGGCAATTTGATGGGAAGCTGGGAAATGATTACACATGTGCGATCCACTTTTAATAACTTCAACTGAACCAGAGATCTCAGAGGTTCCTGTGTATTTTCTTCCTTATTTAAAAAAAAAGGAAGCATAGCTCCTGCAATGGCGCTTAATTGTTTTGATGTGGGGTTCCTCAGAGAATCGCTCTGCCTCATTAAACTGTTAATTGCTTTATGTTTTTTTTTCTTTTTTCCCCTTTCATTCCTTTCACAACAACCCACAGGAGGATAGAGCAAAACATGATTTTTCCTGCCTCTTGATTATGGCGATGTGGACCATCAAAATGCAGATTGTAGCAAAATGACTGCATCACTGTCATTATTATTGCTGTTATTCTTAGTTCATCTGCATTGCTTCT
The DNA here is from genome assembly GCA_030014195.1 of Neosilurus mollespiculum. Lineage (NCBI taxonomy): Eukaryota > Metazoa > Chordata > Actinopteri > Siluriformes > Plotosidae > Neosilurus > Neosilurus mollespiculum. Next base: position 20,571,372 of record JAQMYF010000022.1, read on the forward strand.
CTTTCTTTCTCTCCAGCTCACTCTCTCCTTATCAAGGTCATCTTTCTACAGCTCTGAATGATGCTGAATTGGCACTGGCGAAGGTCTGAAAGAAAAGATTGAGGCCGTTGCTGGGTTCCATCCAGATCCACAGCACTGCACAGAGCTCCTTTGACTCCCTTCTCTGAAAGACCGACCCACCCAGCAGCCCAGAGAGGGAAGTTATTAGAAGCCTCTCTGCATGGCTGAGCTCTTCTGGAAATGGATGGGTGTATGGATGGCATACATTTCAGCTGGAGGTTCACATTAGTGTCGGATCTGATGAGTCGGCCCCCACATGCTATTAAAGCACTTTTGGGGAACTCGGAATAAAAGGAAGTGTGTGATTATCATCACTGTGCTCTCGGTTATAGGCTGGGATTTGGGGGCAGGCACAACGTGAAGAGCTCTTTGCTCTACAAAACGAGCTCACGATTGTTCCAACAGCCTCATAACATCCCCATATTCTTTTTTCTTTGCAGGATGGGACTGATTTAGAGGGCTGCTGAGAGCACTTGTTTCACTGTAGTCCCATTGTATTTTTTTTTTTCTTTTAAATTTGACTAATTCCACAGAGAGGCTCCAACTTCTTGCATATACAAATAACTCTTGAATAATTGTAACCGTAATCACATGCTGCCTTTTGGCATCGATTTAGTTTTAGACTTTTTAAACGTCCCATATGTAACTTTTTGACACGGCATTGTGCATCATTCTCCTGGGTCGTCATCACTCACAGCCATGACAAGCTGAGATCTCAACTAATTATATAGACGAAGAGGATTTCTACATACTTAAGTCAACGAGGGAAAAGTCTAGAAAAGTTTAGTCTACACTTCATCATAAATCAGCGGAACTAGGCCACATTATGTGCCTGGAAATGAAACGAACCCCATGTTTCACTGCAGGGTTGTGTATTGTCTGGTTGCAGTTCCAACTGTGAATCTTATACATTAGTCTCTCTTGGTTTCTTTTACAGTCTAATGCTGTAGAAGCGTAGATGCATTGCAACGAAGGTGTGAAATCTGTCCATCTGCAGGTCATTACTAGCAAAGCACCCTCCACCGCATCTCTTCGTTCTTGTGTCTGCTTTTCGACAATACCTACTTCCGATACTTTATTGACTTGTGATTTATGTCGGTTCGCCAGGATTTGCACATTGATTGCCACGCGCTCTGTAATCAGATAACAATGCGTACATGGCGTAATCCAAGAGGTCTGCCGCAGATGGCATTTCCTAATGAGGCTCTGTACCTTGCGAATCCATTTTCAGCTAATGTAACATTTTAGCACTGCAGCATCCTGACAGAACACGAGCTCATTTAGTACAATAGGTGCATGGCGTTTGGTGAGTAATTATCTCCTTTGGGAAGCTGGGTTTGTATGAAAGAGAATGTAAAATGAGGTTGGAAAGCAAGAAAAAATACAATTCCAACACAAAAGTCTTACTGTTAAGACCATGTCACTACCTGAAACAATAAAATCCCCAGAAAAGAAAAAGAAAAGAAAAAAGTGCAAAGCCTTTGATTGAATCTGAAAGTCTTGAGTTAACTCCGTCCTCACGTTTGTGTGTAATTGGTACCTCACCTTAATTTATTAATTTGTTTGTGTGTTCTGTGTATAGAAATCCTTTGTCTGAAGAAATTATTGATTTTCTTGAGAGCATTCAGGCTAGTATTTATCCCCAAAAAAGGGGTTTCATGCCCACTTCCCATGCAGTGAAGAAAAAAATCTGACTTCATTTCAAATTCTTTTGATTGCTGAATTTTATTGATGACATTAAATTAACATAACGACTTGAATGGTATGTATCATGACCCCATGCCATGTCTTTTATTGCATAATTATGCCCACGAGCAAGGCACGCCGCTCTCAGTGAGTTGTATAGATAATAAAGATGTCCAGTGCCTTGAAAGTAATGAGAACTGGGAATTCAAACAGCAGAAGATGAGGTTGATGAGGAAATTCTTGGTAAATACACATGTTGGACTGTGTGTGTGTGTGTGTGTGTGAGTGTGTGTGTGTGTGTGTGTGTGTGTGTGTGTGTGTGTGTGTGTGTGTGTGTGT
>JAQMYF010000022.1:20575075-20585603 GCA_030014195.1 Neosilurus mollespiculum
TCTAGTGTTTAGGGAAATTTCTCCAGGAAATTAATGCAAGTCTATGTATTGTCCCCACAAGTTATGGAAACGAGACTATGTGAGTGTGTGTGTGTGTGTGTGTGTGTGTGGGTGTGTGTGTGTTTCGCTGCATGTGCTCTGTTTCCCCAAGGTCAGATATAGGTTTTGTTCTCCAGACATCATGTAGGAAAATCCTGTCTTGTCTATACATCAAAGTTTTGCTGAGATGCTCAGTACTGAATATCTTATACAGTATACATATTGCATTACACTGCTTTGATACCCCAATGCTGCTGAATTTTCAATTCTATTTGCTCAGGTGTTGAGTAATTACAGCAGCAGCTGTAGCTAGTAATATTTAGTTTACTGCTGTGTTTATATAAACATGTTGGATGTTTAATATACAAATAGGTACCCAATAAGTACATGAGTCTGCAGTGCATGGAAAATTTTAAACATGGGTTTAAATACGTGTAAAAGTAGTAGTGGGTGATGAAGCAGCCCTAGTATTCAATTATTTAAAGCAAGATTGCGATAAATGCATTCTGGTCTGCCTTTTTCAAAATGCTATTCGGTAATGGTCTGCTCAGTATAATCTGATTTCTGTGAATATCTTACATACTTGTGAAAAATGGTCACAATAGTGAACACCCCAAGGGCAACACAGACCCAAAAACTTTGCATACATAATATTTTATGTATGTTTTTAGTGGTTTAGTAGTTAGCAATGTCACCTCACAGCAAGAAGGTTCTGGGTCTGTGGTTGACTTGGGCCTTTCTGTACAGAGTTTGTTCTCCACATATTTGTGTGGGTTTCTGTCCACATTCCAAAGATATACTAGATAAGATATCAGATGCACTATGCCCTGTAACTATAAAAAGATGTGGGGGGGGGGGTTGTTTGTTTGTTTGTTTTGTTTTTGTTTTGTTTTTTTAAAGTATGATGTGTCATTAAAAAAATGGAAAAAATGTAATTGTCAAATTGTTGCACAATAGGACAAAGACCACACTTCAGGACACGTTTCTAGTGGGTGATAATAAACTTCCCGGTTGCACCAGTCATCCAGCTGTGACAGCACCCACAAAGTCTGTTATTCCTTACATAACACATATAAAATAATTTTCTCTGTTCTCATATAAGGGAGTCATTGTGGCATAGAGGTTACCATGCCTGCTTCACAGAAAGAAGGTCCTGGGTTCGAACCCCTGGTTCAGCGAGGGCACTTTTGCATGCTCTCCCCATGCATGTATGTGTTTCCTATTAGTGCTCCAGTTACTTCCCATAGCCCAAAGATATGCACATTAGGCTAATTGCCGGTTCCAAATTGCCCCTAGGTGAGAGTGTGAGTGTAAGTGTGAATGGTTGTGTGCGTGTTGCCCTATGATGGACTGGAAAGCTGTTCGGGGTGTACTGGGCCTTACCCCAGAGTCAACTGAGAGAGGCTCCAGCCTACCCAAGTAAGTGGCTTGGCAAATGAATGAATGAATATTCTAAAACAGATGTGAAATGGAATAGAATAAAGTATGACATGCAGAAATATAATTATACTTAGTAATACAACCTGTAATATATTTTCAGTGAGTCAGGCAATTATATATTACACATGGATTGCAGTGATTGAGTCACCTCTTGGAGCTAAGAACTGTTAATTGCATAAAGTCCTAAAGTATCATATTATTACCTGCTGATTACCATCGCATTATTACACTGCCTGGGAACCAGTACAACATAAAATAACATTGAGTTATAGGCTGTAGAGGATCAAGAATCAAAAGCACATGCCCTAAATATCTTTAACAAAGAAATCAATGTTGTGACATTTTAAATTTGAGGCCAAGCAGTATACAAGGCCATTACATCATATTACATTTTGACCACTGAAATAAATGAAATTGATTATCTCGTTACAGTGTCACCTGCCAAGGTATTGTATTATATTATATCATTATATAGTACATGGGAACGGCACAATTTCATTGGTCTGCTATCTGGCTAGTAAAAATCATTATTCCAAGTGGATAATTCTTGAATCAAAATGACATATACTCAAAGTTACTTTGAGCAGGCAGCATCACCATGATCATGATTTAAAATGGAAAAATAAGCCATAAATATCTTGTTTTGGTTTGTTTGTTTTTTTGTGTTTCCACATGGTTTATGCTAAAAATTTGAATGAGTCTAAAAACACAGTTATGGAGCATGGTTAACTCATATTATCATGTAGTATATAGTAAATCTCTAAATGAGTATCGAAAGACACTGTTAGTTACACAGAGCTTAGCTTTGCTCAGAGCACACAAAACTCACCTGACATGTATCTTTAATGGTACAAATATATATTAAAAAATAAACACACACACACACACACACACACACACACACACACACACACACACACACACACACATACATACATACATACATACATATATATATATATATATATATATATAATTTTCTTTCTTATGATACCCTGTAGTATCTACTAAATCAAATATTTGCGTCAAGCTCAGCGGATGTCCAGCTATCAGCCAACACTGGGAAAAGGCAGGATACACCCTGAACAGCTTGTAATTTCATTGCAGTGCCAACACACACAAACTTTTCACATTCATATCTAGGGGCAATTTGGAACAACCAATTAGCCTAATGTACATGTCTTTGGACTTAGGAGGTAACCAGAATACCTGAAGGAACCCTACACAAGTGCAGTGAGAACATGAAAACTCCACACAAAAACACACTCGCCAAGCTCAGGACTCAAATCCAGGACCTTCTTGCTGTGAGTCAGACAAGCTAACCACTACGCCAGCTTGTTGCCCTCAGAGGAGGTCAGTAAATTGATTAGTCCCCGAAATGTTGTGTCACACAGCCTTCTTGGAATCAGAGCAGAAGTACTGGCCTTTGTTCCCCACATGTATTATTAAGCCTTCGATACCAATGACATGCTTGCCCGTTCACTGGTTGTCCTTCCTTGGACCACCTTTGGTCGGTACTTACCCCTGCAAACCAGGAACTCCCCACAGGACCTGCTATTTTGGAGATGAATAGACCCAGTAATTTTTCACAATGTGGCCTTTGTGTTTTCTGATTCCAACATATCAACTTTGAGAACTGGCTGTTCTCTGCCTAATACACTGCACTTCTTGGCAGGTGCCACTGTAATGGGATAATCAATGTTACTCACTTCACCTGTCAGTGGTCATAATGTTTTTAATGTTATGGCTAATAAACACATCATACTATCCATCCATAGTTACACATAATGTTGTGTAAAATGTTGTTTTTACGAATGTTCTTGTTCTTGCAACTATAAACCTGTTTCCTCCACAACCTCTCTGTTTTTCATTCTCTTAAAGTTTTCATATTGAATATGTCATATTATGACAATATTTCACCTTCTTATCATGTTATTAAGGAACGAGAACATGAAACATCCTGTAGTCCTGAAGGCTTTCCCATGATGGAATATTTACAGATTGTTACAGAGAGCTGACACTGGAGACTCCTTCTGAAAACACAACATAAATATCTCAGAAAACGTCACTATATCAATGAACAACTGTGTACAAGTACAAGTTGAAGTGTAAAATAACATTAAGCTTTCAATACAGTTAATTTTTAGTTTTAGGTTATACGACCAATTCATCATACAAGACCATGTGGATGATCTTCTAGACGTGATAACTTATTATGGGGAGCACATTCATAAGATCTCTGAATTCAATAAGAAATACTGTCGGAGACTCTGTTATAAAAAAAAACAATCAAATATATACGACAAGAACAGGCATTTCTACAAACCCTTAAATTTTAAGCAACCAGTCAATATCCACTGCAATTTATCATGTGATATGATACATACAGTATATTTCCATACAGAAGGAATACTATGCAAGCTTATATCTGAAGAAAAAAAAATAGGTTAAGGGGGGAAAAAAGCACAAGAGCATGAGAGATTGAAGGATTGCAGTGACTGTGACATCAGGAGGAATGAACCATTAAAAGTTGGCTGTGTGTATTGTCAGCCGTATAGATAAGACGTGTGAGTGTGTTTCAGAGAGTGGACAGCACTGTCACCGATCCTGCTCTTTCTCACCGGCTGCATGTCAGCACCCATTCACACAACGCTGATGTCTCACTGCGGCTGACACACTCAGGGCAAGGGGAGACGGCCAAGCGACACACACCCCCGCTTGATGCACACACTTGCTTGGCCGGCCCTGAGATAATCAGAGAGACAGAGACTGGAAGAGAGGACAGGAAAGAGCGGAGGAAGAAAGCAGAGCAGAGATAATAAGCACAGTGTTTCTTGCCCACCTTTGGATTTATTTGGCCTGACACACACAGAAGCTCACACGTAACACCCAATTTACATTCAGAGAAAAGCTGCTCGGCTTTAAGAGTGCTGTTTAAAAAAAAATAAAAAATAAAAAAATGTCTTCTGAGCTCGTCTGAATAAACACATGTTCTTCACATTTAGTCTGAAACTCGACTTAAAGTACTGACATTACCAGCCAGACAGTTGCAAGTCACAGGTATGAACCGCAAAGTCTGTGATTTAATGATTTAATTATGTTGCACTGCTTTTTCTTTCCATGAACTTGCCTGTGGTGCATGCTATGCACCGTTTTCACACAAGACCAGTAATACCAGTATAATCTTTGAATATATTCTATACATTCATTTAAATTTCATTTTTCTTGCTTCATAAGAAATACTATAATAAGTAAGTAGCCTGTCCAGGGTGTACCACACTAAAAAAAAAAAAAACTAATGTAACTTGATTACCTTTAGTTACCTTTCAATTACTTTAATATCAAATATGTAAATAAAGGTAATAGAGTATTAAAGACATGATGTCAGCTTTGTGACAAAAGCTTCTTCTAGTAAAAGTCTTGCTCTTAACTCCCCAAATAACATTTTCTCCCTCTTTAAAGTGTTATTAACAAGCTTTGGTGGTTATAATCGAGGGCAAAGTACATAAAATAATGGCACAACAGTACAACAGGATATTGCTTAATTTAAATAAAATTTAATATCAATAGACAGATGAGCAATCTAACAAACCTTTAGCGTATGCAATTTGTATATTTCAGCCAATGTTGAAATTTATCTTCTAACCTTTACACATCTTTAAATTTTATGTTGAGTCTCTGAATGATGATAATATTTTTACAGCTGGAAGGCATAACTTGCACTGTACTGTGATTCTCTTCTCCTTTTGTAAGTTAAACACAAAGTTATGGCAAAAGTTCCATGCAGTAAAAGTACCTGAGGCAGCAGCCATTTCAATGAATACGGGCAATTAATCGATACTGTAAACACTTTTTTCACCAAAATTGTGATTAGAAGTATGGTATTTAAGAAAATTGGAAACTTTTACAGAGGCATGTCTTTGCTATTTGCAGTAACATAACATTATGTGCATTTACTCAACATGACCATTTTAACCAGGTACAAGCAGCTGGAGACTTTTGTAATCTCTGCAATGCCACATTAAGTGTCTGTGCATGCTCGACATATAATCACATTATGACACAACAACGGTTGGCTAAGGCTGTCCGGATAGTTGAAATCTCTTTGCATCTTTTTGTTCTGTTCTCTAACACAGTTACCTTTTTTTGTATCCAGATTATGTAACACCGTTACATGTGGTCCATTACTCCAAATATGAAATATTCAGTAGATGATCGATGGATGGACCAAAAAAAGACAAACAACTATGTTGACCTTTATCTTGATTTACACATACATCCTTATATGCAGCTCTACTTATGGTGGTATTAGGCTGCAAACTGAAACATTCTGGGATGTGTTTAAGGCAGCCAGCAGCAAACTAAATTAACCATGACACTCACCACAAAAGATTTCACATGAACTTAGAGTTGTTTCCAATATTCCTACAGATTTTTGCAAGTTAACTTCATCCATTTTCCAGCAGTTTCAGGGTGGATAATTTTTTTTCTTTGGTAGTACATATGATGTATCTTGTGGCTTTAGTAATGGATGGATTTTGCAGAAAGGGCACTAAGTTTAGGTCCTGTTTCTAAATACCATGAAACAGGTATCAAAGTAGCAATACAAAACTAATTTGCTTGTGCAGACAAACAAACAATTTTGTGCTATAAGAGGAATAAAACACTGTGGGATATGATTATAAAAGACATTGAGTACACAGCTCCTTTAAATACTCAATTTTGATTGGACAATCACAGCAGACATTTTTTTTTTCCTCATGAAACAGCACTGTTTACTATAACACACCATTGCTATGAAGCACATCATTAATGGCAGCAATAGAGTTGTTATGTAAGTCCATAATATTACTTTAAAAACAACATTTTATGAAAATGTATTGGGTTCTGTAGTAAATACTGTATAATAATCACATTATTGCACAATAAACCTCAATGTACATATATTTATACTAAATTATATGACTTTTAAAACTGAATAAATTTTACACCCACACACACACACACACACATACACACACACATTCAGATGGAATAAAAGTGCCATGAATATTAACTGAGACTTTGTGCCACATCTAAACAATACAAATCAGGTCATTTTGAAACACAAACGTTCTGTGTATTTGTGTGTGTGTGTGTGTTTGTGTGTGTGTGTGTGTGTGTGTGTGTGTGTGTGTGTGTGGTAATGTCTAGCTAAAAGAACACCCACTCACTCATCACTCATTTCCCAAACTACTTAATCCTATTAGGGTCGCTGGGAGGCTGAAGTCTATCTCAGCCGACACTGGGCAAAGGCACCCTAAACAGCATAGCAGACCATCATAGGGCCAGCACACACAACCATTCACACATACACATTAACACATAGGAATCTTTGGACTATGGGAGAAAACTGGAGTACCTGAAGGAAACCCACACAAGCATGAGAAGAGCATGCAAACTTCACATAGAAACCCCCGAAACTGGGACTCGAACCCAGGACCTTCTTGTTGGGAGGACACAATAGTGTGGTTACTGTGCCGCCCAGAACACACAGTGCATGTGCTTATTGATTAATAGGAATATTGTTGTTCTGTGAGGTGCATGCACCAACTGTACATTCACAGACAAACACATGAACAAACACATATTATTATTATTATTATTATTATTATTATTATTATTATTATTATTATTATTATTATTATTATTACTATTATGGGCTCCCGAGTGGCGCATCAACAAGGTGCGCAACTATCAACCCAGAGATCGCAAGTTTGAATCCGGATTGATGCCACAGCCATCCGTGACCGGGAGTCCATGGTAGCTGATTGGCCGAGCTCTCACGGGAGGGAGGGATGGCATATGCTCACTTCCCTGTCACTAACAGCGATCACCAGCCAATCATGGGCGTCTGTGAGCTCATTTGTACAAGGGGGTGGATAGCGCTTTCCCTCCGAGTGTTAGGCCACCCCCAAATACGCATGCGCAATTCGAAAAGAGGCGGGTGGCAGCATCGCATGTCACGGAGGGGGCGTGTGCTTGCTTACACCCCTCCCTGGTCAGTGGTGGTCGTGTGATAGGGAAGGCAAAAGTTGATGGGTGGGAATTGGATATGACTAAATTAGGGAAGGAAAAATGGGGGGGGGTGTCCAAAAAAATTAAATAAATAAAATAAAAATAATTATTATTATTATTATAAACATCTACTGGGTTTAGGCCACACCCACTGAGTTTATATCCAAATACAAATACAGTCTTATAGCTGTGTAGCCCAAACACTCTCACACAGCACTGTAATGAGTTGTACATCTGAGGTAGCCAGGCCTCAGCCTCACCATGTGATGAGGTTATTCTGTCTTGACAAGTGAGACAGTGACGCATGCACACACACACACACACACACACACACACACACAGGGTCAATATCATAGCCAAGGCTCATGTGTTTCAGCCTGGGGTCTGAGTCCCACGAGCCGAGACAGATATTGTTGCACTGCACGCTGCAGATGGGGTTGCACGCTAATCTATTTATATTGTTGGGAAAATTATACCCTGTCATCCGTAGCTCGATTCATGAGATTGATCGCACCTTAGTGTGTCTGTGTGTGTGCGCGTGTTTGTGACCTCTTTAAATTCATCATTGATATTCCAGCTCCTTCATCATTAATGCATTATGTATCATTTTTGTTTTGCTTGAATTGATTACAGTTGGCGTTAGAAGCTTTGCTGAAAATGATCCGTCTTTATTTCACCATTCGCTCAAATGCAGATTGATGAAAGCTGCAGCTACATAGGAGAGTGTTGATATAAAATATTCAGTAAAACTACTGTAAGATCCACAAACTAGCATATGTTAATACTAATGGTTTTATAAGACTGAATTCATGCATGCATTAATCTTAGCACATCTGGAATATCGTACTGTGTAGGATCCCCTGAGTCATATATACAAATATCTACTGAAGCATTAACATGTGTCTGACTCTGTAAATTCTTATAACTCGTAATGCTAATTAACAAAGGTCATCTATAATAATAGTATATTTTTTCTGTACAAATTTGAGACCCTTATACCTGGGTTCAGGCCCCATTCAAATAAATTAATGAATAATAATAATACTCTATCCAAAAATATTGTTATTTTTATTATTGTTGTTGTTGTTGTTGTTGTTTATTGTTATTATTGTTGTTTACTATGAAGTGTTACAAAATTGATAGCTTATTAGAAGCATGTATAAAGCAAATCAGGTCTGAAACAAGTTTCAGTTTTGCAAATTCTCACTTCCTTGATGCCTCTTTCTTATTGGATGATTTATTTATTTATTTATTTTGGTTTGTTTGTTTGTTTGTTTTCCAGCTCTGTGCATGTCGGCATACATGCCAGATTCCATTATAACTAACGTGACAAGCTAATTTTGTCAAAGCCAAATGATATATTTCTCACCTTGACCCGCAGCCTGTCAGACCCAGGAGTGAAGAAAAAAGAGACACTCTGTGGATAAATTTAATTTTGTGACAGTCAAACTCAAAGTATAATTCCCATTGTGAAGCAAAGGCCATGAGTATTCTAAAAACATTCTTTAAAAGACCTTAAGTATTAATTTTTATATATTACATGAAAGAAATATTGTAAGTTAAAAACATTCTAAACACATAGTTCAAGGAATAATAGCATCTGAAGAGAATTTGAGTCAGAAGAATTATTCTTTAGCAAAATACATTAAAGTATCATGAAACTGTGTGAGGAAGTTATGACTGAAACATTGATTAAAATAAGACCAAGATCAGAACCGAGGCCCACTGAATTAATAATATAAATAAATAACTGATATTTATTTAGTGGTTACTATATAGGAATGGTACGATCTGATTGGTCTGCTATTTCGAGATCATTAATCAAATAGTGGATAATGCTTGCATTAAAATGACAGACGTCCACAATTTGTCACAGATACTCGTGCTGGCAGCATTATCATTAGCATGCTTCAAAATGGAAAAATAAACCATAAAAAGTCTTGTTCTCCCTGGTTTTCTTGTGTTTATCCTAGTATTCTGAAAGACTAGGATAAACTTGTGAAAGACTAGAATAAACAAAAAAGACGTTGGGTTAGAAACAGAGCTGGAATAAAAATTGCAAATATAAACTTAAACTAGAAACTTGTTTTCTTTGGTTTTCTTGTGTTTCCGATAGTATACTATCGGTGCATGTTTTGTCAGTTTAAATTTATTTTGTTACTCTATTTCTGTTTCAGCCAAACAGACCTATTATCTTAGCTGTGCAGGGTGTACCTCACCTTCGCGCAGAGTTGACTTGGATTGGTGTGGAGCTTTTAATGTAGGCCAAAGCATGAATTACCTGATCCACCTCAGTGTCATGGTTAAAATATGTAAATATAAACTACAAAAATCTCATTTTAATGCTTTTCATTATGTTTCTTTCTAAACAGTACTATTACTTTATTTATAGGGCTGCCATTTCACAGCTCTTAGGCTGTACACCTGTCTGCACTGGGAACTCATTTGCATTCATCATGATTAAAAAAACAACAAAAACAAACATATAAACAAAAAAAAATCTTTATGGTATAATTTCATTCATGTATTTATTTTTTGCTTAGGTGGTAGTATATACTAAAACAATTATGCACCACATGGTACAGGGTACAAAATTTCGTTATGTGTGAACATAATGACAATAAGGACTCTTGAATCTTAAATAAACTATGTTGCAAGAATGAATGTTCTGCAACGTCCCAAGAGCCTGAGGTGCATAACTGTTAATTTTCCACAAACTCAGAATAATGTGTGAATTATAATAGTGGTTAAAATCTTGGCCATGGTTTGCCATGGTCACTGATTGTGAAATCCTAGAAATTCAACAAAATGTTGACCCAGAAAAATGTATAGAAAGCTTCACAATATGACCCCACAAGTTTTTAAGGTAAAGAAATAACAAAACTTACAATCAAACAAAATGAGTTTTAAAAGATGGCTGCCTTCGGGGCCTTGGGGCCCTGGACCCTCTACTCTGGCTGCCTTGGGTGGCCGGGACCTGGCGGGGGCCGGC